>WAAB01018416.1:152061-347458 GCA_013389865.1 Piaya cayana | reverse complement strand
CATGATCTCACTTCCTCCCTGTAATCCACCAAAGATACCTGTCCCTTCTTCCAAGGCTCGTAGACATTCCTCTTCGTTTTGATGTCTCCTACCCTTCCTGTCTTGCCTGAAGAGTATATAACCCACTGTAGGTGCACTCCAGTTATACAAGTCATCCCACCACGTTTCTATGATGGCAACTACGATGTAGTCTCCTTGCCCCACTACCAATTCCTCCTGCTGCATAGATTGGTGTAAAATGCATTTCAGCTGGGCTGGTGAACCCTCAGCTCTTGTAAAGGGAATAGTGTTCATTCCCAATTGACTGATCCTTGGAATATCTAACCCCTCAGTGCCAGTTTCATCCTTTCCATCACCAGATATACTCACCCCTACTCACTCTGTGGTGATATACTTGTCGTCCTTGCCAGCACACCATCTCTCAGACACTGGAGTTACACTTCTAGGCTCACTCTCAGCTAGCCTGGCTTCATTCCCCTCCCCTTTCATATCTAGTTTAAAGCTTTATTTATGAGCCCTGCTAGATTTTTAGTGAGGACTTCAGTACCTCTAGGAGACAAGTGTGCCTCATCCCTAGTAAGGAAACCTTGAGGTTCCTGGGCCAGTCTGTGATCAAGGAACCCAAAGTTTTTCTCCTCATACCAGGTTCGGAGCCAGGTATTAATCATCTGGTTCTTTTTGATCTTTTCTCTTCATTCCTTGGTGTTGGAATGGGGTTAAACACTACTTGTGTCCCAGAGCCCTCCATTGTTCTCCCTAAAGCCCTGAAGTCCCTCTTAATTGCTCTCAGCTTCCTGCACTGTGTGTCATCGTTGCCAATTTGAAATACTAGAAGAGGGTAATAATCTGTGGCTTTCACCAAGGAAGGAAGTTTTCTAGTGACATCCTTCACTGATGCCCCAGGTAGACAGCAGACCCTCCCTGTGAGTAGATCCAGTCTGCAGATAGGTCCCTCTGTTCCCTTTAGAAGGGAATCCCCCAAGACAATCACTCTCCTCTCTTTTTCACAGAGGATGTTTTGATGATTGTTTGAGGATGGCACAACCTAGGGAATGTTTCTAGGCTGTGGGAGCCGTCCTTTTCATCTGTGAGGATGGATTCCACTTGCAGCACTTTGTATTTATTCTGCAAGAGAATCTTATTTTGATGCAAACTGGTAGCATTTTGGTGTTTATTATTCTTTCTACCTTTTGAATCATGGGAGCTTTTAAGACCTCTTAATTCCCCTGTCTCTTGTCCATAAAAGAGCTTGCATTATTCCCTATGACTTCTTCCTTGGGCAGACTTACTGGTGACATATTTGATTGGTGGTCTAGAAAAGCGGGACAGTGCTAACGGAAAGCAAAATCTGAACACAAGTCAGTTTAATCGTTCTCAGGAGAAGCAGATCATGGCTTGAGCCCTGCTCAGTAACTATTAGCTCAGCAATCCCCAAACTGGAATACTTTCTAAACTGTATGCCTCCCTTCTGATGTTCTCATGATCATGCCATAATCTGTCCCAGCTAGTTATATTAACTTTCTCAATTTCATGTCATATGCTTCACCATTTCTGTAAGACAAGTCAAGATTTCCAAAGGATAGTCTCTTATTTAAGGCTGAATATACTCAAATTATACATTTTTTTTATTTTATCATTGTCACTCACTTAAGTTATTCATTTAATAATATAGTCACATTTTCATCATCAGATAACAAAAAAAAAATATTTTTCTCTGGATTTTTTTTGGTCCTCCTTTTGTAAAACTCAGTTAAATCATGTTCTCCCTTTCATAGCTAAGAGCCCTGCCCAATGACACGGCTGTAGTTAAAACTAGTTGAAAAGGAGTGTGAGCTTTTGTTGGGATATGGCTGGAAATCCTTGCTTAGCGGAAGGGAAGAGTGTTCCTAGTTTTTCTACAAACACTTTACGAAGCAAGGAACTTTAAAGAGGAATGACAGCAAAAACTATTGGAAGATTAATGAGGATCCCTGCAGCCTGGTCTTTTATGGATCACCAGCTTTTCTTTCATCAGCTATATTTACTCAGCAAGTAAATCTACTGCTAAAAAATATGAAAAGCTCTTCCACAAGCCTGCTTAAAGGTAAGAGACCCTAAACAAAAGAGTTAACAGCTTTCTGCCAACAAAGAAAGCCCCGAGGGTGGGAAGGGAGAAAAAAAAACCTTAGGGAAACCTTCATTTTGCCTGTCAATTAGTCATTTTACTATTCAGTGCCATGCAGCTCACTAGACAGAAAGATAGCAACACGGGGTGGTTAATCATATTACTGCATTGATCTTTTATTAGGCAATACGCTGAACCTCGTGGACTGTTATTAAAACTAAAATGTATTTATGACATACAGCATGTATTTCTAGCCTTTTGGATCAAAGTTTCTCCTGGCACCATCGCATGCTAATTAGGGGAGTTGAGCCTAGAAAACTTTACATTTATCAGGGGAAACAAAATTGTGTGTATCATACATTTTTAATGACTTGTCTCAGTCCTGATGTTAACTCATAATAAATTACATTTGTAACTTATTACAGCAAATGCAATTTGTAATGATACAAAATAGTCCATGAAAATAGCATTCTATTGACAGAATTTTCTCATATGTTTTTGCTATATTCTTGATGACATGGTGATGATTCACACTCTATTAAAAATGATCATTTGAAACATACCACTCCTATTTCAGGCCAAAAGCTCTTTCCTGTGCTCTGCTCATCAGCTGTGAGGCTCCCCAACATGAGAAAAGCTCTCTAATCACCGAAGATCTAGACCAGAAGGTAAATTAAATTCCTATCAAAACTTTAGCAGAAAGCTAGTCACTTTGCTATGTCTGTATGAGGAAATCAAGCGGGGCCAGTGAGGCATGGATTTAAGCAGGGAGCTGTAATAATGTATATTCCATCCCATCCACACTCGTAATTGCCAGTGGGGGCTCCAAGAGGGGGCTGCCCAGCACGAGTTGGCAGTGTATCAGGCTACTCAGGGGCACAAGGTGACTAGGACTATTTGCAGGAGTCAGTAAGTCTTTTAGGATGGAGGAGATAAAAGCCACGTTCTGCCACTTGATGTCAGGAGTAAAGAACAGGCCATGACCCTCTTTATTTACTAGTGCAGGTGTAGCTTTTTTTCTGTTTTCTGCCATACTTAGGAGCTAAATACACATTTTGTGATGTGGCCTCACTTTTAAAATCAACACTATATATATTTAGCTATTCTTTTTTTGCAGAATTTTCCCCACAATCATGCTCAAAATATATTTAGAATTAGTTGAGGCTTTTTTTTTTTTAACAAAACTTCTATAAAAAAATAACAAATAAGCCAATAAACAGTTTCAAACTAGGTATTTCTCTACCGGGGGTTGGGGGGATTCTGATTTTATTTTTCTCATTTTTCTTTGGAAGACTATAAAAAATTACTGCTATCAAAACACTTCAAATATAAAAATATTTTCATTTTCTCTTTTGAGTTTTCCTACAGAAAATACGAGAGAACTGGAAATGTGTTTCCAGCACAAACTTAAGTTTCATTTTCATGCACAACAATCAGCCAGGTGTCTCAGGAGAGAGAAACTCCTGCAAAGTACTAGGTACTCTAGTACTCTACAAATTGCCACCATAAGATACAAAAGATATGTTTGTGTTTTGATCCCATGATCTGTTACAGAAGACAGGCTATGATATCAGTAGAAATTCAGACTGTGTGACATAATCAAACCAGCAGAGTTTATACTGCAATATTTTTGGTTATATGGTGATACTGGTCAGACTCCTATAAAAGCTGTGGCAATTTAAAGATATTTTGTGTCCGAAACATGCAACTGAAGCACAATCAGAGAATCTTTTTTGTTTTCTTCAAATACATATTAGAACTACTCTCTTCTGTAAACCCTTCAGTCTGTATTGTACAGCACTCTAACCACAGGAGAAGATTGACATACATGCGAAGAGTGACAAATCAGACACAACCGGCTAATTATGCATTGAAATGAGCTGAAACTAGATATTCTCATAAGTTGATGTCATGCTTTCTTATCCTAAATTACCCCGTAGGTCTGTTTTCATTGCAGTTTTTCTCCTAACTTTAGTCCTATTCACAGGTAAGAAATCCGTTAACATATGTTCGTTAATACTTTGAGACAGTGAACCTGAGAAATATCACAGGTGAAGAGTCAAGCAATCACAGTTCAGCAGCTACTCATACAGACAGTCTGGGGACAACATGGTTGAACATTATCAAGTCTGCTGTATCCCTAGGGTCTTGTAATTTTCTTTGTATGTCTAAAAGGAAGAAGTAATTTCTCCATCAATATTTTGACTGTGCTTATGCTTCCATATCCAAAGACTTATTGTTACAGATATCAAGTACTGGCCTAGCCCTGACAAATCACATGCTACTTCTGTGTAATATATACTTTCAGTTAAAGTCAGCTAATCAAAAAAGAGTAATTCAAACGCAGAATATTCTAATGAACTCTTCAGTGAAAGAGTGAGCTAAACGACCTTTTTGATAACATTTGCATGTGAGTCATTAAGCTGCTGCAACACTTAAGAGGAACACGGTTTAGCAATTCCCCTTCGGTTTCACTGATTAGACTATTGGTTAACAATAGTCAGCAAACATTTAGTTGTGCTTTGACTAATGAATCACTAAGTGCTTTTATTAAAGTTTGGATGGATCAATAATTTTCAGGCCAGAACTGATATGTGTGAACCTCATCTGTGTTATGATGTTACTTCTGTTAGTAAATATTGTCAGTAATTGGCTGGTCACCTGAGTCCCCCAGTATTTATTCCAGTCCATGACAGACACAGCTGAAAAATCTGAATATAGGCAATAAAAATCTTTTTAGGAATATTTGCCTGTTAAGATATATGTAACTTCTGAAATCAGTAAGAATCTGTACAAATAGCATTTACATTTTTCACACACTTCATCTTTTACTCCCAGAAATCATCAGCAATCCCAAGTAAGCATACGTTTACCTGTGAATGTTTATGAAAATGTACTGTTTGACCACTGTACTTCTGTTTACCTGACAAAACACAAAGAGACCCAGTGCACACTGCAGACAGGTCTGTATTCTAATTTTAACTTCTACAAATATTTGTTAAGTTCATTTTCTTAATAACACACCAATGTTTAAATACCTGGAAAAGAAGACAATGCTTCTTAAAGAAAATTCTATAAAATACTTACTGGTCTTTTCACTTGACTCACTTCCCCTTATTACCATTCTATTTGTTTTCATTTCTTTTTTATTTAGTTGTTATATTCTTGGACGATAACATAATATTTTAGATAGTCTCTGCTGTCCTCAGCATGGCCAATGTTGTATACAGGCAAACAGCAAAGGAGAAAAAAAAAATGACAAAACATGATTATTTTCCACCTGCAGAGAAACTGAAATTTTAAGTAACTTACTTCTCAGTAAAATACAAAGCATTTTTTTCTATTTCTCCACAACACCTTAAGCATCAACTGCTCAAATCAATCAATCTCTCGGACTCCCTAGACTTTAGCTTCACAAATGTTGTTTCCTAATAAAGTAAAACACAAGACCATACATTTTTTTCTTCACATCTTCTGTCTTCTACAAAAAACACAGGTTTGTAATTATTAGTGGAACAATAATAATGCCATCAAATAATAATGCCATTGTATTTTTAATATCTTCCTTCTGTGAGCATTCTTTTCTTTTTTACTACCTATTCAGAACTAGTTTCTCGGTAATTCAGCTTGAATTTTGGCTCCAGGGTTCCTATATTTCAGCAGCCAACCAAGTTTGCCATACGAGAGGAGGTAAGGGGTGTTTAGTGGAAGCATGTGTTATATTGTTCTACACATAATTCACAATTTCTTATTCAGTCACTGAAAGAACTGTCAGGTTCACTTTTGCTAGTCTCTATGTTCATTTGCAGGTTGACTTGCTAGATAGCAGGCAGCAATCTTTATTGTCTGCCTATTCTGAGGCTACTACTAAAAGAAGAACATAATTTTCACCAGCAANATTATAAATTAATTATAAAATCATAGACTAGTTTGGGACGGAAGGGACTTCTAAAGGTCATCTAGTCCAACACCCTTCCAATAAGCAGGGACAATCTCTACTAGATGAAGATGGTCAGAGTCCCATCCCACCTGACCTTAAACGCTCCCAGGGACGGGGCATCTGCTGTCTCTCTGAGACACCTGTTCCTGTGTTTCATCACCATCACTGTAAAAGATTTCTTCCTTATATCTAGTTTGAATCTACTCTCTTTTTAGTTTAAAAATACTGACTCTTGTCCTATCAAAGGACTTATATTTTGTGTAGTCCTATCTCAAAGGTAGGCAACAGTAGCAAAGAACTACTGCAACACTTCTAACATCCTGAGTAGTGACTATGCATTCGTGGGTCTCAAAACATTGTTCTGATCCTCTTCAAAATGTCTGTAAGGAATTNATAATATTTTAGATAGTTTCGGCTGTCCTAAACAAGGCCAAAGTTGTATACAGACAAACAGAAAAGGAAAAAAAAAAAAAAAAAGACAAAACATGATTATTTTCCACCTGCAGAGAAACCGAAATTTTAAGTAACTTACTTCTCAGTAAAATACAAAGCATTTTTTTCTATTTCTCCACAGCACCTTAAGCATCAACTGCTCAAATCAATCAATCTCTCAGACTCCCTAGACTTTAGCTTCACAAATGTTGTTTCCTAATAAAGTAAAACACAAGACCATACATTTTTTTCTTCACATCTTCTGTCTTCTACAAAAAACACAGGTTTGTAATTATTAGTGGAACAATAATAATGCCATCAAATAATAATGCCATTGTATTTTTAATATCTTCCTTCTGTGAGCATTCTTTTCTTTTTTACTACCTATTCAGAACTAGTTTCTCGGTAATTCAGCTTGAATTTTGGCTCCAGGGTTCCTATATTTCAGCAGCCAACCAAGTTTGCCATACGAGAGGAGGTAAGGGGTGTTTAGTGGAAGCATGTGTTATATTGTTCTACACATAATTCACAATTTCTTATTCAGTCACTGAAAGAACTGTCAGGTTCACTTTTGCTAGTCTCTATGTTCATTTGCAGGTTGACTTGCTAGATAGCAGGCAGCAATCTTTATTGTCTGCCTATTCTGAGGCTACTACTAAAAGAAGAACATAATTTTCACCAGCAATGGACAAAAGAGTATCATATTATTCTCTTATGGAAGCACCCAGGACAGCTAGATGAATACTATAGCTTTCCTGGAACAGTGCCTTTGCCTTCTAATATACAAGGAATTTGTTAGATACATGATGTACAGGTATCAGCATGTGTCTGTGCACTGGTCATTCAAGATTACCATCTCTACTCTGATACTGGCAAACTTCACCTTGATTGCAGATTTCAGTTCAGTCCAAATCAACCTCCAGCTGTCTTGTCAGTTTCAGTGGTCTCAAAGTCTACATTAAACAGCATCGAGGAGTGTTGCCAGACATTATTTATGCTGTTAAAGCAAAATCTGACCAGACCATTATAAAATTATAAAATAATTATAAATTAATTATAAAATCATAGACTAGTTTGGGACGGAAGGGACTTCTAAAGGTCATCTAGTCCAACACCCTTCCAATAAGCAGGGACAATCTCTACTAGATGAAGATGGTCAGAGTCCCATCCCACCTGACCTTAAACGCTCCCAGGGACGGGGCATCTGCTGTCTCTCTGAGACACCTGTTCCTGTGTTTCATCACCATCACTGTAAAAGATTTCTTCCTTATATCTAGTTTGAATCTACTCTCTTTTTAGTTTAAAAATACTGACTCTTGTCCTATCAAAGGACTTATATTTTGTGTAGTCCTATCTCAAAGGTAGGCAACAGTAGCAAAGAACTACTGCAACACTTCTAACATCCTGAGTAGTGACTATGCATTCGTGGGTCTCAAAACATTGTTCTGATCCTCTTCAAAATGTCTGTAAGGAATTCTCACCATCTCTGCCAGAGACTTCAATAGTCTAACAAGACATCTACCTTCCTGAGCCATATTACTGAAAAACCCAACACTTTGGATCTTTAGAGTGGTTGAACTTTCTAGTAATGTTTAATTTTCACGCTATAGAATATCTTCAAGTTTTGAAGGGGACATAGATGAAAGTTAATTTGATCAAATCACCAAGAACTGCCAACCTTAGTTCAAGTCATTAGTTGTGCAGAAGTAATAGACTTTTCTTCAAAATCCCATGGTATCCCAATGGCAGAACATATCTGGGGCTAGCATAAACCTGGGTGAGTTGGAAAACAGGCGTCAAATTCCTGATTATTAATTAAATTTGAATAAATAAGCCACGGGAGTTAGAAGGCTGAGTGGAGAATTTCAGCAGTCCTATTTCAAGCTGAACTAACTTATGCTAACATGGTTGATCCCTTCAGGAGCAGAAATGAATGAAATGGTGAGTTAGATCGTTTATGCCACTGAAACATAGTTCTCCTGATGTATTAAATTGTGTCCTTTTAACATATAAACAAACAAACAAAATCAGCCCAAACTTCTCACTTCTGGTCCCTTTGCAGCCATCCAACCTAAAAAGGTAAAATGAATTTTCTTAAAGTTTTATGAGGAAAATACGATCCCATAGTGAACAGTATGAACATTAAATTTCATAGCAGACTTAATTTTTATAGCCTATTTATAAATCTTTGAAATATAGTTTTGTAATGGAAATACTGACAGACCCTTAGCAATAGTGCTGCTATAATGAGATTTGTCATTTATGATTAATTGAGGACAATCTTAAAACCTCTTTTCTAAAAGCATCTTCTTTCCATTTGCTTTATATCCCACAGAGCTATATCATAAAAATCAGTTCCCCGATTTTGTCAAGTGCCAGAGATATTCTGCTTATTTACCCTTAATGATAATCCAAGTTTCTGACACATAATAATTTCCTGTGTGTCATTTCAATCAAACTGATTTTAGTGAAAACCTACGAAAGCAGGGTCTAAGAATCCGCAGTGTTTTTAATAATGTATTTCAAATTGCTATATTGTTTTTAAATCTGTGAAATGTAAATGGATTTTAAATAGATGTGTACCTAATTACATGATTTAACCAAGAATATTGAACAACAGAATGGTTAGCTGAAGACCATTTAGAAAAAATGTTTTGTTCTAAATATTTCACTTAGTGCATTAATAATACTTTGTGAATGCAGTTCGTTTACTCTAGTGTAATTGAATTTGCTTGCTAATCTGTTTCCAAAAGGTGTTCAGAGATACATCTGTACAAGCAAGTGGAATCTTATAAAGATGAATATTGATGAAGATCCAGATTTCCTTTTTCCCATAGGAACGTTAAAATTTTACTCTAAATCTTGAAAAAGATTTGTTATCTTGCTTCTTGTGTATATTAGTGATGTGGGCTGCTTATTAATCAATGTTTAACAATGTAATTACAGCTGATTTTAGTCTTACCAGATAACAGAGATTAATAAATGACCTGCAACTAGTGAAGTGTGTAGAAAGGGTAATGAATTCCTTCCATCAGCACATTAATTTATTAGTAATAAACAAAGAGTATGATGAATTAGAAGAATTTGTAGAGTTTCTGAATATTGCAATGAAATTTCCAGATGAAAGCATTTAATCATACAGTTTTTATTCATTTAGTTCACTTTTTATGCTATCCTGTGCTGGGATTTGCTTTTCTGAGCTGCATTAAGCAGTCCATTGAAAGCCAGGTTTCCAGAGTTTTATATCAGTTTACACTGATTCAGCTCATATGGCTACACGCCAATTATGTCTGTTAGGGGAGGTGGTGTAACTTTCATGTGAACTAATTAAATTATTTCCATATAGCAAAACAACTAGAAAGAAGTTACAGAAGTTGCCTGATTAATGTGACCTAACTGTCAGTTCAGTGGGGTTATCACACATATTTAAATGCTAGAGAGACATAACAGTTAAAACCATCAGCAAATGTCATTTTAAAAAAAATCTTATTATTTTAGCCTCTTTATGAACTCTTCTGCCTTTCCATCATTTGGATACAGACAGGCACCTTTTGGAATCAGTTAGACCTTTCTGAGAACTAGATGGTTCCCTATAACAGCAAAACTGAACGTGACAAAAAAAAAGGTAAGACATGGGGAAATGCATCATTCCTGATGGCATCTCAGAAATTACATCAAACAGATGCAAAAAAAGTTTAGGTGACTATTATAGTATCCCCAGTGATAACCCAGAACATCCCTCTGCAGAGCACATCAGTCTCCTTTTTTTGTGGCCTTACTCCTGCTACTCCCTTTCCTTGAGCTGTCCCTCTCCTCATTTCAGCAGGGAGGAGGGGGAGGCACTCTGTACTCTTAATTTTCCCTCACTCCTCTCATGTCTTCAAGCACAGTCTTAAAGCAGAGCCAGAACATTGAACACATGGAATCACATGGATCTGCCATGGTCTTAGGTGAGAGAGGGTGCTTCCTGGGGTCATATTTCAATGAGAATATGCAGAAGAAGGCAGTTATAATGTCTCCAAACCACTGTAGGTTACTGTCTCAACTGCAGGGCAAATTTCCTAAGGAGTTAAGTCCCAGTCTCCCACAAAAATGGGTGGGAAACTAATGAGAGAAGAGAGTTTTCAATTCCCACAAAAACCTGAAGAATTTTTGTTCCTCCAAAAATCCAATATTATCTAGACACTTGATATTGCAGATTTATATATACGTATATATGTATATAGTTTGAGATATCTAAATGGTATAACTTCTCTTAAGGTAGAAATCCTAGCAAGTGCATAAAGACAGTAACCCCAGGGGCTCACATCAGCTAAAGTTCAGTCTCACAGAGTTTATTAATTGGAAGCATGTGCAGAGGACTATTAGAAGAGCTCAGAACCTATCGTGTTTTAACCAACATCCATCTGTATTACCTGTGTGTGTCAAAATCCTGCGCTGGCTTCTGTGAGAACTGCATAGATGGAAGAATGGCAGCTGTGACTCTCAAAGTGACACGATGCCAGAAGCACATGCAGGGGGAACCTGAGGGCATGTCTAAAGGGAATTTGCAAGTAGAAAACACTGAGACTGTACAAGCTATGACTAAAAATATGCATAGATTTCAGTAGGTCAGAATATGCTGTAATGAATTATGTAGCTGGCATGAATTCTTGCCAAAAAGCCCCAACTACCATAATGTTGTTGCAATTATGTCAATTCACAGGAGATAAGGGACTAGCTCTCTGTACAAAGTGTTGCATGCATGAAACTATATTATCTGTACATTTAATTTATGTATGATTATTGAATTTATGAGGAAATTGTGTATTTGACAAATAAATGTACTGAAAAGTTTCAATCTGAATATATACAGTACAGTACTTATTTTGAAAGAACAGTATCTTAAATTAATCTCCTTGTGAATCCGAATCAGATGAAGCTCTTGCCAGATGACAGCAGTTACTCACAGTTACAGTAGAGGCAGTGCAGACTTAAAGCTATACACTGATTTCAGCTGGAAGGAATGTGACAAACTGTTATTTTGCTGAGCCTGATTAAGCACCTAAAAACTACTTTAATTATTCTACATCTGGTTATATGCAAGGCACATTATATGTCAGGACAAAGAGGTAGAATAGCATTAAAGCCCTACAAGCACTGTTTCTGTCTGAAAGAGGAAAGAAAGCCTTTGCACAGGCAAGCTAGAAGACAGCCTTCAAAGAACAGTCTTGCAAATCATAGCAAGGGGGGAAGCTAGGGGAAAGCAGGGGGAAGAAAGAATGGATTGGGACTGCAGAAGGCAGGGTCTGAAACTAGTCCTGCAGTGTACCAGGCAGTCTTAGCAGTGAGCCATGATTTCACACGGCTCTAGAGCGCTTTGGGATACACCAAAGACATTTTCAGCTTACCAGATCTGAAGGTCGAGGAGGTGACTTAATGCTTTCTTAGCCTGCCATGCCCCTTGACTATAATTGTAAGTGACTCACCGTGGTTGGGTTTTGGGGCTTGTGTGTGTGTGTTTGTGTAGCAATATTCATTGAGAAGTCTGTGCTCAGTTTGGGAGAAGCAAACTCCCACTACCCATATGGGATGATTAGGAAGATACATGTTGACGCTGAAGAAGGAAAAAGTAGCTTAGAGTTTTTCTCCTAGAATTCAGGACACTGATTTCTGCTGAAATATTTGGTTATATTTGACAGCAGGATAAACAATAAAATGAAAAAGCAAATGAAAGTATAAAATGTTACTCCATGTATTACAGTAGCTTTATATTTTAATGGTTTGGGTTGTGCTATTAAAAATAAGCAACATAAATCAAATAAAATTACACAGGATAGACAGTTGAGTTTCCTCAGTGATGGCTGTGAAGACCTGAATAATTACAGAGTACAAGGTAGACATCTCTCAAGAATTACAATCTGGCTATGAGATGGAAAACAAAATGCACTCACAAATATATGGTTGATTTCATCATAAAACCAAGAAAATTACAGGATGCTTCAAGATACATACTGAGTAGCACAGTTTAATATATTTATTATCTATTGTAGTATTTGTAGACAGTGATGTGGCAAAAGATTTTTCATGTTAGTCAGGATTAAGAAAGGTTATGCAGTGGATTAGAAACTCTACATTAAAGCAATTGGGCAACACAATGACAGATGAATTACTGTAGACAACTGCCATGTTATTCACTAGAAAGAAGAAGAGAGGGGGAAAAAAGATAAATATTCAATCACAATGATGGGCTTTAAATTTATTGCAGCCACTTAAGAGAAAGACCTAGACATCAGGGGCAACATTTCAGCTCAGTGATAACTGTTTATTGAGCCATAATTGGGAAAAAAAAACAACAACCCAAAACTAAAACCAAAACCAAATGAAACAAAACAACCACAAACAGGAAAAAAAACCAAAAACAAATCCTACACCAACAAAAAAATTGAAAAAATATCTAAGTTATGGTCTTAAAAAAACCTGATGTACAAAAAAGCCCCCCCCCAATCACTTAACTCTGCTTACAGTTCAAATCACCTACACAAGAAAAACATGTATAAAAGGACAAATAAAGGACTTCTTGAAATGAAATGTTTTCCATTTAAAGGAGCTTTATAGATACTTAGTGTTTACCTAGGAGTGTCACTCTCATTCAGCTTGAATAGCACCTAACTCCCACCTAGATCAATGGCACTACTTACAAGAGAAAAACATTATCTGAACAGAGGCTTTAGACAGGAGATAACTAAGGAATTACTTGGTAGATGTAAGTGAAAGAATAGCAATAATTAAGAGAAAAGAACCTACTTAGTGGTGATGGGTGAAATTACCCATTTTGTAGTGCAGATTATCATTGCGACAGAGACAGCTGAACCTGGTTGTATAAGGGTCAGAAGGGGTTCAGAAGCAGTGTTGCAATAGTGTGGTTTATTTCTTAGTCTGCATTTACTGATCCAGGCAGGTGTTAGCTTGCCCTTTAAGGTCAAATATAGCAAAACCTTTTGTCTTTAGTATACAGTCATGTAGCTTAATTTTGCTGAGATTTTGCACCATCTCTGCTTTTGTATTACAAGATGATTACTCTAGATAAACCAGAGTTGACTGTATAAAGACAGTTTATAAGGTACTTCTGTTAACCTTTGTCACAATACAGTAAATGCTGGAGAAATAGCATCCTGAAACTACAACTTCAAGCCAAAAGTAAATGTGTTCTGAATAAAGCATTACTTGGCCGTGAAATTCACTACCACAGGAGCTTCCACATTTGAAGGAGAGAAACATATGTAAGGTCTTGTGATTTAGCATAACTCTTAAGCATCAACTATCTTAGGATAAAACAAACTTCCACAAATTTGTATGTGTGTTAGTTGTCAGAAATCTGCTTTACTTGCAGTGGATAATGATAGATTAGTTTTTTGAGCGGAGGTAAACCTACAGACCAGGACAGAAGTGGCAGTATACATGCGCATGGAATCCTGACAGAGTATGAGAGTATGTGAAAGATGATGAAAAGATAAATCTGTGGAGGTTTGTACTCCTGAGGGATGCAACTCTAAAACTGTTCTTCTTCAAGGAACACCTTCTCCCATACACTTTGGCAGCTTGCCTGTCAGTAGTGATACTCCACATCACTACGCTTTCTGGATCTAGAGGTGAAAGCACTGGAAGTCCTACCATAGCAATCTGTAGTTTATCTTTCAGAACTAAATAAGGGTTATCACATCTGTTCTTTCATCCTTCCCCCTCCTACCTCCTCACAGAGAAGGGTGATTGAAAAGAGAGATGCTTCCATGCTTTTTCACAGAACCATAAGGAAACTAAGAGTTTGAGACTGACTGTAAGAGGAGGTAACTTATGGAAACAGGAAATCTACTGGGTCTAATTTTTCACCTCAGCTGGGCTGAAAAAAGAATCAAGAACTCTCACAGATGGAAGTGATCAGATGTCACTTGTACTGAGGAAGAATAGGAAGATACTAACCTCCCTGAAGCATAGTGTTAAAGTTGATCTACTACTTACAACTAATTAATAAAAATAAGGATTTTCTACCCTTATGGTCAGGCTCTCTGTGTGCAATTTTTAGTATGACAAACAACTTAAGAAAATCAAACTCTTAAATCTTATATGGTATTGGAGCCAAAAAATTTACTTATGTATGCAGTTACTTCTTGTTGTACTTAGGCATAAAGATATTCCTTTAATTCATAGGTGAGCAATAGATATTACCGCCTTTCAGAATACCTTTATATGCTATTGCAGGATGACAGAACTGGCTTGCCCTCTGAGGCTTCCAGGAAAAGGTCCACAGTACAATGAGGTAGACTGACAGACTGAAGAGTGATCAACTCAGAGACAGTACATTACAGATCTTACAGGACCCAGATGCAAAGTGGTTTTGGACTCCATCCAACTCTTTGCTACTTTTCCTCAGGAATGGCATTTCACGTTCACATATGTATTTAAAATGCACTTAAACATATTGCACTATAGAATGTATTTAATCTCCACTAAAAAGCAAGATGATACACCATCTTATCTCTCTATAGTGTTTTGCTAGTTTATTGAAAATTCATAGATTTGAAAAACAGAATCTAAGTTTCTATTTAGCACAGTACACAACTTTAAATTCCCCGAGAGAAATTTTGACAGTGAATTGCTATTGCCATTCCACTGTCTGTGAAGACTTTCAGATATGAACCTATTTTTGATTTTTGCTGACAGTTTTAAAAAAAACTCCAAACTGAAATTTCAACTATATAAAGGTCTTATTATATGAACATGTTTTCCAAACAAGCTAGTCCCAGTTCTCTACAATATCTTTACGAACCAGGAATATTTATTTAATGCATTGACTTCTTTACTGTCACAAGGCTACTCTGGCTTAAAATCAAGAAGATCTGAAATTGACACCATAAGGAAAAATTATCTCTGGTCCAGATTGGGAATGCAAGTGCCATTACTTCTGGAAGACTAAATGCATAGTCTTACATAACGATTTATTAAACATATATTACTTATAAATCAAATGTCATGAACCCACATATTCAAAAATTTACACGAATTGGACAAAAAAATGTACAACAATATAGTTTTTTACGGAAAGGGTCATTAGGCACTGGAATATGCTGCCCAGGGAGGTGGTTGATTCGCCTTCCCTGGAGGTGTTTAAGTTACGGGTGGACGGGGTCCTGAGGGACATGGTTTAGTGTTTGATAGGAATGGTTGGACTCGATGATCCAGTGGGTCTCTTCCAACCCGGTCATTCATTCTGTACTGCATATTTAATAAAAAATCTTGGGTATAGGTAAAGGATTGCTTAGGAATTGCTTAGATTATGGCCACAAATNTATATGCTATTGCAGGATGACAGAACTGGCTTGCCCTCTGAGGCTTCCAGGAAAAGGTCCACAGTACAATGAGGTAGACTGACAGACTGAAGAGTGATCAACTCAGAGACAGTACATTACAGATCTTACAGGACCCAGATGCAAAGTGGTTTTGGACTCCATCCAACTCTTTGCTACTTTTCCTCAGGAATGGCATTTCATGTTCACATATGTATTTAAAATGCACTTAAACATATTGCACTATAGAATGTATTTAATCTCCACTAAAAAGCAAGATGATACACCATCTTATCTCTCTATAGTGTTTTGCTAGTTTATTGAAAATTCATAGATTTGAAAAACAGAATCTAAGTTTCTATTTAGCACAGTACACAACTTTAAATTCCCCGAGAGAAATTTTGACAGTGAATTGCTATTGCCATTCCACTGTCTGTGAAGACTTTCAGATATGAACCTATTTTTGATTTTTGCTGACAGTTTTAAAAAAAACTCCAAACTGAAATTTCAACTATATAAAGGTCTTATTATATGAACATGTTTTCCAAACAAGCTAGTCCCAGTTCTCTACAATATCTTTATGAACCAGGAATATTTATTTAATGCATTGACTTCTTTACTGTCACAAGGCTACTCTGGCTTAAAATCAAGAAGATCTGAAATTGACACCATAAGGAAAAATTATCTCTGGTCCAGATTGGGAATGCAAGTGCCATTACTTCTGGAAGACTAAATGCATAGTCTTACATAACGATTTATTAAACATATATTACTTATAAATCAAATGTCATGAACCCACATATTCAAAAATTTACACGAATTGGACAAAAAAATGTACAACAATATGTACTGCATATTTAATAAAAAATCTTGGGTATAGGTAAAGGATTGCTTAGGAATTGCTTAGATTATGGCCACAAATGACCAAATTCAGGGGTTAAAAAAATCTACTTCTGTTACTTAAGCCTTATTACTACTTTTACTACTGTAAAACACAATTCAGTTCTAAGGATCATTGTTGTGTGGACAGAACAAAGATTCAGTATCATTTTCATAACTACTTTTAAAGCATGTTCATTTCCCTATCTATGCTTGTATAGCCTTCAAATTCATCCCATATTTTTTGTATTACAATTTCAGATTGAGTTACGGGGTGAAGATAAGACTCTGGCCAGTTTCAAGAAGAAAATGTTTTAAATATTTCTTCAAAGTCTGCTTAGACTATTGCAAGTTTGTACAGGGAAGCTCAACTAGTATCAAGCAAGTGTCAGTATAGGGAAGCCAGTTAATATCAAGAAAGCCATTCTAACTGCACATGAATTCAAATAAATGTAGAACCTGGCCTACAGGTTTTAAGTAAAAAAAAAAGTACAAAACTGAATAAGGTAAAAAGCAACATTACTATCTCCAATGACATTATTCTGTTCCAGTTAACCATTTACTTTGATGTTGCCTGAATTGTAGCACATTGAATTGAATGAAGTACCCAGTTGCCTTTTTTCTTTTTTTTCCTCTTGTTCTCTCAGAGCTTTGATACCAAATCTGAGGCTTGTGGTCCATCTAGCTTGAGTGTTTTGGTTCAGTTACAATATTTCTCTTCTCTGTTTTTGTTCACAGAGATCCAACACTCAGCTGGACGAGATGCAATACAGTCTGCGTATCCTACAAAATACAATGAAGTATTAGAAAAAACTACAAAGAAGCAGAGGAAAAAAAGAAAAAAAAAATCAAATTCACTAAAAAGGATTTCAATTGAACAAAGATTTAATACACAATTAAAAAAAACTCCACACTGTAATCTGCCCTCTCAGAGTATATGGATT
Source organism: Piaya cayana (assembly GCA_013389865.1). Lineage (NCBI taxonomy): Eukaryota > Metazoa > Chordata > Aves > Cuculiformes > Coccyzidae > Piaya > Piaya cayana. Next base: position 329,836 of record WAAB01018416.1, on the reverse strand, counting down.
GTTTTGGTGTAACTGTGAATCTATCCACAGATATTTTAAGGAAGCAGTACATACAGTATACCATCATTAGCTCAATTTATGATCGTCAGGAAGACAGGGCATTTAAAATGAGTTGATCAGGAAGAGAAACATACACTTAAAACCAATCTTAATTAATTTCTTTATATGCTTGGTCATATGCACATTTGTCTTTTGTATGGTTAATATACTTACACAACTGTAAGTATCCTTATATGAGTACAGACCTTATACACATATTGTACACACAAATAACATTGGATAGTATAATATAGTACAATACAGCCTGTATAAATACAGATCATGTTGAAAATAAATGTCTGGCTATATGCAGGGCATGGGTGTATCTCTTTACCATATGAGCCTTTCTCCTTTCAGTTTGTTCAATTAGTAAGTTCCACTGTTTTTATGAATATAATCATTCAGAGTCTCATTACAAATAACTTTTTCTGTAAGTTAGATATTGTCTTTTGGAGTTAACAATGTTGTAGTGTGATGTCTGTGTTTTATACCTGGAAATCATAGCGGACTAACTGCGTCAAGGATTTCCTACATCTGCTTTAATCACTGTTACAAGATATGCCATATGAAAGCTAATTTTACCTATGAAAACTCACCCAGAAGTTACAAAATGCCTGCATGTAAGTATTTAAAACAGAACAGTCTTTCTAAGGAAAACATAAGCAAACTTACAGTTCTGTACAACTCCCTTCCCTCGGTATGCACGTGCGAGGATGGGAATGACAGATGAGGGAGGACGAGATAATCAAGAGCATGTACTTTGTCTACACTCATCACAATACCCAGAGTATCAAAAGACCCTTCTACATGAAACGCAAAACCTGTCATATTCTAAGCTGTGAGTATTAATTATTCAGCAAGTGAAAGGAATACGGTGCATTTTTGAGGCTACGTCTACACAATTCTCAGAAGTAACAAGGAGACCACAGGGGAAGCGCTAAAAGCCTGGAGTATGGTGGCCGTTTATCTGACAATGCTGAGCATATTGCTATTATTATTAATTCTAATTTCTCTCCATCTACATTAAGTCGCTATACAGCAAACCCCCGTAATTTAAAATAACATTCATGGCACAACATTTCCCGTCTCAGCGCCCGCATTTGAGCCCAGATTGTTCCAGATTCTGGCATAATCTTGGCACTGAATTGCAATTACACCCCCTGCGCTTCTCTCTCTTCGCCCGCTTCCACGACAATCATCAATTACTCCGTTTACATCGCGGTTCTGCCCTCCGAAAGAACACGGCGACGCACTTTTAAGGGAGCGGTATGAAACCAGCTCCTCGCCGCGGAACATCGGCCCCAGGAAGGTGCGCGGGGCAGGGCTGGAGGCGGGGGCCGCGCAGCCCCGCGGCGACGGGAGCCCCGGGCTCTGCGGCCTCGCTGGGCGAAGCCGCAAGTTTCTGAGTCGCTCTGTCTGTTCCACCCGCTGAAGAAGCAAAGCGCTGAGTTTGGCGAAGGGAAAACAGAGGGGTGGGGGCAGAACCCGTCCCTGGAAAAGCGCTGACTGGCCCGTAGAGTGAGCACTGACAAAAGAGATGGGGCAAGGTCCTCTCTCACACTCGGGTGTTTGATTTTTTTTTTCTGTTTTTATCTTTTTTTTAAAATTTTTTTTTCTTTCTTTCTCTCCTCCACCCTCCCTTTCCTATTTAAATTGTCCCATTGTTAGTGGATTACTCTCGTTTCAGGTTGCAACCGACGGGGGATGGGGGAGCAACCGCCTCCCCGTAATAATAATAGTAGTAATAGTAATAATAATAATAATAGAATCACAGAATCACCAGGTTGGAAGAGACCCACTGGATCATCGGGTCCAACCATTCCTATCAATCGCTAAACCATGTCCCTCAGCACCTCATCCACCCGTGCCTTAAACACCGCCCAATCAACCCTGGGCAGCCTGTTCCAGTGCCCAATGACCCTTACTGTGAAATATTTTTTCCTACTGTTCAGCCTGAACCTCCTCTGGCGGAGCTTGAGGCCATTCCCTCTTGTCCTGTCCCCTGTCACTTGGGAGAAGAGGCCAGCTCCCTCCTCTCCACAACCTCCTTTCAAGTAGTTGCACAGAGCTATAATAATAATTGATAATTAATAATAGAAGACGTATATTGGCATAAAGCTGTTCTTCTCATTTGGGAAGAATCGGAGACGGGGGACAGAAACGCAGCTAAAACAAAGGGAGCAGAGCCCGAGTGATGTCAGCCCTGAGGAACTTGACTCCTGGCAGCGCAGCGTCTCGGGGCACCATCTCGCAGCTCCCGCCGAAGTTTCCCTTCGGGCGGCGGCGGCCCCGGTGCGCGCTCGGCCGCGCAGCTCCGCGGGGACAGCGCCGGGCACTCCCCTCCCCGGCGCAGGACACCCCTCCGGCAGCAGCCGCAGCGTGACGGGAGCGGGCAGGGACCGAGCCGGGCACCGGAGCNCCCGTCCCCGGCGGCACCCGACACCGCCGCGCGCTCATTGGGCGGAGCGGCCGGCCCCGCCTCCCTCGGGGCGGCGAATGAGGAGGCGGCTCGGCCCGCCGGGCGCCGCGGGTCGCTGCTGTGTGGCCGAGAGGGGCCGCCACTCAGGCTGAGGGCCCGGCCGCCCCGCCCCCGCGGTCCCGCCCCCCCCCTCGTTGATATTATCGCAGCGCGGAGCGGGCGGCCCGGCTGCAGTCGGGGCTGGCGGGCGGCCGGCCCGGGGGGGACTAGGGGAGCGGTGCGGAGGAGGCGGACGGGGAGGAGAAGGAGGAAAAGAAGAAGAAAAAAAAAAAAAGAAAAGAAGAAAAAGAATAAAAGCATCCGGGAGGGAGGAAGCGCCGAGCCAGAGACCAGCGGAGCGAATTCTCCACCGTCCTCTAGCACCCACCGAGAGGCGGCAGCGGCAGCGTCTAGAGAGATATACATGTATATAGCTAGAAATATAAAATCATCCCGCTCCTGCACCATGGTTTTCCAAAGTAGGCTTCATTCTTGGATTATTTTGTGCTCTATCTGGCTGTTCCGCTTTGCACACACGGGGGAGGCACAGGCTGCAAAAGAAGGTAAGGTGATGCGGAAAACAAAAGTTTGGGCTTATTTATTGCTTTTGCACACGAAGTCTGTGTGGTAGCTTAGCGGAGGAGCTGCCTGCCACTGCCAGCTGCTTGTCACCCACCTCCCTTAAAAAAATAGACCTTTTTTTTCAGTTGGGGTGGAAGGGAGGAAAGAGCAAGGCGTTCACTGGGATTGTGCGTGTGTATGTGTGTGTGAGGGACCGGGACAACTGCGCCTTTGGTCTCGGGAATGAGGTTTGCGAGGCATTTGCACGTGATGAAAAGGCATGGGGACAGGGAGGCAGCCCCGGCCCGGGGATCCGTGCGGGGAAGCCTCGGTCCTCCTGAAAAGGTGCGGGGAGGGCAGGTCCCCTCGTTGCTCCCCGGGCGGGGGCTGCAAAGGTTGGGAGGAGGGGGACGCGGAGTTTCGGGGCTTGGGACGTTCCGAGGGACACACGGCGGGGCGCGGGGCTGAGGCTGCGGGGCAGCTCCCCGCCGGGGGCCTGCAGGGCTCCGGCCTCGCGGGAAGGAGCATCAGGGCGCAGTTTTGCACCGGCCGGGCGCGCAGGCTGGGATGCGTTCGGAGGGGGATATATACATGCATCCTAGCGCCGTCTCTGCAACGTGTGTGCTCTCCGCCGGCATCGCTGGGGAGAGATGGATGGATGGATGGATGGATGGATGGATGGATGGATGGATGGATGGATGGATGTCTCACACCGTCTTGCGTATCGCAACGGGTCTTCCAGATTCCCCTCAATCCAACACTGGTATCTGGGTAAAGCGGACCCTGGAGATTCGTGTTCCCCGCTCACAGGGCAGTTTTCTACCGGAGACTGATGGAGCTGTATAAAATCAATGCACAAAGCCCATGTGGGAGTCTCTTTTTCTCACGCTGAGAAAATCCGAAATGATTTAAAGGAGTGCCCTGCTCGCGTTTGACAACCAAAGGCGAAAGTCCGTCTCCATCTTCGGGGGAGGGGTGGGGGGCGACGACAGGGAAGGGAGAGTAAGGGGCTTTTTCTGTGCCTCTTGTCTCTGCGTACGTGTGTGTTTGGGGTCGCCCCCCCAGCTGGATGCATCAGTACTTTTCATCAAACTGTTGGCATGCAGTAAAATACCATTTTGAGCTCGTAACCGGAGCTTAGAAAGATCCCTCAATTAAAATGTCCTCTGCGTTTAAGAGAAGGCGGCGATGGCGAGGTTAGAGAGGGAGAGGAGAACGCGTTTCCTCAGCGGGGTTTCTAAAGTTTATCTGGAGGGTCTGTAAAGCGCAGAAACCCCCGGCCCGGGGGGCACTAACGCGTGTGCCAGGGATGGGGAGCGGAGAAGGGCCGGGCTGGCAGGGAGGGTGCGGGATGCTTGCCCCGCTCCGCCCTGGGGATTACGCGGCGATCGGGGCTGCGCCGGTGCCTGCCGGTGATAACCTGCCTCGCGTTTGCGTGTGCAATGCGTGTATGTGTGCATCTAGACACACAAACGTGCGCGTGTATAATGCGAACATGGTTAAGCAAAAGCAGCCTCGCCAAAGGAGGGTCGGGAGGGGGCGAGCGGCAGACAGGGATCGATAGCGGCTACCTGCAAGCGCAGAAAACTCCCGCGGAAGAAAGAGCTGGGGGGGAGAAGTAACTTTGCGGCTTCACCCCCGGCCTCCCCGAAGGGCCGGTGGCGGCATGAGCCCCGCGTGGCTCCGCACCGCTCCTCGCTGGATACGGGAGAGGGATGCGAGGAGGGTAAGAGGCTGAAAAGTTTTCCGACTTCCCTTTCAGAGGCGGAATAAAAGCCTCAGCGGGATGCGGCAGAGGAGCGGGGCAGGGTGCGTCTGGCTGTTACCTGCGGAGCCTCCGCCGGGACCCTCGGGGCGAGCGCAGCTGCGGGGGCACCGGTGGCTGCAAGACCTCGGGGCTCCGTTCCCTCCCCAAACCGGTGGCTGCGGGGCTCGGGACGTGGGGGAGACTGTGGTGGGTGCGACCGCGACGCCAGAGCTCCAGCCCCGCTGCCCCGCGCAGCGCCTGAGCTGGGTCCCCGCGGAGCCCCTTCCCCGCGGCCGCGTCGCCGCGCTGTGCCCTCCCGTTTGAAACTCTTCGTCCCGCTGCGCCGCCGAGAGGGGTCTGGAGCGGCGGCTTTGCCCCTGCACGGAGCAGCCCCCGCTCCGCGCCCTCCCCAGCTCTTCGCCAGTAACTTTCGGGGCCACTCGGGAGCGCCACGTTTTCCTTACAAGGGGTGTTTGTGGAGCGCGGTTTTATCTCTGTTTTTACTTGTTGTCATTTCTTGCTGGGATGTCCCCACCCGTTGCTATGTAATGGAGAATTGCTACCACATTAAAAAAAAATGAATTAATTACAGCCGTGAGACGTTATGCTGGTGCTGAAATGGTTAAATTTTCGTGATACCTTTTTTTTTTCCACGACCATTATAAATGTTCCTGTTTAACAAACCACCACACACACCACCTGCTTTTGTATAGAAAGTGTTAGGAAGTAAAGCCCCTTGAATCCAGGCTTAATGAAATAAGCAGATAATCTTTCTAGTGAGAGACTATCGAACTTCCTTAATGAGTGATTCCACTTTATTACTGGCATACAGGCCTGGAAGCTACCGTTTTGTGTTCAGCTAACATCCCAGATATTGCTGTATGAACCCTTAAATAACTGTTTTAGTCATCTCATCTTTCTAATAGCTCACTGAAATTTTATGTTAAGTTCTACTAGGAGAAAGGGCTGGAGTCAGAATTATAAACATTTCAAAAGACCCGACAAAAGTTGCTTCAGGTTACATCCTTAAATCATGCATTCAAATATCAGTACTTACATGCTATGTGTAAAGTTATAAATAGCTTGGTAGCTGAAAATACACTGAATAGATTTAAATTGGAAATGTTACTTTTTATGTAATGAAATAGAGATATGAAGTCAAATGTGCAGCTTTGAAGAAAGAATCTTTAAAGTACCAAACCTAGAAATATGGATGATCACTCCACAGCTTTCACTGTTTGAAATAAGGCGTTGCAGCAAATTATTTCACCTTTTTTTTTTGACGTCATAGATTAACATATATGTAATTTGAAAGTCGTATAGAAACTAGTAACAATATGTTAGGAAAGAAGCTTGCAACTATAATAAAAATAGGTGACATATTAAGAAATACATGTTAAAGAGGTAACAGAGTATCAATAATGTATCCCCCAGCATGTACTGTAAAATATTTAAGACTTGATTTGCTAGGCTGTGATTAACCGCTTCTGGAGATGGGGTTACATTTAGCTGAAAAAAATTGCAGTGCTGCTAGAACTGATGCCTTTTATTCTATAGAAGTGTCACTGGGGTATAATGACATGAAAATTTTAGGAAGCCATTACCATAAAGTGAATTGGTCTGATTTCATGTGTGTAGTATTTTATGTATGCAAAGTATGAGGTAATTGCAGAGTATTTTATTTTCTATATTTTTGGTTGTCATTTCTTTATACAATTACTGCTTTATCACGGAAGGAACATTTTTTTTTTCATTCCAACTTGCAGTACAACTCCAGTAAGGGATAGACTAGCCCAGTCTAAATCAGTTTGGAAAAGTGTTGAAATATTGGCGTTAATTTCTTTGTTTTAAGCTCATTGCAATAACCAGCATATGGTAAATGTCCATCGAAAAGATGAAGGGGGCATGAATCTTAATGACTGATTAGTAACACTTTAAAGCACAAAGAAAGACAATACACTTGGATTTAAGCAATGGAATTGTTAATATTGATATATATCCACTTATATGTGGATGCCATATAGTAATTTAATCATCTGTTTACAAGTAAATACATAATTGTGGTTGCAGATAATGTTTTTAATGATATGAAGAAAAAAATATTAGTTTGTTAAAAAATTCTATTATGACTTTTAAATTCAGACCTTGGTCTTTACTTTTTTATTACCAATTACTATATTTAACAAATAGTGGAAATTCTTTTTTTTTTCTTCTTTTTAGTAATATTGCTGGACTCTAAAGCACAACAGACAGAGTTGGAATGGATTTCTTCTCCTCCCAATGGGGTAAGTACCTGAAGATAGGTAGTTATTTTACCAAACCAACTGAAAGACTTGCTTTAAACTAGCTCCCCTACATATTTATCTTAGTAACTGTACTGAGCGTTTATGGCACTTTCACTTTTAGAATAGAAAAAAGCCTACCTCAGGTTAGTATGTACAAATATTAACTAATTAAAAGAAAGCGGCTCTTTAAACTCGCCTAAATTTTCTCAGTAGCTTTCTGTTTTTATAGCGTAACCATTTGTGCTGTACCAGAAAGCTCTGTATATATAGAACACAACATTTAAAATAACTTTTTGCTTCTTCCTTTCTGTATGGAAACTTTCTAAAAATATGTTTTTCATTTTCTGTATAATGGATGATCATAAATTTGTTTACGATGTTTTCTTTGTAATTGAATAGCACAGATTGAAGTGCTCGAAAATAAAAACATTTATACTGCAGATGTGTTTGAAATGACATTCCAAACTTGAAACATCCTCGAGTCTTGTGGAGCTTGATATCTGGAACTTGGCACCAATTGTGTGGCTAAGGCCACCTCTGACTTGCTTACAAATTAATCTCATGGTATTCTATGAAATGTACCACTGTAAAGTACATCATTATAAAAATTGAGAAGTTTAGAAACAGTGATGTAATTGTCTTATTTATTACATACATAAAATTGAGAAATGCTACTTTCAGTGTGAATTAGAAGCTGTATAAACCCCCTTGTTACTCATGTATTGGGGAGGAACATTTTCAGAAAGATATAACAACTATGTTGTTCTACCTTAACTCAGCCTGATAAATTGTAAATTACATGGACAATTCTTGCTCATGGAAGAAGTCTTGCAACTCCTTGCATGAACAAGGACTTGGGGGATCAGGCCCTTAATCTTCAATGCATTAAGAAATCTGGAGCCAGAAGAGCGTGAAGTGTGAGTAGGGATATAAAAGTGTAACAAATCCTTTAAATAAGAAGAATGAAAATCTGAAAGTGTCTTTCTTTAAAAGCAAGATCGTAAAATCAATACAAGCATAAACTGGAAACAAATCTAAGGACTTCTGAAAGAAGGTAATGCGAGCTCAGTGTCTGTGATAGCTAATAACCTCGGCATTAGTGTTTTGCACTGGTTGAAGCCTTTATCAGAGGTTTCTGAAAGATTATCTTGGGGACAATTATATTAGGCTAACCTGTAGATAATGAAAGACATGTCAACACATTTTACACGTTAGCATACTGAAAGGTGAAAGTAGAGTCAAATTCAACAAATAGTAAAACGAAACTTTCAGAGGTAAAAGCAAATTTCAGTCAGGAATTAAAAACAAATCAAAACTAATGGCTGGATTCACATGCATGAAAATTTTCAGAAATAGTTGCCTGTAAATTAACACAAGAGTATTATTTCAATAGTGTAATTTTGAGAATAAATGTTTTTCTAGTTTTAAACGCTGAATTTTCTACTATGCAATAAAGACTTCATAGGAATAAAGATAGAAAACTTTCTTGAGAGAACTACAACATCATCACAGTATGGAATATATCAGCCAGACACTCGTTAAATGCCTCATCAACTGCAAATGTTATATCTAACAATAATCTCAAACATTGTTAAGATAACTAAGAAATTACAATACCAAATATTGAAACCAATAGAACAGGACACATTCAAATGGAATTGCACATATATCACCATTTGGTTCAGCAGGACTAAATAAAGTTGAATTTTCTTACTGTAAAAGCTGTCGCTGAACTGATCTCTTTAAACATGCTTAATGAAATATGACTTCAGATGGCATAGGTGAAAATATATCCTGAAGTACCACTGTGTTTTTTTCCCCTGCAGGGAAGCAGGTACACCTCCAGTAGGCTAAGTGAAATAATAGGTCTGTGATTACCTGATTGAATCTTATTTCCTTAATTTTTTCAGAAAATCATAGTCCATGGCTTTGGGAAAATACGGGAAGATAGACTTCAGTGTTTAGTGCTAGGGATAATATAAAGTAGGACTTCTCATGGAAATTCAATGTTTTTTATTTCCTTGATTGTAGCATAAGAATCTTTCTCATAGTATCTAGCCTCTTGTAGTGGGATTTTGACTCCAAGAAGGCTCATATATTATGAAAAATTGTTTGATTTTATTAAATATATTTTGTTTGGTTTTTTGGTTTGATTTTTTTGTTTGTTTGTTTTTTTGGGGTGGGGGGGGGCAGGAGGGGTGTTGGAGATTTGTTTTGATGGAACAGTCCACATCAAAATCAGAGGAGTCAGATTCTGTTGTGAGACAGATTAGAGTTATTTCCACTTCAAAGATATGACATGTTGTTGAACTGGAATATCTTATTGCAGAATCTGGCTTGGTGTTTTAAGGGAGGACTGCTTACAGAATATACAAAACAAATAAAACAAACCCCACAAACCAACTCAAAACAAAAAGTCACCAATACTACCTGCTATGATAAATATCAGTAAATTTTATGCTTTGTTCCTAGTTTGTCGTCTTTGTGATGGTTTTTGTTGTGTTTTCTTTTTTTTTTTTTTTTAAATTTCTTTTGACTTTTTGTTTGTTTGCTTGGTTTATTTTTCAGTGTGTGAGAGCTAAAAACCTCAGTCCAGGGCCCCCCCGCCCCTTTTTTTTTCTTTTCCTTGTTTGTAGTAGTTCTTGCAGAGCTGGAAAAATATCTCCATAGTAGAATTATTTAGTCTGAATGAATAAGATACTTTCATCTGTTCTGAGATTTATATAATTTCATCTGCAATCAGTTCAGTTAATTCCATGAGTATTTATTAATATATTTAAATCATTTAATACTATGTGCATATATAATACCGTACATGCCACATCAGTATTAACTGTAGGTCTTTGATATGCACTTCGATATTTACAACTTATGTGCATTTCAGCATCTGCAGTTGTGATATTTTTTGTGGTGATAACTTCCAACACTAATTCAGCTACATGTGCTTTTTCTTGGAGCAATAAACCAACATAAAAATGATCAAATTTGCTGTTAAATAGGCTTGCAATGTACTATATACTGCATAGTTCCCAATTTGGGAAACCAATGCCTTCCATACTTGGTTACCGGTGTAAGGAATGTCAGTGGGTGCTCTGTTCTGCAGAGGTGCCTAGTGTGCTAGTCCCACCAAGCACTTAAGCACATGCTTACCATTAAACTCATAACTAGTCATTGATCTTAAGCCTGAGCCTAAGTGCATTATTGACACCAGGACAGAGGGCTGGAGAAGTTGTGGTTGTCTATATCATTGGGTGAGGGTTGCTCAACCTCCTCCCCGCTGCAATTTATCTCTGGTTTCTGCAGCAAATTAGATGTTACAAGAAGTGTCAAAAGTGAGAGACATACTGTGTTGGTTACACCTGGGTAGATCTGCGTGGTTGATTTTAGTGGAAAGTTTGCCATTGCCAGTGGTGCACATTTAAACGCCACCAGAGGCCAGGTCTACAGGGCTGCTATAGGCTTACCAGTTTGTTATGTAGGTGGTATCCTAAAGAGGTCACAGTAACAAAAATCAGGCTTTGAACCAGTAAGCTTTCAGTCATGCGGGTTGTTCTGAATTATGCATGTAATCTCATGGTTCATTTGGAATCCCAACTAAATTAAGTTTGCTCCTTTAACATGGATGCAGCCACTGAATGGGATGTGAGGTGAGGAGCTCTCACTTACCTTCTTTTAGTTTGGAAGTAGAAAAGAAGGTGGACTGAATCAAAAACGAAATGACCATAATGGTTTTTTGCTTTCACATTTTTAATTCTGTCTGCATTGTCTTGGCTTCTTTCTTTATGCCACTTTCATCGTATAGGAATGAAAATTTTATAGCTTGCATATTTCAGGGCTCAGTCCCATTCTTTCTATACCACTGAAAGTTTAGCTTGAACTTTTGTGTCCACAAGTTTTATGTACTGTAACACTAGGCAATTTCAGTTTCTAAGACTTTGCCAATTTTAGGTTTCTCTGGAAGTGAAGCTGCTTCCCTCCATTTGGTCTTTGCTTATCAAAACTGTCATGACCTCAACAAAATGCAGGAAAACCCAGCATGTAATCAGAACTTGGTACGCTCAACAGCCTTCCCTGAAACTTGCCCTTTACAACTGTGCGTATGATATAAAAATGATTTTTAGAAGTTATTTGTATGTAGGAAAGACATAAAGGGAGAGAGACTGTAGTTGTGTTAATATGTATTTTCTTTCTTTGGGTGTTTGAGAGTATTTTAACAATAACCTATTTTTTAGGAAGCCATACTATAAAAAAAGGTGGAAGGGGCAACTTGAGTTGAATGGAAACTTTAAAAATACACAATAGTTACATCTGGTGGTGTACTTGTTTTGTATTACTAACTGTTTGTTATTGTTTTAGTGGGAAGAAATTAGTGGACTGGATGAAAACTACACTCCTATACGAACATACCAGGTATGCCAGGTGATGGAATCAAACCAAAACAACTGGCTTCGGACTAACTGGATTGCAAAAAGCAATGCACAAAGGATTTTTGTAGAACTGAAATTCACTCTGAGGGATTGTAACAGTCTTCCTGGAGTCCTGGGGACTTGTAAAGAAACTTTTAACTTGTATTATTATGAAACAGACTACGACATTGGCAGGAATATCCGAGAAAACCAGTATGTAAAAATAGACACTATTGCAGCAGATGAAAGTTTTACCCAGGGTGATCTTGGGGAGAGAAAAATGAAACTTAACACAGAGGTGAGAGAAATTGGGCCTTTGTCCAAAAAAGGATTCTATCTTGCATTTCAGGATGTAGGGGCCTGTATTGCTTTGGTCTCTGTCAAAGTCTACTACAAGAAGTGCTGGTCCATCATTGAGAACTTAGCTATTTTTCCTGACACAGTGACTGGCTCAGAGTTTTCCTCTTTAGTTGAAGTACGAGGAACTTGTGTCAGCAGTGCAGAGGAGGAGGCAGAAAACTCGCCGAAGATGCACTGCAGTGCAGAGGGAGAATGGTTAGTGCCTATTGGAAAATGTATCTGCAAAGCCGGATACCAGCAAAAAGGAGACACATGCGAACGTAAGTAAACATTCAAGTTGTTGTTGTAATATGTACATTATAGGCCATGTTCTACCAGCTTTTTTTTTTTTTTTTTTTTTCCAAGAGAAATATGTCATCCATTTGCTTTTAAAGCAATCAGTCTGTAAACTTCACACTGGTGAATCCAAAGCAGTCAGCTGTTCTGGGTATGGAAATCTGCAGTTGCATACTGCCTTATAAAATTTAAACAGGAGCATTTAAAGTTGTATGAAGTACAAATATAGATTCAGGATTAGCATTTTAAACTGGTTAAGGTTATGTTCCTTGTACCTCTTGCTGAGCAAGTCATACCTAACACAGAACGTTGTATTAATAATTTCGGCTATGCGTAGTTAAACATCCTTTCACATGGTCTGTGACAGAATTATAAAGTAAGTAAAACTGAGTAAGGATGAGGTGTGCATAGTAATGGGAAGAATACACACACAACAGCTGAGTTTTGTGTCATAAGTACATACAAATTCAGACCACCACAGTATCATTTCAGATATTTCAGAGTATAACGTTTCCAAAGTATTTTTTTTTTCTTCTGTAAGTCAAATACTGGAAAAAAACCCACCCAGATATCTGTGAGGAGGAGAAACCTACAGAATCTCTAAAAATAAAGCTGGCAACAATCATTGAGTCTGTCTATGTGAGGACTTCAGAATCCTCTACAAAGTATTACAAAAAAACTGGGGAAAAAAAAGTGGGTGTATCTCAGTATTAATAATTTTTACTTAGGGAAAAAAAAACCAACAACATAATTTTGCTCTTCGCAAGTTTTTTACCAGGCAGTTTGGTACAAAGTGAAGTTAATGGAATTGATCCAAGTCTTATAGCCTTGCAGAAATCTTTCATTGTTCTGTTGGGAAGAGATGGAGGCTTATACACTGTGGAGGGTGATCTCATTAGGAGTAATCATAATATGAAAACCTGCCCCCACAAAACCATTTGGTAGACTGTATTAAAGCTCTGTTAAAAATATTAAGCACTGTGTTCCATGGAAGGCTGGTTTGAGATTTTTTCTAATTTTTTTTTTTTTGAGAGAGAGAGACTGACTTTTTTTCCTTTTCTCTGTTAGCTTGCTCTTGGTTATAGACCTAGTCGTGGTTGATGTAATTGGTGTATTAATTTTATTTAACTTGCAATAAAGGAGAGAAAGCATCCAAAAAAGAAAGTGTATGTTGGGAAGTGGGTGGGGGACGGGTATTTGGTAGCTAGTATTCGAGTAACCTGTTTATTAAACACACTTTTAATTTCTAACCGTGCTGATGTTGACAAAAGAATTAAATGATAACTTGAGTATAGTAGCGTGCTTATTTGCAAGAACACTTCCCATTTTTGGCTTGCTTCCAAAGCAATCGCTAGGAGAATACACTAGTTTGGAAACAGTCCAGAGGATCATTTATGGTATTTTTCCTCTTCTCTTTCAGTGATCCTGTTAAGAGTTTCAGAACAAACTCTGGTCCGTATTGAGGCAAGTTAATGTATTTGAGAGGGAAAAGGTGGGAGGCAGGCACTTGCTGAATGCGCGCCGTTGGCAGCTCTGAGTCAGAATGATCTGGGTGACTGTGGTGCACAATAGTAATTGCTGTCTGTGATAGTTGTTATCCATGTCTGTGCTCAAGGATGTTATTAAGTATGATCAACTACGTAGTGACCGATAATACAGCTGGCACACTGATACCATGTCTGTTTTTTGTGACAGATATTGAGAGAAACTTATCTGAACATTGACACTAATGCAACTGGCTATCTGTTACTGTCAAGCTGTGCAACAGATCAAGCAGAAGCAAGTTGGCATGTGCTTTCTTAACCCAGAGCTTTTATAGGCCTGTCTGAGGGCTCACTTCTGCAAATACTTTGTACCTGGCATGCTGTGTGACTTTGGGACTACTCGTGGCAGAGAGCATTGTGCTCTATCAGGATGGGCAGAAGTCTGTGATTCCTCTATCATGCTTCCTGTAGCTCAGCTGAATTAACTTAACACAATAGGAGGGTCTTTTAAAGATGCAGAATAATACCTTATCTGGCTGCATTGTAGCAAAGGTAGGAATAGATGGCCACATTGTATTCCACGTTGCTCTTCAGCCTGTAACTCAGTGGGGGATTTTCATTTGTGTTGTGCTGGCTTGATTGGCTGGCAGTGATTGAAGAATGTGTTTCTTTTGCATAAGGCTTCTCTCCTGTGTGTGAAATTTATTGACTTAAGGTACTAAAACAATTGAATTTTGATTTATATGCTAGTCTGCAATAGATGTCCTGCCAGAAGATTGTTGTTGTTGTTGCAGTTGCGTGAATGTAAGTGATTGGTAATGCTTTAAAGAATATGGAGGAAAACAATCACAAGGTATGAAACACGGAACCTGACAACTTGAGCTCCTTTGTGTTCTTTCTTCAGTGCTTGGTCTTCCAAGCTGAATTGATCTTTTATTTTGTGATTTACACTGATTACTTCTCACAATAGGTGTGCCAAGAGTCTCTGCCACCTCACTGATTTATTGTGATAACACACATAAGAAGGCTAAACTCCAGAAAGCTCACAGTCATCAATTAAAGTAAAATCTTTAAAGATGAGTGAAACAAAGATAAGAAAACTAGATAAGCCTCTGAACTCTGAATTGCAGATTCTTTGCTTGTGTATAAGGGTGCTATATCCTCAATGGTAATCATCTACTGACGGTGACACTAAGCTTAGATGTGAAAGTTGTACATTTTAAAGGATTTTTTTAAAAGGTACCTAGTAAAGGCACCAGAAAAAGTACTTAGAAATATTCATTTCTTCCAACATCATGCATTACGTTTGTTCTGGCAAAAAAGCCCCCAACCACAGAAACCCAATAAAGTTCTCACTAAATGTAATGGACTCCAAATAGACCTGACTTCAGTTTTTTTCTTGCAATGGAGTCTGGTTGATATGTTGTGCATATAAGGACCACACTGTGATCAGTGATTGATATTTGAAAGAGAAAATAATTCTGTGATAAATTCTAGTGTATCGTATTTTCCATCTGTTTTGTGTTAGTTGGGGGTAGGCAGAGAGAGAATTAAATTTATTCAATGGGAGCAGTAGAGTGATATTTCAGAAAGTAGGAAACATCTCTTGCTATAAGTGAAATGAGAAATCACGTAGATGATTTGGCACCAGGTCAAAAAATCCAGAATTCTAGGGAAAGCCAAATGGATGTATTTTACTGTTAAACATTTTATAATACCATATGCATTAACAGTTGTTTTATTGGCTCTAAAATGGGGAGAAGATTGCTATTTGTACATTTTATCTCGCTGAGGTAAAAAGGGGAGCTACAGAATTTTATTCCCAAACTCTGTCATGTGCTGTACACTGTGCCAGACTGCAAGCTACACCTGTTCCTTCTTTATTTCTTCTTGGGACAAACTTTTATATCTTGATTTTGTGAAATAATATTTGATGACCTATCCAGAAACCAAATTTCCTTGGCTTATTTGTGGTAAAGTATATGTTGTGTTCTTTTGTTTGTTTCATTTTATTGTTTATTTTTTTAATATTGGTCCACATAGGAGCTGATGTGCCACAAGCTTACTGGTAGAGGGCAATGAATTAAGGGAGGAATGTGAATAAATTGTCATTTAAAAAAGAAAATGTTACCAAGCTTCTAAAAACCCCAAGTTGTGCATATTGCAAATTCAGTATAGAGCTTAGACCATGTAATCTGTCCCAAAATCTGTGGATGACCTACAGCATTTTCAACTTTAAAATGTTTTGCTTTGTTGGAGAAGGGGCAAAATGGTAGAAAACTTTCTCAATGGCATTTATATCAAGAGTCTTACTGTTTCCTTTTTTGAAGAAAAGTTACCTTTCTTCCATTGCCTCCAAAACTACTCTAGGGAAGAGAAAGTAGTTATTCTCAGCAAATTGAACCAGAGCAGAGAATGAGGATATCTGAGTCTTGTCATTTTCACTGAAGCCAGTAGAAGTTTAACAGAGTGTCTGCCTCCTTCCCTTTTTGTCCCCAAACATATTAAATATTTCTCCTGACCCTTTTTAAAGAAAGGTCATTGTGATATCAGGTCCCAGATATATGATATATAGGGGTTTTTTTTAAATCAAATGGTTCCTATGCATCCGTAAGTATCTTTCCAGAGTATTCTAGCAAGGTTCAAAAAAGATACTTTTAAGATACTTTTAAGGCAAAGGTAAGACTTTACAGCCAGATGATCAAGAATATTGAAGATGTTTGTACTATGAAATGCTGAGCTGCAATTTCTGCTTCCAGCTCCCTAGAACATTAATGTCTTGGCTTTCTTTCACCCTGAAGTCTTCTGACTGCCTTTCATGTTGGAGAGATGAGGATATATATATATATATTTTCCTGCTCTCTCTTTCTTTTGAAACAGTCTAGTTCATGAATTTGTCAGTCTCTGTAAGTCATTTGGGTTTCTTTGACCTGTGTTGTCCGTGTCCTTCGGCCTATTTGATGTGTCAACACAGAGGAGGAGAGGGGAGAGAAGCCATGTCTACTATTAAACACATCCTCTTCAAAGAGTGGCTTCCAAATTAAATCATGATATTTGGCTTGTGTTCTCAGTAGTCAGGACTGGCCATCAACTGTTTCTTTTAAGCTTCACAGCTTTTGTTCTTGGTCTCTGCTGGGTTGGGTTGCCTTAATACTTATATACTGATATCCTTAAATACTGTTTGTTTGTTTGTTTTGTATTATTCCTTTGCCTGAAACGTCTAAATTAGTTTCATTAGTATGATTATAGGTGATCATAGTTTTGATGATACAGCATTGTCTCTCAAGTGTGACATGAAGATAAGTGCAAAGTAAGGTGATGTTAATATGCAGTGATCAAGTGGTGGAAACAGTGAGAACCAGCTATAGTTTTTATCCATAATGCCATCAGAATGATCCCTAAAATGGGTTAACTCAGAGCTACTGTTGAGTTTAGTTGCCAGTGAACTAGTTGTTTTGCTCCAGAAGGGCTGAGAGGAGTGAAGGAGCACATGCAGGTGGACAATGAGGAGCCCAGATAATAGAAGTGAATTTGTTGCATAAGGTAGTTGAAAGTAGAGCTCTTTCCCTTCTCCAGCCTCTCTTCTTCCCAATCCCCCACTCACCATTCCTCTTCACAGATTCTGTTGTCTCCGTGAATTATTATTTTTTTAATATTACTAGAACTTTGCTGAGTATCGCTTCCTTAAACTAAATTAATTGTAATTCTTTGGTTTGTTTTTGTTAGCTTCATTGCTGTGCACAGATTTTGGAGACACAACAAAACCAGCAGTGAAATTTAACAGAATTTTAGTAATTTCTCCTTTAGTTACAGAGGAAGCACTAAAGCTATCTTTTTACGGGTCTGGGATGCCACTGCTGAATTAGCTACAGTTTCTGAACAGCTAGGCTCTTAACTCCTTAGCCATAAAGTCTATCTTCTGTTTGTTCTAAATGAAACTTTAGTTGGTATTTAGAAATAGAATCTCATTGTGTCAAGTCTTCTGCCCAAACCCATACATCTTGCTTCTGAAACAAACTTTTCTGCACAAAAATAATCTGCAAAAGGAGCAATAGGCATGTAAGAGCTTCGTTATAATTTTCTAAGTGTAGAAGACTTTCCTAGATGAAAAAGCAACTTGCGTGCTATGAAATTCTCGTGGTGGTGGTGTTTGTGTTCTGTATTGTTCCCCCCAGGGTTTCTGTTAACTTCTGAGAATTAAACAACAAAAAATAGATTGAAATAGTCTTTCGTTTCTGAGTACAAGTGAAAGATGTGACACATACAGTCCTTGTTAGGGGAATTTCACGTGTACATGCATTCCATTAAATGACTGTTAGCTTTTTAAGAAAAAAACCCAGACAAGACAAATTCCAACACGCCCCAGCCAGAAAACAAGGTTCAATGGACTGAAAAAAAAGGAGGCTTAGTAGGTTACTGAAAAACTGAAAGTAGAGATCATTAAATGGGAAAACGGATCACAGAAAAGGGACAAATGTCAGTAAGCATTTTAATCTACTTTATGTGTCTGTAAGACATCTATTATATGGATGGTCAAATGCTTTACAAAGTTGTTCAAACATACTGCAGTTGAAACTATAAATTGCTCTCTGAAAGCAATGAACCTTAATCATAGGAGTGAAGAGGAGGCTCTTATTTGAGAATTGTGATAATCATACAGAGGCCTGTATTTGGTACTGCAATTTAAAGGAAAAAAATTGTGTGACCAAAATATTTGCTTAACTAGATTAGGTTTTATATTTTGCTGCATCCCAAACTTCCTGTTCCCCTGAAAATACATTTACCCCATCCCCCCAGCAGTTCATATGTCTTAAGCAGTATTAAATCTTTAAGAATATCTTATGTTTTCACTTGAGAAACTGTGGAGATAGTTTTCTCTTTATGTGAGTTATCAGTTAGTATCATGCTTATTACTACTTGAACAACGGTGTTAAAATTCATCGTTGCTTCTTCTCAGTGTTAAATCTTGATGTTTTCTCTGCGCAAGCTGCGTCTACAATGCTTATTTGGGTTTTAAAAATAGCTGTACGTAGCTTGTGGATTAACACTTTTAAAATTGAAAATGGGTAAAACATTTTCAAATTAATATCTGCAAAATCAAAATAGATCTTTTCAAATGTACTCAACACATACTTTGTATATCAAGGAGGGTGAAAAAAGGGCAAGTTCAGTGTTTAATTCAGCATTACCCATCTTTAATTTCACAAAAAAATAACCTCTCTTTGCAGGATGATGTATCGAATTGCTTCTACAACTTTGCATTATTGAGAAAACTGCAGCAATAGCAAATATATTTAAGACATTTTTATGAATAGTCTTCTCCTTACTCTCTTGCCTGTATCTATCACACTATTCTCTTGTCCCTAATATTAATGATAAATATGTTACATGTGAAAGTGAATGATTCTAGTAAATAGTTCATGGCAGAAACTTTCTTTTCTATGGAAATCTCATATTTAATTTCTTGTTCTCAGGAATATCAGCAGTATGTCTGGTGTCTCTGCTGAAGGAGTGTTCTTGTGTACTTTTCCATTAATGACTGTTTCTGACTTCATCAAGTCTCCGTAATAAACACAGCATGCCAGCGTACTGGAGTGTGACTGTGTGGTACTTAAAACCTTTTTTCCTTATATCTCTTTTTCTCCATTAAGGAAAATTTCTCCCTTTAAGGAAAAATTATCTTTTAGAAGCTATTTGTACTTAAGTAATTTTTGCTGAATATTAAACTAATTTGTAAATATAATTCAGAATGTTAAAGGCAGCCTAGTATAAAGTTTGTGTGAAATAAGAATTGGGCTCAATTATTTTATTTCTAGAGTACTGATCCAGCCAATGCATGTACCTCTGTAACTTTATTGAGCTGGGTGGCCCTGCTGCCTGTCCTAAGGAGGATAAAGTTTTTCACATCTGTAGGAAACATCAGGTTTTTTAGTCCATGTAAACTGATACTTTAACTTTTTGGTTTTTATGGTTTGGATTAGTTACATATGACTCTTTGTAAGACATGGTTCTCCTGCAATAATATCAAGCATTTTCCTAATAAAGGCTAATTAACTGTAATTATTAGTTTTTTCTGATACCTGGCATACCTCAAACGTGCATGATTGATGGATAAAAAGGAAGTACATGATTAAGAATTATAATTACTGTTATTACTTTGAAATTTATTTAATATACATAAATGCAAAGATTACTTCTCACTGTAATTGTGAAATAAGTTAAGGGTTAATTCTGAGAAGATGAAGCAAGTCTACAGCCCTGGCTTCCTGGTTGGCTACTTATATTTTTATTTCAAACAAACCAAAAAAAATATGATAGCATGTATTACCATAAACATTCAGTAGAAGGTATAAAAATGGGGCTCCTGCTATTCAATAAACAAGTTATGAGTATTTTAAGGAAGTAATGCCTAACACAGAAGACTATCTGTAGGACCGCAGGCGGAGGCATCATCGTTAAAACTTAATGGCAAGAATCCTGTTAATGTGTTGAGAATAACATTGTGTGTTAATATTTTCCTACTGAGGAAAGTGCTGAAGCATGTACGTAAGCCTCAGACTTTTAAGTTGATGACACATGTTTAAATGCATGTTTGATCAGATATACTTTTCTGAATTGTAAATATTGTGCTGGTATAAATGTTTAAAGAGAAGCGGACCTAAACGGGACTCAAAAATTCTACTGATGGTGCACAATATGTATAAACTCTAGCGTAATTAGTTGCTATAGCTTGTTGTTGTTCTTTCCTTACATTTAGTGAATGTGAAATATCACCCAACATAGACGACTGTTGTTCATTTTCAATTAGATTGAACACAGTGGTTTGAACTAGGGTGGCCCTTGAAAGTGATACTTGGAAGTCTTCTGGCAAATAACTAATATGGTGGCCTTATGTATGTGACCTGCTGTATGTTCACTTAACCGTACTGGATATATCCTTATGACTAAATTGCCAGTTTCCCCTGACGCTTGATAGGGCTCATGTTTCTCAAATGACCACGTATATGCTCGTCTTCTAGTCTTATGATATAGTATACCTGTTTGTATTTCTCTCTGTCAGAATTGTCCATCTACTTCTGATGTATCATCAAGGAAAAGTCAGGACTTATTTGGAGATTGAATTAATGTACTGGTCCACCTCATCTGAAAAGTTAGGACTACCTGTCAACACTAACCCTCCAGATCCTTCAGTTTGTCAGTTTACTAGTTAGTCTTCATTTATGAGCAGTAAACATGGTATTCTTTTAAATTCCTGAATATACCATATTTTTTCTTTTTACACTAACGTATTGTATGGGTAGATTTTGGGAACAAATTGTACATTTCATTAATATATCTGTGGTGCCGATTTGAATCAAATCCTTTGTACCTGCAGAGGAGCGTTGTTGGTATTGAGAATCTCATTAAATTTCTAATCTTGGAGCCTTTGCTTAGTGAACATGAAAATGCTTGAAGAATGTTAGCAATTGAGATTCTGTGAGTAAAGTTTATTGTATTCCTAAAAGTTTTGCATTTTGTGTGTCAAACAGTTCAGCTCTGTTGATTCTGGAACAAATTACATGTTCAAAAATTTGCCTGTGGAACATGGTCTGAGTGGGCAACGTGTGGCTGTGATCACTGATAATATTTGCATGATCTCACTCAACTCAAATTTTCCAGGCTTAGGTCAATTATTTTTCTTGCTGAGGAGAATTTTAACTTGGATCTCTTGCTTCAAATAGGGCATGCCTATTAACCAACATGCAGTCACTGTTTTATTAGCCCCTGCTGAAACTTGCTCTTCTCGTAGTCTAGCATTTCGAACCATTCATATAGAGCAGTGGGTTCCAGTCTCTTAGTTTCCGAGCTTCCTTGTAAATATATTTAATATATTAAATACACACACATACATAAAATATCTAAAACATTTATCTTGGATATATGAACTCTTGTGCTTCAAAATGTTAACCTTTTTTTTATCGTTTGATTTGTTTGCACAATATGCGTAAGTTTTTGAGATAAACAGAACTGAAAACCTTCTGCTAATGTTTTGTTTGTTTATAAAGCTGATGTGTTTGTATGTCAAAAATATATAGAAAATAGAATACATATAGAATAGATATATTATATATAAAATATATAAAAAAAATAAAAAAAATATTATCTGAAACATCTTTTTTTTTTAAAGATCATCTTTGATATTTCATTTTTAATGCTGCATAGAGATACTTTTGGAATGCAATTGGAATCCTTTTGAAGAGAGGGTAATCTTACTTGATTTTGTTTTGTGGATCAGGCTCATGATACAGTCTCTTGACTGAAATCAAACATTGAATATTGTTTGTTTGATTTCTTGTATTTCAAAATGCCAACATTTTTTCCTGATCAATTTATTTGCACAGTAGATAGATTAGGTAACTCTCCATTTTAATTTTTGTCTAGCTTGGTCAGGATTTTTGTTCTGTATCAGTAGCTCAATAGGACAATATGTTAATACAGATAAATGGACAACTTTCAAAATATGGGCAGCTTTATTGACAATAACCAGAAAAAAAAGTACTGACAAAGTCCTTCCGAATGATAGCTACAGGAAATTGACTTTGTTTTAACTGCAAACAAATCCCAAGGCTCCGCATTGTCGTCTAATTATCTCACCTGTAACAGTCTCAGCCAGATTTAATCTGCAGCCTGCTGCTGGGAAGTGTGGAAGTATCATGTGCTTAAAATCATAACCAGGGTTGAAAATCACATCCTCCAGTGCAAGGGCTATTTATGATTTTGATTTGTGACTGTCTCTGTAGTTCACTTTCAGTTATCAGTAGTTGCTTATCACTTAATTTTCTGATTAAAAGAGGTAGTTATTTGGCTTTACGATGTGTATGCTTCTCTGTTTGCTTTTGCTTGTCAGTTAAAATAATTCTGTTTGGCCAGTTATTAAAAAAGTCAGTGGAATTGCTAGCAAGTAATGCCAGTGTACGATGGAGAGAAATAACATGTTTTTAAAATATACTTTTTCTTTTGAGTGTGACAGAGGAGACAATGACATACCTATTTAGGATCATTCACTTTAAAGATTTTCTGTCCTATGTAGAGCTACATAGTCGCTGCATTACTGTGGTAAAAATCATGTATCCAGGAAAGTAAGGTTCAAAATTGGATGCCACAAGTAGGGATGAGTATTGTATAGAAAATAAAGCACATGCTGATAGTACAAATGATGTTCAGGTTTTGAATGAGGAATTTTATTTTCCCTTTAATACAAAGAGTAAATGAAAATACAATCCCTGTTCTCACAGAACAAACCCCATTTTTTAAATGCCACCGTTCAAAGACATTTTGTGTATTTAAGCAGTAACAAGGGTATCAATTATTAATTAACATTCAGGAGATAACAGACTGTCAGTTGCCAGTCAAAGGGGAGCTAGGAAGAACGTTGACATTGATTGATGGACGTGTTCTGGGACTGTGCACAAACAGGCTATTTGGGTCATCTGAACACATGAAAACATTACAGATAAGCTACATGAAAACAAAAAGATCTTTTGTTTAGGCTGTCCTTTATAAAGGGACAATATCTTTCCATATATCTTAGATTCACTTGGTTTATAAGTTAAACCTTAGCTTTCTCACACAATGATCACCTGTTAAGGAGAGTTTAATTTGGTCTAATAAATATGGGTAATGTGTCATCGTGCTGCTTCTAGCTGAGGCATTCTAGCATTCAGCTTGAAGTAGTATTTTTGATGTTTCTTTATAAAGTGCTATATGTACTTACCTAATGGATATATTTTAATATAATTTCTTCTTTGGAGTTGATGATCTCAAAGGTCTTTTCCAACTTAATGATTCCATAATTCTAATTCTTTAAGCAGAAAAAAATCCTGAAACACTAATGTATATTACATCAAAGTAAATTTTAAATATCTCTGGTTATACCAGTAGTTTCCATTTTCCTGAATCCCGTTCACTTTCAGTGAAATGAGGATCCAGCTTGTGGCACTCTCACACCTCATTTTAAAGTATAGGATATAATGAGACCTTTGTGTGCCACGTAGGATGTCCAGCTGAGGAGAAATGTAATTTCTATGTCCTGTGGGAACAGTGGCTTAGGTCCCCCTGCTTCTTTAGGCCAACACCTAATTGTACAACTGTAGTAATACTTAGCAAAGGGAATACAGTATGGTAGTTTATAGATGGTGTAGCCCATACAGAAAGGTGATACTTTCCTGTATTGCAGAACAGCCTGGTTCACCTTCAGGGTATGATAAACATCTGTTTCACAGGTATTTATTTCTCATATTTTTTCTTCACTTTAATTTCCAGAATACACATACAAATATATCATGGTTGACTTGGATTTGTGAAGTAAAAGAAATGGAGGGCTCTACATTAAAGTGATGTAAGCACAGAATATCTTCTGACTGGAGCCCTCTTCTTGTAATTATTCATGGGGAGAAAACTCCTATGCTGTGTTACATGTCTCTGATGGTCAAAAAAATTGATCTGCCCTGTCTCCTTTGAAATCTCTATAGCTATCTGCTTTGGGAGATACTGTTGTTCCAACTAGTCCAGATGGAAGTAACGTGCTGCTAGTTATCCCTTGCCAAGCTCCATCCCTGATAATGGTTTCTGAAGCATATTGGGGAAAGCTGTTGAGAGCTGTCATCATTTCATACTTACGTGACTGTTCTCTCTCTCCATATTCTTTCCAAGTACCTGCAACTGGGATTCCTTAATGCTTCCTTTGGGGCTGGAGGGAGCAGAGCTCCTTACTTTTACACAGTGGAAAAGGGGACCACAAACATTACTGTTGCAAAATGCTCATTTTACCTTGGGTAAAATCTGTGTTTTATTCATTACAAAAAAAAAAAATCAGTCCCTTGGGACTACTTGTAAGAGTAAGAAAACAGAAAAACAGGAATTGGCCCCATGTCATAACCATCTGTTATTAACAGAAAGAGCAAGGACCAGTATTGCAGTCCTTGCTAAAAGCAGTTTGTTTAATAGGAGTTACTACAAATATGAAAACTGTGTTTTACACATTACTGTAGCAATATCCCCTACCAGTACTATGAAATAATAATAATAATAAAAAATAATAATAATAATAAAAAGTCATCGTGAATCTTAGTGTACAATTGCACAATTGCGTTATTTTATATTGTGGTAGGCCGTATGCAATAAACATCTCATTCCAAGAAATATATGTATTGCTGTATTTTTGAAAAATCACTTCAGCTGCTTTCACACATATTATTCATAGTACATCTTTTTATTTTATGGCTCAGTTTTCTTTTCCACTGTTTTTATGACTGAGGTAAACTTCCTTTCTGATCATTGGTAGTTTGAAAATGCTACCTTCTTTCCTACTTCCCTAGCAGAAGATGTTTGCCTTTTTATTTGATGACCTCTTCACTCCCTCTCTCAAATATAACTACAAGCATTATTGGAAAACAGAAATAATTTCATTCATCCTGCCACACTATGTTACGGCAGAGTGGTAGTTCTGGTGGCTGGTATATCCATTTACTTTTATAGGCTGGACTGCCAGATTGGATTATGTGTTTTTCCCCCACGTTTGTGACCTCTCCTGTATTTGGCATTTATACGTTAATATCTGAGAGATTTACTTCATAATATTTAAAACAAAATCCACAGCTCTGTTAAAAAAAAAAACACAAACCAGTTTTCACCCCCTTCCCCCCATAGCTTTCATGTGCATGGGTTTTAGATCATCCTTAGTTCTGAGAGTTGTACCAGTCCTTGGTAGAGAAATTGAGCTGTGTGTTTTAACAGAGGTGTTTAATCCCTGCTCCTTTGCTTCTGACTGTAAAGCTATGTTAGCCAGAGCTATGGTTGTTCTAACCCTGTTGATTACACCTCAGTGGGAGACCAGTCCTCTGGTTAGCTATAACACCTTTAAGAGTGGCTCTGCACAATCAGTCTGGCACTGAAGACATGCAGCATAGTCCATAATCTGGGAAAAGATATAAATTATGATCGATAGCTGGGTGTTTCCATGGTGTATGCAAAAAGACAGGGATTGCTGTGTTGGATCAAGTAAGTAGCTTGTGAAATCCATTACTCTTTTGCCAGCAATGTCCAGTAGCAGATGTTCAAAAAGAAAAAAAAGATAAAACCCCATCAATTTTGTTTTTCTTTAACACCAAATAATTCTAAACAGCTCAGTTGCTGTTCCTTTGTATCCTTTCTCCAGTCATTCAGTTGTTAAAGGATGTCTGATTGTTTTCATTTTGTGTAACAGATACATTCTAATCCTTGTAAGCTCTTGATTAGTTTTGTGATTTTTATTAAGTTTGTGGCCTTGGATTTAAATACAGTGGAAATTCCACAGATGTTTATATTGTATACTAATCAAGCGTGATTATTTATAAAATATATACTTTGAACTTGACTGAAAAGCCCCTTGAGGCCCTGACACAGAAGCACTCACAATAATAACATAAAGCTGGCTTCTGTGCATCTAGAGAAGTGTACTTCAGATAGTTTCATTGTAAAAAACTAATTCATTGTTTGTGAAATAAGAATAGGATAAATTAATGAGATTTTTATTACAGCAAATTTACAACAACTTCACAGCAACTTCTTTTTCTGCATTCGTCACTGAGGTGCTGAAGGGTTAACCCCCCCAAACAGTGTATCACTTTCCTTAAAATGCCATTGGGAAACTGAGATAAACGGTAAAGCATTTTCTGTGTTGACATGATGTTCGCCTGTCTGATTGCATCCTTCCCAACAGACAGCAGAGAAGCAATTACAAAAAAAGACATCTGTGCCAAGGTTTGGCTAGCCAGGGAGGGCAAGCTCTTGTGTTTAAGAGGTAGAGAATCCAATCGATGAAAATGTCTGGGCCTGTTAGCACCAATAAAGCTGAAGGCCACTGGGAAGCTCAGAGAGGGTCTTTTGTTGTGGAGATAGAAAAGAGGCCGAAGCTGTGACACTTGGGGAGGAATAGGGTCAGCTACTACGATCATCCATCTTCCTCAATGGCAGCTTTCTGTCAGTTTTTAACCCTGCTCAGCAGAGGATCTAAACCTCTATTGTTGGCACCAGCCATTTCTCAGCCAAGTGTAAATGAAGTTAATATTCACTGACCTTATGCATAGCCAATGAAGGCCCTTGATGTCATCCTGGAAATAATGTTATCTGACACTTCAAAAAGCAGATGTTGGCAGGTTGGTTGTGTTTTTTTGCTGAACCAATACGCAAAGACGGCATTGTTTAGCTACCTCACATTTAAACTGATTTCCATAATAACCACAAACAGGCCTTTTTGACCTTAAATTGACATAGTTATGGTTTTAGTTTGCATATCGTTATATGCTGATCACAAAGCCTGGCTAACCTGCACTGAATGATCTGGGAGAAGTAGCTCAGTTCGCTATAGAGAAATATATAGGTCAGTGAGCTGACGCGTATATGCTGATAAAACAATGAGTAATTAAGACAGTTTAAAGCAGACATTTTTAGAACACAATCAAGAGAGCAACAAATTTACAACATACCTTTGTGAAAGGAAACTTATCACAGAAGTAAAAAAGAAAAAAGTATTGCTTTCATGATTGTGGTGTTGTTTTTTTTTTAAAAGACAAGCAATGGTTAAGATCCTCCTTTGACTCCTGTAATACTTTGTCATGGTGAAACATGATTATTCTCATATTGTTTTAATTACAGAATACTAAATGATTTTCATAGATTCCAGAAGTTTATCTAAGACAGAACCATACTAATGATAACTGCATGTCTATACAGTCTATTTCATCAAGATAGACCCCCAAACCTTCCACAGAATTATCTGCACTCCTCTTGTGTAATAGCCAATGTCCAACATCTGCTGTAACTCTGGGGTGACATGCTATGGCTTCTCTTAATGCACAGTGGTGTTTCTCAGCAGCCTGTCGTTTTGATTTGAGGAAGCACATAAGCATGTACCATACATGGGAGGAGAAAAGTAGTTTAATTTGGAGGGGTTTTTTTCTTGTAAATTATCTGTAATTCAGACTCACATGTTCTTGCTTTATAAAAGATGAGCATAATGGCTTAGAAAATACAACTGCAAAATGAGTAGTCATTATTAATTAAAATTTTCAGCTGTTTCCAGCCATGAACTTTGCACTACTATGTTTTTCCCTGCTGTGTACTGAACACAGCAGCAGGTAGTAGAAAAATAGAAAACTCTCTATTGCATCCTAGTATTGGTTTTATTAATATGTTTGAATGATGATTATAGTATAGTTGTACTTTCCAGGCTACGATCCACACCTGTCCTTTTGAAAAAGAACTTAAAGTTCTATGGGTTTTTTGTATGTGGTTTGTTTTTATTTTATTTTATTTTTTTTCAAAGAAAGATTTAGTGTTTAAACTGAGAAAGCCTGATCAGAGGAGTTGCTTGGGAGGCAATTATCTGACAGGCTGGCAAAGATAAGAAACACCAGAACAGTTCTACATCTAATTGAAATCGGTCAGATCTGATCTTAAGATAAACAGTCCTAGGATTTTTGGAAACTATTTTATTGATTGTGTTCTTTCCATCAGTTGTGTTTGTTTGTACCTGTTAAAGATGCGAACATGTTTCCTGTAGTAACAGATTTACTTAGCAACTCATCAGCTATGAGATTTCTCTGCATGCAACTTGAAGAAATCAGTAGCTGTTTTTTTTGAAGTTCAGCACTGTATTTCATTAGCTTCTGCTTATTTGTGCCCTGACTGTGACATATGATTGCTCAGTCAGGTAGCTCAGATGATTAAAAGACTACTTTTAGTTTGGACTGATTTTAATGGGGTATCTGATAGCATTAAATTGTCCAAACAGATTAACTAAGATTCTGCACCTCCCCCCCCCATATTCAGTCCATTTTACAATAATTCTGAAATTAACTACAGTTAATTCTGTTCTGAAGTACAGAATTACAGCAAGCTACTGAATGCTATGGAAAAAGCACTGAAACAGAGACCATTGAAGGCACCTTCATGTGCCTTTAACAAACCCTAAGTCTGCTAAACAAGCAAATTAATTTGCTCAAGACTTTACAGAGACCCATTTATTCTTTAAGTTATAGTGAGTAATAACAAGGTTTAGTCACATTTTCATTTTACTGCACTGCTTTCAATTGATTCATTTCTGGTTCAGTTTTGATAGCCTGTCGCTTTGTCAGGCTTTATTTTATGAAAAGTGTAAAATGCAAAAAAACACCCACAAAACTGACCCAATTCTGCCCTCTCCTCCAGCAAAAATGGATACTGAACTACAGAAGTTTATTTTCCATTTCTGAGATGACACTCTGAAAGAGAAATCTGCCTTTGTGAATTAAGCCATGGGAAGATTGATTCATTTCATCCTCTCTATTGAATATTGTTCCTGTTTTAGTTGAAAGTTTGAAAAATACTAGCTTTTCATGGGCAGGATGCTGAAGAAGTGATCCAAAAATAATGTAAATTGAGGGTGTTTGGTTTAATATACTTTACTGTTTGTTTGTGAGGGTTTTTTTGTCCCCTTTAAACAAAACAGAACAAAACAAACCATGCTTTGGACTAAATGTCAGCAGAAGATTCATTAGGGGGTAGTGACATAGCTAGCTGTGAAGCTCAGGGGTTCGAGGAGGGGGCTGACGGTGTCTCTCTTGCTATCTGAAAGCAGGAATTAGTCAGACACTACCAACAGCTGGTTTGCTAGTGATATTATTGCTGTGTCTGTCAGCTTTCATGGAAGAACAGGACTGGTAATCTGATGGTCTTGCCTGGAACTAGGTTGGTTTTGCTCCTGTTTAATCTTATCTGTAGGGAGTGAGTTCTTCAGCAGCAGATCTTTTTGGCCAGTTCTGTTGTTTAGAATAATAGATAATTTTCACCTCTGGACTCGGCCTCTGCAGAAATAGTCTGTATGGATCTGAGTTCATTCTATATTGTGTTGTCAGCACAGCTGTGATTTTCTTTGACAGTTACATCAGCGGGGAAGAGAAGAATGGAATTAGGTATGAAAAATTGCTTTGTTCTCCGGAGTTTCCACAAAAGATCTTTGAAGTTGTAGTGTGAAATCTCTAGCACATCTGCAAATAATTTGTACTAATAAAGACTAACCAGCAAAATTGTGTTGGAGAAAATAATATGGGAAGAAAAAAGCAGAAAAAATCAATTGTTTGAGGAGATAGAATATCTAGTACTGAGTCATCTTCCCTAATCAGTAGAAAAATGGATTATATTACTAATAAAGAATCACCTCAAAGAGAATAGTTAAACCATGTACCATTTTATTGGTCAGAGCAGAATCACTGTAAATAACCTAGCAGCAATGGAAGATATGATTTCACAACAAACAGAATTTGCCATATGAGTCTCAACTAAATGTACCACTTTATTCTTTTGTATAATAACAAGGCTGTACATGGGGATTGGGTTTTTTTGTAAGCCAGCAATATAGTTTAATCCACCCACACACAACATTTGAACTGTTCAAAGCACTTGTAAAACTGAAGCCTGGGGTTATATTCTTGAGGAGAGGGAAGCTGAGAGTATGATGATGATGATTGAAGGGCTGTGGATAGGTGGGGAGATGCAAAATGATTGCACGATTTTGGGTAGGGGCTGAACTTGGGGATGGAGATGTTTTGTAGCCTCTACTCTGAACTTCAGAGTGCCAGGGATGGGATGTGTCAACAAGTGAATGACTGCAAGTGTAAAGTAGGAGTTTTTCATAACTGTGGAAGGCCTGTCATTTAATGGTTTGCATACTAGAGCAAAGCGTATCTGAATGCTGTGCAAATAGCCAGTGTCTTAGCCAGCGTGTGGTGCTTGGCTGGAAGCTGCCATTGATAATGACACAGGATCATGCAGGCATCCTTGGTTTGCATGAGTTCTTTACATCGAGCTTTACCTTTGTTTCATAAAGTCAATAATGCAAATGGATGAGAATAACAGTGTGGCCTGACCTTGTCCCTTTGAAGTGACTGGGAGTCATAAGACCTATGGCCTGTTTCCTGCTTTCCTTTGATTTTTTTTATAATAGTTTTCAGACACACTAAATAATGTTAATAGATTAAATATAAATGGTAATTGTTGTGGAAATACCTTTCATAAATAATAAAAAAGGAAGGTCTTATTTGTAAGTGCACCTATATTCTTATTTAGTGGAGGAGAGTAAGGTGTGTTCTGTTCTTCCTCTTCCCTGTTGCATGCTGCTCCCCTTTCTCTTTGAATGGCAGAGTGTGTGACAAAAGTTAGATTTCTGTACTACAGATGCAAAAGACTTCATTGTGTTTTATGCTTGTGGCAAGAGAGGCAGGAACTGTGTAATATAACTTTAGGGAAAAAAAAGATACAATTTAAATTTATGATCTGGACCTAAGGCACTTGAGCTCTGTGCTTCTCATTTAGCAAGTTGAAATGCCTCTTTTCTCTCTCCACCATCCCTTAGCACCTGCAAAACTGAAATTAAAAGATGAGTTCAGTAGAAGAAGGGTTCTGCATCTGAGAATTTACTCCTTTTTTTTTTTGTCTTTCAACTTCTTAGCCTTTAGACAGGCTTGCATAGGTCATGTAACCAAAATTTACTAGGTCCCCATGAAATAAGGAATGTTTGAAATAATCATTATTCTTTAGTCTTTGTGTATGCATCTATCCAGTCTCTGAAATGTAGTTGGGTCACCTATTCAAAATTAAGGTTTTTCCTTAAATCACAGAATCACAGAATCACCGGGTTGGAAGAGACCCACTGGATCATCGAGTCCAACCACTCCCACAAAACACTAAACCATGTCCCTCAGGACCTCGTCCACCCGTAACTTAAACACCTCCAGGGAAGGCGAATCAACCACCTCCCTGGGCAGCATATTCCAGTGCCTAATGACCCTTTCCGTAAAAAACTTCCTCCTAATCTCTAACCTAAACCTCCCCTGGAATTTAGGTAGTTGTTTGGAAATGGCACTAACAACAGAAAAATGTGATCCTTAGAACTGAAGTTTAAAAAAGGTTATCAATATTTTAGGATTAAGAATTAAGAGAAAAAAAAGGAATTTGCAAATTTATGTGCTCGAGTCTATGAAGATTTTGAAGTTCTCATATTAAGACCCACAGTTAAAACAGCTGCAACATTCTTTTTTTCATAATCAGTCTGATCAGTTTGGGATTCTTTTGCTGCTTTTTAAAACATGCTTTTAGTCTAGATGAATCAAGATATTTCAAAAGACTAAGCTAAGTATTCTAATTCATCTCATATACCAGTGACAGGACCGCTTAGGATGTTGTGATAGCATAGTCATAATGACTCCCAATAGCTTTTACCAGTAAAAAAACCCAACAAAACATCAAAGGCAAAGTGTCTCAAAGTGTTGGAGAGTGTGTATTTGTTGCATAGGTGTTACTGGGGACATGATTTAACTTCTGTCAACATGTTACTACTGATCAGGAATGGGAAGGAGAGAAGCCCCTTGGGGTCCATAAGTAAGGACTGAATTTGTGTGGCTGGTGAATAGTAAAAACACCCTTTGTCTTGCAAACTAAGTACATTTGCTGCAGAATTCACCAAGCAGATCATAAGCATGGACTGCTTTCTGTCTCCCAGATGACTATTCATAGAGGCCCTGTTGGAGTGAAATCGTGCTACAGGCTGTGTCTGTAAAATGCCCTCAATGGCCAGACTGCAGAGGACATTGAGTACATGAGGTCTGGTACCTTCACAGCTCCTTGCATACAGTACATCAGGGAGTACAAGACGTGCATTCCAGTGTCGCTGTAAACGCAGTCTTCCTATGGGTGGAATTTAAGTTAAGAACAAGGAAATATCCTTCTACATTGAGCAACAGAAGGTTTCTTGTCAAGGCACACCTGTTCCTCCATGCTGAAGAGTGTGGGATAAAACAGGAATTGTTGGTGGAAAACAAACATGTCAAGGGCAATCTAGCTTTAAAAGCAATTTAAACTGAACAGGAACAAGCCTTATTCTGTTTGCATGGATTTAATCAAGAACAACTGCATGTGAAGACCACAGTGATCCACAGCTTGCAAATCAGATATTTAACAATGAGTTGCCATGTCTGGTCTTTTTACCACTGACTGCTAAATAGGAATAAATTGTTGAATATGCAATACCAATCTCATTATTTCAGAATTGCCTTCCCCTGCATTTTGTGCTTTGCAGTGACTGTTTTTACTTCCACTTAAGTAATGCATAGTGCTCTCAGTATACAGCCTTAGAAGTTTACAGCCTTGCTGCTGCTGTTCATTTATGTTACGACACCTCACCTTCCTAGAATCATCAGCTCTTGCTCTTCTGTATGAAGTAAAACGATGATAGACCATTATTCACTGACTTCTTTGCAATACTAGGGAGAAATAGAGGGTAACTTTTCATTCTGTTCTGAAAATAAAGTATGGGAATTCAGTAAAGTTATACTGGACAATAAGTCTGACTTTACCTTACTGTGTGAAGTGCCTCTTGCCAGGTCTTGTTGTTTTATCATGAGCTTTATGCCTATTTTCAGTTTTTGTTTTTTGAATTTTTTAAAGGTTAAGCTGTCAAACACTTCTGATGTTTGACAAATGATGTCCTTAAAGATTCTAAAAGAATATAATGAATAATAAGGGGTAATCCAAAAAAAGAAAATGGAAATGGACATATTTTGCAGTCCCCAATGCAAATAAGTAGAGACTGACCTCCTGTTGTTAACCTTTCTTATGCCTATTGTTAATTAATCAGGCAGTTTAAAGTTTTTTTGTTGAGGTATCTTTTGCAGATGTGAGCTATTTATTTGAGACTGTGCAAGAGTCTAAAATAATCTGCTTGCTCTGGAGGAAGAAAGTAATACCTTCTAGGGAGCATTCTTTTAGGACTTAGAGAGCGTCCTTCTATTTATGTTGCAGAGCTGTCACCTACAGTGCACTTCAGGCCTGAAGGGGATCATCTGGAAGGAGAAAAAAAATGATAGTTCTTTTAAAACACAGTGTTTGTGCCTGTCCTTGCTACTACACAGAGGCATCCCATTTAAAGTCATTAAAAAAACATTGATACATTTATTCTCACCACAATGCACTAATAGCATTAAAAGTCATTAGTAGCTGGATGCTGTAAATTTGCAAAAACTTGTAGTGTTGGGTCAGCACACATGCTACTTTTCTGTGATAAATGAACAATATTAACTTACCAAAGCAGAAAGGGATTAAAGATATTTATAGCATCGGTGTTCTGTCTTACATTTCCATTTTTTTCTCCTCTCTTCTGAGGTAGATGATGCTTAGTATATGTTATGGTTGCAGTGATTTTGCACCATTGTTTTCAATTTAAAATAATGATTAAAAATATTTTGACAAACTTACAAAATGAAGTCATTAGTAAAAGATAACCTGCCAACAGGATCAGAAATCTCATGTTCTTCCTTACTCCCTTAGTAAGTACGAAGGGTTAATATAAGCTCACAGCACATTGCCAGAAATTCAGAACAAAACAAATTGATGTGTAATTCAGGGGCAAGCAAAATAATTTTCTGCCTATTTTTAGAGTGACCGCTTTTAATTTGGCCTCTGGGACAACTAATAGGTTCCTAAAATCACAAGCTTTATGTGGAAAACATCACTTTCTACAAAGTATTCCAATGTATGCATGTTCTTCTGTGCCCACAGCTTATTTGCATGATACAGGTTCATTCATGTTTCCATGAAAATGAATGCTAAACCTTCTGAATTTATTTATCAAACGTTGCATAAAAACTGAATGCCATGTTCTGTTCAACTATTCCCACAGGGGTTTCACTGGCAGAAGTTAAAAGGTGAAATTTTGGCCTTGCTGAAGTGAATGGCATGAATCTTAGTTTAATTGGACAAGGAGCTGACCCAGAGTATTCTGCTTATTATCTCATAGTAATTTCCATGACTGCTAATTGTGATGTCACAAAGCAGAAGCACTGTGGGTAAGAGAGATATCAAGAGGAGGTACATTTCTAAGCAACACAGATAATGATTTATTTTAAACACATCCTGTAATAAAAGAAAATAAATGGTAGAAAATCAGTGATACTGAAAGGTATTTCAGAACTTGCTCTTAAAAAGAGTTGGTATTTTTTTTAGATAGCAGTGAACACGAAAAGGAAGATTATAAATTCCTTCATGATTTTTAGCATAATGGTAATGAATATCTTCATTTGACATTTGGTATACTACATTTTGATGTGAACAATGTGCAGGACACTGGCTGATACAGGACCAGCATTTCTCTTTCTATTTTGATTCTAAAAGAGTTGTCTGCTGTCACAGAATAAGTGAACTTAATCAGACGTGACTTGACTTCATGTCTGTGCAGGAGGTTATCTCTTGTAAAAGGGTAGACTTATGAATGAAACCTTTGTCTTCAGCTTCCTTATAATCCTGCAGTACAGTTGAGCATGTTAGTTCAGTTGGAATAATGTGCTGATTTTCTAAAGATGAAAAAGAATTTTAACCCCTTTCCTCTTTTTAAGTTCTCAATTCTGTACTTCCTTAGATTTCACACTACTTGCCATGGTTTTAGCAACTCTGATTTCAGTCTGTCACCTTACCTGACTAAATGTAAAAAATGATATGCTTCTCTCCTTGAAGAAGAATATTCAAGAAATGCATTCCTGGTGAGAGTGCTGTTTTGTAGCAGTGGGGATTCTTTTTGCCTGTCATTTTCTTAATTTGGTCTCTGTTTCAAATCTTTATCAGCACCTGTCCTTTTAAGGAAACAGATTAAAATGTCTGAGGGTAAATGGAGGATTGATTTGGTGTGAACTTAAGCTTCTGTTCTTTTACAATACATGCAATTATGAACAGGGCTACCAAGTGCTTTAACATTCTTACTGACTCTGACTGCTTTGCTTCCTTGCCTTTGTGCATGCTGATTTTAGTTCTCCTTGCTCCATATTAGGAATACATTAAATATATCTTTTAAAATAAATTATATATCTGTTGTTTAGAAAAGGCAGCATGTGAGGCTCTGGTATGAAATATTTGGTAATCTGGTAAGTGCTGGATAGGGATTAGCTGTTGGGTAACCATGGAGGTATACAAGGAGTAAATACCAAAGATTTTTATTTTAATAAAATGATAACACTCTTCTGAATTATTATAGAACACATTGCTATAGCTCAAATATATTGATGATTGTCTGACTAGGTTAGAGATAAAAGCAGTAGACATGCATTTACTCTGTTTGCTCTCATTTAATTTCATCATAGTGAGTCACATAGGCATCAAGATTTATACATGTCTGATAAGTACTCGGGATAGAGGGTGCTAATGATGGTTGTAATGCTTTCAAGAATTCTATTTCTGCTGACTTTGGTTGACATTGTGACTCTAAATACTGCAGACTCTGTAAATTATAAAGTGGAAGAGAAAGGAGGGGAGAATTTGCCTCAGATTTCATACCATATTCATCAATATTTAGTCATCCATTGGTTGATTTTATAATTTACTTTTTTTTCTCCTGTGTGTCTGTACAGACAGAATGCATAGTGCTCCTCAGGGAATATTTGTCAGGTTGGAGTGTGCATTTATCACAAAAATTCAGGGAATGGAAGGCATAAACCATGCTGAGGTTTTTTGTACATACAAGGTACTTAAAACATTTACCCTTCAATCCAAAAGAGTGCAGAATGGAGAGAATTGGCTGAATCTTACTGAGTCACATGGAACAACTATCTCTAGCACAATCTGTTTATGCTGATGGCCCTAGCTCTGACATGACAGATGCTTGGAAAGCTGCTGTCTCTACTGCTGCTGTTGTTGACACCATTGCAAATTCTTAAAGGAAAGTTGCAATGAGTCTTACTCTGGTTTAAAAAAAAAAAAAAAAAGAGCCACTGTGAAAACAAGGCAATCTTTTATAGGATCTCTCTTGCCATCATGTGCTTTTAGATGATATTAACAATAGGTGTTGTGGGTTGAAGGTCTTAACCTCTTTAAGTGACTGTGCTTTTGATTAAAAGAATTCGGAATATTGCGAAGTGTTTACACATCTCTTGCCATCTTCATTTATATGACTTGGGTGTCTGCTGCTATTGCAGTAGTGGTCCTTGGAGGAACTACTTTTCCAGAACATGAACAAAGACAGGAGCGATAGTATTGCAGCCAGAAATAACATGGAAAAAGATAGCTGTGGGCAATTTCCACAGCTCTTAATAAGTAGAAAGAGCAAGTGTAGCACACAAAATCAATAAAAGTCCCTTGTCTATCAACCTTCTTACTTTCACAACCTTCTCCTGAAACCCATGAAAAAAAAAGATGCAGGAATAAAGCATTTATCTTCAATGTGCCTGTCTGTTAGATGTATCCTGCGACTGACAGCAAGGCTCTTTTCCGCTTTATTGTTTCATGCTTTTTTTGGTGGAGATGTAGAGGAGAGAGTTAGTTGTTCCATGTAATTCTGTCAGCCTTTAGAAAGTGTTCTTTGTCCTAGTGATATTTTCCTTCAAGCAGTTTAAGTTCTGAATTTGCACATATTTTACTGAAGGCTGTTGTTGCTGTTTATTATATTAGTCACTACGCATTTCAACCAGACTCAAGAAGAGGATTCAGGTTATTCTGAGATGCTACTGTCTGTACATTGAAAGGGAATCTATTCCCCTTTGATCTTATCATTCGTTATTTAATCAGAGAGGATAGAGACAACAAGAGAAAATAATGTTAAAAGGTGCTTGTGTAGGGAATAGATTCCAAATACAAATTTCAACCTAGTACCCTTGTTACTGAACAACACTACTTTTAAATAATTTTCTTTTATGAAGAAGACTGTTAAGCCTGCAAAACTGGCCAAATAACTTTTGTAGTTAACAGAGTAGTAGAATTAAATCTCAAAATGAAGTAAAATCAGATATGGCTTTGGTCCACTTCTACTTTATACCTCTGCTTTGAACAGAGACCATAAAACCTAGATTTTCAGACCATACTATACTTCATCATGACTAGTGAAAGCTGAAACAGAGTAGATATCCACCTTTCTGTAGCAATTCCTATAAAATCTACTTTTAGTTTGATGATTATCATCACAAAGAGGAGGATATAAAAATGAATATTAGGCTTACAGATATCTGAATAAATTGATTTTGAAGAAAAGCCAGTATTTTGAGTTTTGGTCATATTTAAACGTAAGCAACCAGCTGGAAGAATGTATAAAAAGAATGACTAAACTGGTCTTTTAAAACACTTTTAATGATGTGATATAAATACATCATTACATACATTGTTTTTGACTTGGTCAATTCAGAGTAAGGGCCTATGAAGACAGACCCAGTGAAAAAAAAATATGTTGTGCTCCTTGGTGAGGGAATATTCATTTAAAATGGGCAGACAGGTTTGGTGTAGTCAGAGCCAGATTGTCAGCTCTGAAGTTGAGGAAGTAAGATTCTGGAAAGCCTGAAGGAATGGTATACAGATACTCTGATATAAAAATGAGAAACTACAAGAAATAATATGAATTATCATGAGGAAGAGTTACTGTGGTTATGTTCTTTCAAGGAAGAGGTACTTCAATGGAAAATTTACCCAAGTTTATTGAAAATGTAAAATAACTTTATTTAAAGAAATGGAGAATAAAGAAAGATACTGCAATTTTGATCTGGTTTTGATGTAAAAAGAAGATTAAGGACATAGTGTAGATATAAGGATTGCCAAATGTTTTGTTATTCTTTCTTCCTGAAAAATGATGTCTTCCTATTCCACAGAAGTATATAAGCATGGCTGAAGCCTCAATAAAGTAAACATAAAAACCAGAGAATTAAGGTAACTCTCCAGAAATCTGGGAACTAAAAGCAGCAGACGTTTGCATCATTGTTTGACCTTCGTGAGAACAGCAGTGCAATAAATCTTCTAAGTTTAAAAGAACTGGTATAAAACTTGAGCAGAAGACATAAATTTTGTGGCATATGCAAAGAGCTGCATGTAAATGGACTACATACCCGTCGAATCTTTAGTTGAACGATATAGACTGAGATAAAAGTCAATCCCTTCCTCAGGTTTTGTGTTACTGGACTTGATGTACTGGTAAACTGATGATAAATCCTACCTAATCTGTTTGCATTGTGAGTATGTCTGAAGGTGTTTTTTGCCCCCTGTTCTCTTCTGATTTTCTCATATGAAGGAATTGCTTCACTTTTTTAATATTGGCTGGGGCTACTCATCTACCAGCATGACTTGGCATTTGCTGTCATCATTCTAAAGGCTGTGCTATTTTGGGGGACTTTTGAGGGGGAGTTTATTTTGGTTTGCTTTTTGTTAAGCAGGGCAGAACACATGAACTCTTTTATTACTCTGCAAAATCTTAAGTCTATCAACCTATTATGGAGTATTATGAAGAGACAAGAAATATTTTATTTTCATATGTCAATGGACATAAATAAAATGCTCTGTGCTTAAGCACTGTCAGGAACAATTTATACTAAGTTTTGCGACAATTACTATACAATTGATTAGACTACAGGCTTTGCTGCTAAAGGATCTTGTAGAAACATCATAATGGAAAAGGTCAAGGTTCTATATTTCTCAATTGTAGAGCAGTAGTCCTTAATTCTTCAAACCAGCTACAGCTGATGGAAAATTTTATAGCAGCTTCACTGCAAATAAAAAGCAGAGACTGTAAGTGAATTCAGTATTAATATAAAAAGCAAAGGAAAAGAAAGAGAAAACCAATCACTACTGCAAGCCTAGCATTACCTATCTTCACATTAAATTCCATGTCTTTTTCCACTAGCTGCTATTTTCAGAGTTTGAGGAAACAGTATTGTGATTTCTAATCCACAATACATGCTATGTTCAGGACGGAAGGAGGATGAGTGAAAATACAGCACTAAGTAAAGCCTGTTTGAAACCACTAGTACTGCTGGAAAAGCACAAGTGCAGAGGACCAATAGGAAGATAGAATGATTTAAGTCAACCCACTGGTACTTGCTGGATATTTTACTGTTAAAAACCAGCATGCCTGTGGTGATTGTATACATTTGGGCTCATTCTTGCAAATATTTCCCTCAAAGTCCCTCTGTGTGACTCTGATGTCATATGTGTGGGTACACATAGTCAAAATTTCTCGCTGCATTTTTGGAAGATTCCAGTGAGCTTTACATTCCTTTTACATCTTAGAGGTCATTACTCTGAATAGTATTTTGTTTTATTTTTACATTTATCAGTAAGTATCAAGTTATCTTAAAAGTGGCAGGTTACATGCAGAATAGAGGTTCGACCACTTAGGGACCTTACAGTACAAGGAAACAAAAAAGGCACAAAAAAGTACCAAAGCACCTTGTTAATTCAACATGAGAATTAGTGGATGGTCAAAGGAATTGGCACCCTTTGTAGTGTGGGAAGTAGAATCTTAATTAGGGATTCCCAGATCCCCCAGAAGTTCCCATAATTAATGATTGTTAAAGCTTCATGCATATAATGGCAAAAAGCCAAATATATGGCTTTTGCATTTGCAATTTCAGTGATGTCATATGCTAGTTTGTTCCAAAGTCTAAAGAAAGGTTAGATACAGGGCCAAATAGA
This sequence comes from Piaya cayana, assembly GCA_013389865.1. Lineage (NCBI taxonomy): Eukaryota > Metazoa > Chordata > Aves > Cuculiformes > Coccyzidae > Piaya > Piaya cayana. The sequence continues at coordinate 289,736 of WAAB01018416.1, read as the reverse complement.
AGATTATTTTCTTCTTTTAAGACTCAATTACTTGTTCTTGGATTCACTCAAACTATTTGCTACTCCTACCATTCATTTCCAGACACATAATAGGCCAGTAGAGAGGGTTATATCACTGAAACATGGATGCTTGTGAAGCATGCGCATGTATACACATATGACCACAAATACAGACTTGCTCATGTTGTTTGTGTAGAATTATGATTCTTCAAGCATGTATTCTAGCTATACTGCCACTGTAATACAGTAAATTGACAGCTAACATTTGCATTAACATCAAATTAGTTTTCATTATCTTTCATTTGAATGTTGTATTAGCGTAACATAATCATTAACAACTTAACTTGACCAATATTTTATTTTGAATTTAGATAACTAGTTACAATACACCAGTTTTTTACTCTAAGGCTCAGATATGCCAACTTTAGCTTAATATCTCATTCCCTGTAGGCATACATTAGTCATTTCAGTTCAGTCACTGAGACTTCGTGTGACAACCTATATAAAGCTCTACAATGCTATATGTTTGAATCTGTTTGGTTCTTGATAGAGGCAGATCTGATGGAGAATTGTGGATCACAGTCTGACAACTTTCAAGAAGCATTTGGAGAATGCCCTTAAGATACATGGGGTGAATGTTGTGGTTCTCCTATGCAGGGAGAGGAGTTGGACTTGATGATCCTTGTGGGTCCCTTTCACTTAGGACATTCTATAATCTACTGTTCTCATTTCTCATCACTACCCACCTATCATAAGACGTGAGTTAAATTGTTTGCATATGAAAACAGGAGATAGTTTATAAGGCTATGCAGTTGGGTGCCATTTGGGAATTACTTATTGTTTTTAAAACAGGAGATAGTTTATAAGGCTATGCAGTTGGGTGCCATTTGGGAATTACTTATTGTTTTTAAAACAGGAGATAGTTTATAAGGCTATGCAGTTGGGTGCCATTTGAGAATTACTGATTGCTTTTATATGTTGGCATGTCAGGACAGGTAACTGAGAGCAGGATTTCTTTTGAAGCTGTTCCATGGAGAGTCATACCACTGACCATTTGCAAGATGCTGGGGCTGGGTTCATAAACACTTTTTGTCTGGTCTTGTTTGAGGTGGCATGTATTATACAAGACATCTTGTGCGGGCTGGTAGACCTCATACAGGAATCACAGAAGACCTGTATTTTTTGAACCATTAGCTGGAGACCTGGAATGATAGTCTTTCTCAGATTGGACTAGTTAATTGCATTTAGGTAGGTCAGGATTAGACCCTAGGTCTCCATAGACTCTGGTGAGAATTTTAGCTACTTGTTACACATTTAAGCATTAACTTATTGACACTGAACTTTAGATATTTTAATCTTGGGAGAGATCACATCCTGAATATTTAATCTGTAGACTGTGGTCAACTATGCATTGGAGATTAAGGGATTAATTTGGATGATGCTTCTCTAAAAATATTCCTACTCTATATTGCATTGCTGCAGTTTCTGTAGATGTTTCCCTCCCAATAGCCCCTTGAAGTACTCAAGGCAGACTCAGGTTGCCCAGGTCCTAATCTGACTTTGTATTTAAATCCAGTATCAGAGTTGGCCAACTCTTTTCCTTTGTGTAGCTTTCCTTTTGCTGTCTCAGAGGAGACCTGTTTGAGATCAGTAGGTCTGTTGGACTAGTGTGCTTGCTGGTGATAAGGAGCTGGGTTGTGTAATGCAGATTTGTCTGGCTAAGCAATTAGAAAAAGTTGGGAAGAGAAGGGGAGGAACTGAGCCCCAAGTGAAGACTGCATACCATTTTGTTTCCTGTTGTTCAGCCCAATACTAGTGGACCTCTAGCGCCTGAATTTGTTCCACCTGTATTTTTCTTACAAAATTAACTTTAATTAAAATATAATTATATTTGTGGTTTTATCATTCAAAAAAAGAATTTAACATTTAATGCACAAAATTTCAAGAATGGAGAAGGGCAATGGTACTACAAGACCAATATGCTTCTGGATAATGTAGCAGAAATGAAGATGGAAATGTATTAGAGGCCAGGAGCTCTGGGAACAACAGGGAATGCTTTCTTTTCATTGACAATATCTGCATCCCCTGGGCCATTGTCATGACTTTCATACCATTCTGAGATACGTTTTATTTCTTCCTTGGTAGTCCATCCATTTGAGGATGAATGATTTTTTAATATAGCTGCCTAATTGAAAGCCTTAAATTCCAGCTTAAGTGGAAAACTGAATTCTGCCATGGGCTACGAGGGCACTTCCCTAACATGGACAGTATTTCTTCTGGGAACTGCATACATGTCATGTGAGGACAAACTAGGCCTGCGTGTCTGTTATTTAACTCCTCTCCTCTCCTTTCCTCTGACAACTGAGGAACCAGTATCCATAAATTTGTCTTTCTAACAAGCTGCAAAGAGCTGTTAGAATAATTACTTGCTCAGAAAAAAAATAGTTACAAATTGTTCATAATTAGGACACTGATTCAGTTATGCATCTGATAGATAATTAATGTACTTATTTGTCAATGAAAACAAACTACTAAAGCTTCTCCTAATACAGAATTCCTTTTTTTCTCCTCATCATGGTGTCACTAGCAAGGAGCTTACAACAGCAGGGGTGAGTCTGTACAGCTAACCAGTTAGTCCAGAGGACTTGAGGTCCAAGCTAAATAAATTTTGTGGAGGCTTATTTGAGGAAGGTCTAGTCTGGTCCAATTATGATTGGAGTGAATTAGTCCCACTGTTGGAGCACATCTTTTGGTTATTTTCCCCTGAAAGCAAACAGGTTCATGTGAGTTACTCTGATGTGAATGAAAACATAGTATGCTGAGGTAACCAGGAAATCAAAAGTGCACTCTGGATCCAAACAAAAGTGCTACTGTGGATGCATTCATGTTATAGTAGAATTCTGTCTCTTTTGGGGTTTTTTGTTGTTGAAAACCAAGACACAAATGTATAATGATAATAAAAAATACAAATAGGAATTCTAAGTTCTCAAATCTGTAAAGGTTTTGTAAATGCCATGGAAGGCCGATATTCTTGGAAATACACGTGACGACTAGTGAGATGCTATGGAGATTGTTCATGTGTCTCTACTATAACATATCTAAACTGGCTGTGTAGTCAGTGACACCTGTACATAGCCACTGTTATGGTCAGTGTTTGGAAGCTGCTATTTGCTCAGCTTCTTGGGTTTTTGAAAACCACACAGAGTTGTCTGCTGATCACAGAATCACCGGGTTGGAAGAGAGCCATCGGATCATTGAGTCCAACCATTCCCACCAAACACTAAACCATGTCCCTCAGGACCTCATCTACTCGTGACTTAAACACCTCCAGGGAAGGCGAATCAACCACCTCCCTGGGCAGCATATTCCAGTGCCTAATGACCCTTTCCGTAAAAAACTTCCTCCTAATCTCTAGCCTAAATCTCCCCTGGTGGAGCTTGAGTCCATTTCCCCTTGTCCTGTCCCCTGTCACTTGGGAGAAGAGGCCAGCTCCCTCCTCTCCACAACCTCCCTTCAGGTATTTGTAGAGAGCAATGAGGTCTCTTCTCAGCCTCCTCTTCTCCAGGCTAAACAACCCCAGCTCTCTCAGCTGTTCCTCATAAGGCCTGTTCTCGAGCCCCTTCACCAGCCTTGTCGCTCTTCTCTGGACAGGCTCCAGAGCCTCAACATCCTTCTTATGATGTGGCATTACTGTCAGGATTTCCCGGATTCAGTGTTAGTGTGGCTGTATCTCTACAAGCTACAACTATGTAAGGAATTGTGTGAAAATATGCACTATGTACACAAAATAAAACATGCTTGAACATTCACGTAAATAGTCACTTGGGTAAACTCTGGTACTTCATGAAAATAATTTGTTAAATTCAAGAAAGAAAAGTTCGTCACTGCATAGAGACAGAATCATAGAATAACCAGGTTGGAAGAGACCCACTGGATCATCTAATCCAACCGTTCCTATCAAACACTAAGCTATGCCTTAAACACCTTGTTCACGCATGCGTTAAACGCCTCCAGGGAAGGTGAATCTACTACCTCCCTGGGCAGCCTGTTCCAGTGCTTGATGACCCTTCCTGTGAAAATTTTTTTGTAATGTCCAGCCTAAACCTACCCTGGCGGAGCTTGAGGCCATTCCCTCTTGTCCTGTCCCCTGTCACTAGGGAGAAGAGGCCATCACCCTCCCCTCTGCAATCTCCTTCAGGTAGTTATAGAAAGCAATGAGGTCTCCCCTCAGCCTCCTCTTCTCCAGGCTAGACAACTCCAGTGCTCTCAGCCATTCCTCATAAGGCCTGTTCTCCAGCCCCTTCACCAGCCTTGTTGCTCTTCTCTGGACTCGCTCCAGAGCTACAACATCCTTTTTGTGGTGAGAGATCCAGAACTGAATACAGTAGTCAAAGAGCTGTCTCACCAATGCTGAGTACAGAGATGGCTGATAGCTCATGACTAGTACCTGATTGTTAGATGCGGGTCCCCTCTGCCTCTGGCCAGCTCACTCTTTCCTTCTGTAAGCATTTGGAAACAATTTGGTCATAGCTGGAAACAAGCCAATGGTCTAGGTGGGCCTTTGATCTTCCTCATTTGCCTTGTCTTTATTGTATGATTCATGTCATCTATTGCACTTTAGTGGTTTTGGATCAAGCCATCAGGGTTGCAGTTGCTCAGCTGAATAATGACACTAAATTGTCGGAAATTTGCAGAGGACTACAGTGGCACACAGTTCCAGTGAACCTGGGCGCTGTATGATGACAAAGCTGTTTTCTAAGGGTTTTAAAGGATTAAATGTAATAGTAGTGTACACTGAAACAAAGTGTGATAATCTTAGTTACTAAGCTAGATTAAGTGGCAGAACCACTGTGGAAGTTCACAGCACTTTCAGTGAAAAAAGGCTTTTGTATGGTTAGATGAATATCCTCTTGTCTTCTTTCACAAAAAGAAAGTTCGTGTTTTACGATTGCTCCGTACTTGTTCCATAAAGCTTCCTCAGTTATCTAGCTCCTTTGTTTTGCAGTGGCGTTTAATCACTTGGAGAAAATGCTTGTTGTATCATACACTCTTCAACCATGCACGTTATCCCTTAATTATATACAACTAAGCCCCTCTTGACTGTAAGGCATGTTGTTTGTTCAAATGCACTTACAAATCCATTTCCTTATCAGTTCTTTGCTGAACATTTACACAATAGGGTACTGTTTAAATATGAAAATAAACCTTTTTCAAAAAAAAAATGTTTGACACACCCACCTGGCCTCCATCTGTGATTGTTCTGTCTCTGCAATCTGTTGTCTGCTTTTCCTCAGTGTGTTCTTTATCTTTTTGGATGGCTGCTATCTCTGGGCGCCTTTATTGCCCCTCCCTGTTTTCTCTGTGCTTAGTAGAAAGTGACATTTTCAAATCATAAGGATCAGCCAGGCAGATATGATACACTCCCTGCTACAAGACACACTTTTTTCTCAGAGTATGCAATTAGTAAAGACAACTTCATTTCACAGTATCACAACTCATGCTGTACTATTTGGAATTAAAGCTTTGTGTGAATCTGGAAAGTTTTGTTGTAAAAACTTGTACCAGATACATCTGTCAGAGTTAGCAATGTTCTTTTCTTACCACAGACTTACTGCAGCAAACCTAGAAAAAGTTTCTTCGTGTTTTATTCCAGCTGAGTGTCATATCAGTGAATTACTATGGTAATGCTTTTTCTTTATATTTTTCTTTTTTTTTATTAAAGGGGAGCTATGTGTTTATAATCACTTAATAATCCGATACTCTAATCTTTAGATAAAGAGGTTAAATCCATTTTATTTTGGAAGATTGCATTTAAATACTTGCACAGAGTATACTTCCAGTGTATGCAATGATAAAAATTTTATTGGCTTCAGTGAACCAATACTGAAGGAAGGCAATCCCTTCTTAAAGAAATTAGAGTGTATTTTTGTTTCTCTTCCAGAAGTACTTCTATTTCATCCTATTCCAAGCCAAATGTAACTGTGAAAAATAGTTGCTTTTTTGCATTAGTTTCTGCAAAAGCACCAGAACAGATTGATAGGCATGAGCATATTTTTCTGAGTAAGTAGGACAATCAACATTAAACATAGGAATATCTGAGACCAGGATATGCAACTGAAGTTATTTTTAGATTCTCTGGCACTATTGTGCAGAAGTGGACTCATTTCTCTCTTGTGGATTCTTAGAAGCCGTTCTTTTGTTTGGATGGATTTGCCTGCTGTATAATGATGGCCTTGCAGAATGCGTTACAGAAATCTGTGAAAAATTTCTTCTGGATTGAGGCCTAAAACAGTAATGGTAGGACATTGTCCAAAGGAAACAAAAATGTGTTATTAAGTTATTTTGATTTAATTTCAATTGGAAAGCTTATAGAGATGCCTGCTTCTCTTCTATTTTATGGGTAAGCCCTCCAGATTTATTTCTTGCCAGCCAATTATTAAGCACCATTACACTTAAATTAAACAATCTCATCAAGTTTATTGTCTCGAAGCTTCAGGAAGTCTACAGCAATAGATCAAATTGCACTACTTCCTTTACAGAGAATTTTATCCTTGAACCATATGATCCAAGACTCCCTTAAAAGGTTTTAGTTATCTCACAGGGGACAAGCAATCAAATAAAAGAATTTGATAGATTTGAGACTTTCATAGGAAACTCTCCCATTATATTTGTACGTGGACAGTTGTTGTAAGGCAGGGTTTTGGGGCATCAAGCAGGGGTCATTTGTGTGAAGAATATATCTACGTCATAAATATAATCAGTAAACTCTCTCACTATAGAAATGCAAGAAGCTACTCAGGTTATGTTTGGTAACTTTACTTTTCATTAGTACATCAATTAAGCCTTGCTGCTGAAAGAAGTGATTCCACTATTTCTGAGTCCCCTTCTCCTGCACTGTACCTTCACAGATATTTAGTGGTTGTAGAGAGAACCAGATTGAGAAACCCATAAAACTAACACCACAAAATTAGTTTTACAGTAGTACATCAGAAGATTTTGTAAACAAGGCTCTAGTGACCTGCAAATGATCATGCCGGTATAATAAAATATTTATATCTTGCAGTAGATTGCTGTTAGGGAATTCCTTTGTCAGCATAGGCAAGTATACATTGTATTTTGGACATCTGTGTTCAGCCGTTGAGCAAAACCAGAGTGGATGGTTGTTCAGGTTTTGAGACAAGTGTTAGATGAACTACATGCCATACTGTGAATGAAAACATGGTGTGGTACCTTCCAGCTGACCTGAGCCAATGCTGTCCCACCTATGTCCACCCAAGCAGGCAGGTCAATGTACGAACTCTCCTGGAAAGTCTCAGAGGGGCAGATCAGGTCTGCAGGCAGCCTGAGAAGCACTAATTTTTTTTCCCAAATTATTTTTAGATTTTCAGAATGATTTATCAATCATTTTACTGTATTTTTATTTAGAAAACAAGCAAACCCCAAATACCCCCTGCCTTGATTTATCTTATTTTAATTACTGCTTGGAGCTTTTCTTGATGTATTTTGTTCTCTGTAGAAACAACAGGAAACCTTCCCTAACACGCATTGGCAATCACTAAGCCTGAATGTGAATTAAACACATCAGAGGCTTTATTTGTGTATCGACAGAAGCTGTATGATGTCAGCGGAGTCGAGTCATAGCATTGTCCCTGTCAAAAGTCCCTAGTGAACTCAGCAAGCTCAGTTTATTCTTTAAATGGCAACCCTGTATAAGGCAAAGTAGCTGCATCATAGACTAGAGGGATTTTTTTGGTGTTTCATTTGGTGTTACACCCCAAAAATAGGCAAGCAAAAAAGTTGAAAGCAAAAGATCATGAAAACAATCTATTGGATTAACTTCACCAGTATTTTTTTTAATTTTCTTATGGGTTGAGTTGAGTTTTGTGCAAGTTTAAACCAAACCAAAACAACAATAAAACAGACAAAGACATTAATACAGGAACATGACAAATTTAGCATAACTGTTTTCATACATATGTTCAGAACCAAAAGCAACTCTTACCCTGTAGTTTGCATTGTTAATTTTCATTGCAGCAGTGTGTTATCTGCTGATGCATATTAGGGGTGTGTTATTTCACTCAGTTAGTTAGTGTGTTTTCCTATCAGAACATCGTAACTCCCATAACATAAATTGGTTTGTGGTCTTAGATTTGCTGAAATCTTAGTCACTGTAGATTTAATGGAAGTTTTTATTAAAAATTTTGAAAAAGCCATAATTCAATGTTGCCAGGTCAGTAAAAGAAGTAAAAAAGAAATCCAAACTCCAAAGATGCTGAAGCTTTAAGCAGATGAAGTACGTTTTTCTATTAATTCTTCAGCTGACAGAGAACTTTCTGATGGAGATTGATACAATGTCTGCTGGTGACAAAACTTAAGGCATGGATTCATTTTTTTGTGGTGAACCTACACCATGTCCTGCAAAGTGTGTCATGTTTGCTGTCAATCTGGCTGATCAGTCAAGCTATCACTCAGCCCTGCAAAAAAGGTACTTGAGCACCTTGCTAACCTAATCTTGTTGTAAGGGCATGGTGGAAAAAAGAAAAAAAAAAGGAAAATAGTGAACAGGAAAGCCAGAATATATTTTCTCCTTTCTTTTCTCTAACCCACCTTCCACTTTTGAACTCTATTCAGTCATAACAGATTTGCATCTGTTTGCTTTTTTTGGTCTTTGTATCTCTCACATGTTAATTTCCCCCAAATTTTCATGGTGGCTTTAGATGTGTGTTTCCCTAGAAAGTTAATGAGAGACACATGTCCAAGGCCTTGCAAACTTTGAAAATGTAGAGAAACTTAATGTCACATCCTCAATGCACAACTTTTAACTTATGCAGTTAATTAATTCTGCTCAGACTGTGCTAGAGTTGGTGTAATTGCCATTTAAATATAGTCTTTTATGTACTTATTCAGAATCATTAGAACCATGGAATAGTTTGGGTTGGAAGGGACTTTAAAGATCGTCAATTTCTAAACCCCTGCCATGGGTAGGGACACTTCTCACTAGATCAGGCTACCCAAGGCCCCATCGAACCTGGCCTTGAACACTTTTGGGGTGGGGGGTTATCCATACCTTCCTTGGGCAGGCTGTTCCAGGGGCTCACCATCCTCATCATGAAAAATTTCTTCCTAATGTCTAATCTAAATCTTCCCCTCTCCAATTTATAGCCATTCCTCCTCATCCTATCAATACATGCCTTTGTAAAAAGCCACTCCCCAATTTTCATGTAGCTTCATTCAGGAACTGGAAGGCAGTTATAATGTCTCCCCAGAGTCTTCTCTTATCCAGGCTGAACAACCCCAACTCTCTCAGCCTGTCCTAACAGTGGAGGTGCTGCAGCACGTCTGAGTATTTCAGAACTGGGCAAAATACTCCAGATGAGGTCTCACAAGACAGGAGTAGAGGAGAGAGAATGATGTACCTTGACCTGCTGGCCACGATACTTTTGATGCAATCCAGGATATAAATGGCATTCTGGCCTGTAAGCGCATGTTGCTAGTTCATGTCGCGCTTCTCANACCTGGCCTTGAACACTTTTGGGGTGGGGGGTTATCCATACCTTCCTTGGGCAGGCTGTTCCAGGGGCTCACCATCCTCATCATGAAAAATTTCTTCCTAATGTCTAATCTAAATCTTCCCCTCTCCAATTTATAGCCATTCCTCCTCATCCTATCAATACATGCCTTTGTAAAAAGCCACTCCCCAATTTTCATGTAGCTTCATTCAGGAACTGGAAGGCAGTTATAATGTCTCCCCAGAGTCTTCTCTTATCCAGGCTGAACAACCCCAACTCTCTCAGCCTGTCCTAACAGTGGAGGTGCTGCAGCACGTCTGAGTATTTCAGAACTGGGCAAAATACTCCAGATGAGGTCTCACAAGACAGGAGTAGAGGAGAGAGAATGATGTACCTTGACCTGCTGGCCACGATACTTTTGATGCAATCCAGGATATAAATGGCATTCTGGCCTGTAAGCGCATGTTGCTAGTTCATGTCGCGCTTCTCATCAATCAACACCCCTAAGTCCTTCTCTGCAGGGCTGCTATTAATCATGTCATTTCCCGTCCTGTATTGAAACTGTGGACTGCCCTGACCCAGGTGTAGGACCTTGCACCTGGCCTTGTTGAACCTTATGATGTTTGCACATTTCCATTTCTCTAACTTGTCCAGTTCTCTCTGGATGACATCCCATCCTTCCAGTGTGGCAACTGCACCATTCAGCTTGGGGTCATTGGCAAACATGTTGAGGGTGCACTCAATATCACTGTCAGTATAATCAGTGAAGATATTAATTGGCATTGGTCCCAGTACAGACCCCTGAGGGACACCACTTGTCAGAGATCTCCATCTGGACATTGAGTCATTGACCATTACTCTCTGAATATGACCATCCAACCAGTTTCTTATCCACCAAACTGTCCACTCATCAAATCCATATCTCTCCAATTTTGGAAGAAGGATGTTGTGGGGGACCTTTACAAAAGTTACGGGCTTTACAGAAGTTCAGGTAGATCCCATCCATTGTTTACCCATGCCCACTGCTGTGGTTACCTCATCATAGAAAGCCACTAGGTTGGTCAGGCAGGTCTTGCCCTTGTTGAAGCCATGCTGGATGCCATTAATTACCTCCATGTCCTCCACGTGCTTTAACAGAGCTTCTAGGAGGATCTGTTCCATGATCTTCCCAGGCGCAGGGATGAGGCTGACAGGCAGGTAGTTGATAGGAAGCTCAGCCTTCTCCTAGTCTGTTGATATGAGGTCACCATTTTCATTCATCAGTGGGGATATGCTTTCTTTAACCTTCCCTTTTTGACTCACATATGTATAGAAGCCCATCTAGTGGCTTCACTTCCCTTGCCAAGTTCACCTTCAACTCCCCCTTGGCCTTAGTGACCCTGTCCCTACACAACCAGGCAACGTCCCTATACACTTCCCAGGTTACCTGTCCCTACTTGCACTGCCTGTACAGTTCCCTGTTTTCCTTGAGTCTGACCAGCAGGTCTCCATTCAGCCATACTGGTCTCTTCCTTTTCCTGCCTGATTTCCTACATTTGGGGACTGAGCACTATTGTGCCTTATGGAAAGCATTCTGGAAACTTTGCCACTTCTGTTCTGCTCCCTTGTCCCTGGAGACCATTTCCTAGGGGGTTCTACTGACTAACTCCTTGAGTAGCTGGAAGTTTACTTTCCTGAAATTTAGGGTCCTAACTAGATTCAAAGTAGTTTTGCTGTTACAATATAGTGACAAAGGATATTCTTTGATTTGTGGGCTATGTTCCTCAAACTGATTACTTTGTCCTTGTGTATAAATTAGTCAGGAAAACTCTAGACTAGAGTATTTCTTCATACCTGTATTTCTTTGCACCGAGGAGAGTTAAAGAAGCACACATGATTACACACACAGTAATTTCTTAAGCACATTTGTAAAGAGGTAGACTTCATTCGGTGGAAAAATCTGAATAATGTACTATTACTTAGCAAACATTCCATTTCTGGATCTCTGTGTGAAGAACCGTATGTGAATCTCTCTTTCAGAAGACATTAGCAGGACTTTGGACAACAAGGGCATATTAGGCTTGCAAAATGAATAAGAGGTCTGAGAGATTCCTGACAGGCAACAGCAAGCATTCGCTGGATGACGGTTTGCAGCCACAGGACAACCCTATTTAGATATGTCATTCACACTATAGCTAAGGCTCCATTAAGAGCCTTAAGTTTACTCTGGCTAAACATACAACATAATTCCTTGGCCGAAGCATCAATAATCTTTAGATGCTATTGCAGTTTAAAAATCAAGCTATAATAAACATCTTTTTCAGCTAGACGTTTATCATTACATAGTAGTTAGAAAAATAAAATGCCATAGTCTAAGCTTCTTATAAAACAATATATATTAGGTGCCAGAGAAGGCATAACAGATGCCATCTCTCATGATAAAAGTAATTTACAGTTTCAAGCATAGTCATGACTTGAACATACACAAATTACTGGAAAGGGGGATCAGAGGTTATAAAGTTTCCTTTTGGTACTATATTTCTTATGTCTAATATTTCACAGTGAAATCCTTATTTGGAAAATATTTTGTTATGTTCTGCTTTCAGTTTATCTAAACTTTTCAGATGGGTTGGCTGAAAACTGGCTGTGGCTGATGTGATCTACCAGCCAAGAATCTTATAAGAGGACACCACTTCCTCCACTTCATCAGTTATTTTCAAAATTCAATTTTTGATACTGTGGAATATTAAACATTTTGTATTTCTGGTGTCACCAATGCCAAATTGTCATATGTTTGTAGCAGGTTAATACAGAAGGTGGTTGACAAATCTTGCTATAATCACTACCCCATGTTGTTTTCATCCTCCTTGTCTGCTGCTCATTTTGCATTGTGAAAAATCCTAATATATCAGTGACAGGAGGTCTGGATTTGTGGCTGACTTCTATAATTACTCCCACTGAGGCACTGTCAATAGGATTAAAATAAAGATTCTGGACCTGTCCATCGTAGATGAGGTCAGCAACACTAGCAGTGGGAGTGCTGTTTCTGCAAGCTGTACTTTCAGTCCTGAGTTATGGAACCATAGACATTAATATGAAGCAAATATTTAAAAGCTCTAGTGGAGAAAGACCAACCTTTTTTTCTCCATTAGCTAAAATATCCATCTGTAATAAATAATCTAACAGCATCCATCTATGTCCCGACTGTACATACGTGTATATTAATTTTCAAATGTATCAGAGCCCCGGAGATTTTCAATTACAGATAAATTCATTTTGCATTTTATAATTAATAAAGTCTTTGCAGCTGCATAACTTCATCCAGGAAACATCTGCACAAACTCCTTTTGTATACATAATTTCTATGAAAAGGAGGTAAGCTGAATTGCCTTCAGTGTTTGCAGGCTTGGGGAGGGTAGAAAGGTAGGAAGTTGATTAGGATAATGCAAAATAAATCACAAGCATGGAGGCTTATGTCTATACAGATATAAACGGAATTCTAGCCACCAGCTGTAGGAAAAAGATACATTGTATAGGGCCACTTTAACATATAATCAACTTACTTTATTCAAGTCATGAGGAGGGAGGAAGCCAAGGGAAAACCTGAGTTCTCCCAATGTGAGTAGTCTTTTGTGGTTTTTGGTGGGACTGGGCTGTTGCTCCAAGTTACTAAGTAATACAGTGTTGTTGAAACTGATTACTTTTTTGCTATCCTTTGACACCGACTGTGAAAAATTATCATTTTAAAAAATATTAGTTTCATATTCTTCAATGTGCATGAAACTATGGCATGTACAGCACTAGAACTTACTCATGGTGACAAGCTTTGGGAATGATGAACAAACGAAAATAAACAGATAATCTGTTTTGCTCTGCTAGCAACATATGTTATCTTTATTTTTCTCACCTCTCAGCAGTCTACTTTTTATAATGGGATCAAACAGTGTTTAGTGCAGTCACCTCCTTGCAACTCATTGTTTCATTATTTTCATATAAACTCAAAATTTATTATCAAAGGCCATGTTCAATCAAGTGTCTAACGTGCTGAAACAATTGTGTGCCGTTTCAGTCTTAAGCTCATACTCCACCTGGAAGCCTTGCACTTCTACAAACGGAGATTTCTTTTATTTAATTTATTTGTGTTATTGTAGTAGCAAATAATTTTCTTGATTAATGTGTCATTGCCCTACAACTGTACTCTTTCTCCTTTGGTTATATAAACATCAACTGTTACACATCACTCATAACCTTCACCATATTTCCATCAACCATCTCAATTTAAGTTCCCTTATTCTCCTAGAAGCAAAATGAATCTCCCTAGTGTTTATAGTAGAAAAGATTAGATAAAAATGAACAGTATTTAGCATGCTCCTTTTTTCCTTTTTCCTGTCCCACAAGTGAGACTCCAGACTACTGTTCGCTGCTCTCTACATCTGCCTTTATTCCCCCTTCCAGAGTTTCTTGGAATATTTTTGTTATAAATATGAAAAGAAAAATATGCATAATTTGATCTCTACCATGCCACTAAGGCATGTGATGAGCTCACAACACAGAAGCTGCTATTTTTCTACATAAGCTGCAGTCAGTATTTCTAGTTACAACAGCTAATGCCTTGTTTCGCCACAGATGTGGCATCATAGATCTTAGTAGCGTGTGTTAATTCCTCAGTATTTACTTGTGGCTTTGTGATATTCCATTATTTACAGTTATTTGTATAGGCCCTTAAATGATACCAACCACATTGGGTCAAGTTGTTTGTGATCACACTGACTGTGGTGGCATATAATAAAAGTATTTGAACGAGTATTGTGCACTGACGCTGCAACCTTGTCCAGCCATGTGCTGAACCCTACTGTCACAATATGTGCTTTTTACAGCTAAGTGCTGCTGGATGTACAAAAAGAAAGCAAATTAGTCCAAGCCAAGAAGGACTGTTTGTGTCCACTTCACCAGGGTCTTTCATTGTATACAGACAGAATACTAGACCAGTTTATCTAGGGCTTCCAGGCAAGGAAGTTTGAACATGAAACAACAATGCCCCACTCAGTTTCAAACCATAGTTCCATGGCATAAAGATGCTTTGTCATCTGTGGGCCGCTTGCATCGTCTTCGTATTTCGCAGTGGAATTCTGCCAGCTTCCTAACAAGAGAATCCTTTTTGGTTTGCAGAAGAGGTGGGAAGACTTGCTCTGAGGAGTAGCCACAGCTCTTGCAGACACCTACATAAATCCAAGGGACTGCAGCTCTTGGAGGGGGGTGTCATTGATGGTCAGTGCATAATGACTGCGAGGCTTAGATATTAATCAAATACTTGTGTCTTGGCTGAAGCATAGCTTTTTTCAGTATTTATTGTTGATTTTGTAGTGCATGGGGAAAGAATTAGCAACTAATTTTTGCATTATTTGAAGACTGGTTTAGGTGTGCCTGGTAGGTATTATCTATGCCTTTGTCCTGTCAGTAAAGTTGGCTGGTGTTGGTACAAAACCCTTTCCTGGAACGGATAAGATGTTGGAACAGCTGTTTGAACAAAATGGAAGCTTCATCTGGGATGAGCTGTTCTATTAAATTAGCAACTGTAAATGACATATCACAGTGAATGGCAGTGTATTTATTTTGTGCTGGCTTTCTTCCCTTCGCCGCCCACTTCTTCTCTTTTCTAGTACCCCAGAAGCCCTTCATTAGCAACACTACTCCTGGATCTTAACTTGCTTGAGGAACATGAAATGAGTTCACATTTTACACAGATCAACAACAATGAAGGTTATGGTTACAATGTCAGAGTGCTGCCTTGCCACTTACACTCTCCTGCATATCTCCCTTCATATATACATAGACTTACATATGTAGAGGCTCCTTTTGTAGAGGAGAAGTGCTGATGATAAGTACTGTCCTGCACTAATGAGTTTTAATATTAAAAGGGATATGATCAGAGGCAATTTGGGTTGCCTCAAGGTTTGCTGTGAGATACTTCAGTGAAGCAGTACCTGTATTTATAACCTTTAGATTTGGATGTACTGGATGAAGCTCGCAGTAATGTTTGGCTAATGTGGGGGTTTTTTTTACAATTAGCATTTTTTAAAGATTTCTTATGGAGGTATTGGCAATGTGGATTTTATACCACCTGCCCCTGTGATCTTAAAAGTATTATATATAGAACTAAATTGGGTCAAAGGGTTATATTTAAAATAGTGTAAAACAAAACAATGCATTTAAAATACTTGTAATGTAAAAAGCTCATCATGGCAATTTGGTGAGTTAGGACAAAAGAGGGGTAAAAAAGCGGTCAAAAGAGTATTTTTGGATTTTTTTTTCTCCATCTGTGACCTGTGATAGCTCACTGGTGAGTTATCACATATTTATAAGTGGTCCATGCATACTTGGTGTTGGTAGAGTTTTTAGTTGTAAGTTTCTCAGCAAGAATAATAATATATGTTAAAAACAGATAAAGATTCATAGCCCCCTGTTTTTGAACAATAAAGTTATCCCACTGCTAGGACGAAAAAACCAAATTTAAATTAACTAATAAAAAAGGGAAAATAATTTAGTCATATTCGTCCAATGAGTATTTTTCACTATGATGTGTACCCCTGTGTACCCCTCACTCTAAAGAACTATTAAGTTTTTAAAAATTCTTTTTAAAAGCGCTATTTTCATACAGGTAAAAATTTCAATGCTGGAATATTCTGCGCCTTTTATTTATGGGGTATATAAGGCATGACTATTACATGTCATCACAAGCCTCTTACTGGAAAAAAAGCCAGTGGAATAGTAGCATGGTATGAGTGCCTAAACTTGCTGCCTATGGTATGTTTTGTGGGAGAGTAAATGGCTTTCAGTCACATAAACTAGTCACAGACATTCAGATCCTTTGAACTCTAATGAAGTGCACACTTACTTTAAATAGTAAATGACTAAGCATATAAATGTCTTGATCAAATCATATAAAAAAAAAGAACAGGTTTTTTTTTGTTTAGTTTTTGTTATTTCTATCTGAAATCTCTATTATATCCTCTGCATCTTTGCTTTGTAATGTTCCCTGCTGAGAAGGACAGACTGGAAACACAGTAGGGATCTTTGGCTTTTAAGTTGCTCTTTGCTTTACTGAGGACTGCGTTCTGGATACCTGGTGAATTTGTCCAGTGTTTTGTTTGGTGTGAGAAGAACATGACTATTTAAGAAAGGCAGGAAACCATCATTTGGTAAATTTAGCTGCATTTCAATTGCACTTACAGAAAGAGCAGACAGAAACTTAAACACAAGTCTTAGAGTACACACATACAAAGCAATTCAGCTTTTGTACTCTTTGGCCAGGAAATTCTGAAACACTCTTGAATTAAAGTGTAAAGGCATAATTCTGAGTTAAATTTGCCATAACTGTGAAGTCATGTGTCACGTTTATCCAAAGTGTTTCTCCAAAATTCTTTCTGTCCATTTTTCTAAATAGCATATGTAGCAGCTACTGTGGTAGAACCAAATTATAGTATGCTTTACAAACAGGGATAGATTTTCTTCTTATGCAAACTAATGCCCCTTTGTCAAAGTCAAAGGATACAGGGTTTGCATGTTAATTGTCTCTGCCTGGTGATTCAGCTTCCATGCACTGAATTTTTCCGCATAACAAACTAAATGTTATGACAATTTCTGTCCTTTAGGCATTTTTTTTTTCTTTTGAAAGTTAGTACCTTGATAGAGAATAACAGAGGAACAGAGAGGAACAGAATTTCCTATGATTCTATACTGCTATGATACACTATTGATTTACCTAATTCATCAGCTTTAATCTACTATTATCTTAAGTATTACCGCTATTTTTTTCCCCTCAGTGCATGACATTCATCAGATTAAAAGTCATGCTGCTGTAGCTACTGAGGGTCCAGTCCAGAGGCTATTAAAGTCAAAGGCACTTCTCATCGACTTCAGTGAGATTTAGATAAAGCTTATTGTTTTCATGCTCTTTCCATCACTGCAGTACCAGATAAATGAAATTACTGTTCCAAATATCAGTGCCTTTGGATACTTTGCATTTCTGTTCTGAGAAGATATCCAAGCAAATATGAATATAACCAAAGTAAATTCTCTCTTTCTGAATTAAGAATGACTATTTAACTAGCTTTAGTATGTTGATACCCAATACTAAGTTTCGCCCACTGTCCCTTTCCTTTGCGTACAGGTGACAGCTTAAAAAGGTTAAACTGTCTGTTAGGCTTGGAAAAAAGGAATAAAATAGTGTGGTTGAAATAGTCTCTGCATTATTAGAAAGTTCTGGAGGACTTTTGTACTCCATTTTCCATGTTAGCAATGTTTGCTAATTTGCTCATAATCTCAGTGCTGAAATGGACTCTTAATGTGTTTCCAGTTTTAGTGTTGTCCTGTCCCTACTCCCTCTCTTTCTCCTAGTTTATATAGCTTTCATAGTTTATCCATTCTTAAGCTGGCTTTTTAGGTTGCAGTTCTCTGCTTGGAATGGTCCTTATAGATTTGTCTTATCGGTGTTTCTGCTTTGGGAACTGTAGCAGTAGCTGAAAGAAGTATTTCTAATCATCAGTTTTGGAACACAGTGTGTTTGTTTCCATGGATTCATAGCAGGCAAACCAAAGTATGGAATGATCTTGTATTCCTATTTCCAATTATCTACCTTTTAACTTGCCCTTGAATGTTTTAGTAAATTCATTTCAGCTTAGTTGTCTCTCTCTGTGAAAACTGATAAACCAATTGTGCACAGGTTATGCTCACTACCCTCCTGCTCTTTCTACTTGCTCAAACCAGCATTGTCTGTCCAACAAGTGTTCATGCCTCATTCTTTCCTCAGGAAAAGGATTCACTTGTGTGTTACAGCTTCTTTGCATTTCACAGAGCAGGGAAGAGTGACCTTTACTCCAATAATTCCAAATTAACTACTTCAGGTACCAAAAACACTTCAGTGGCCTTAGAACAGTGCATCTTCACACTATTTTTTCCCTTTTTTTAGGTCTATTGCAGACATCCAGCTGTTTCTCACTATTATTACATTCTTCTTTGGTGAAAAGCAGATGCTCATTCTGCTTCTGTGGCACTGTGTTAAATATTGTACTGCCAACTGCTGAAGTATTTGTAGCATGTGCCTAATCTCCTAAAAATCCCACAAAATCATTAACATCATCAGCTGAAAATGAAAAAAAAAAAAAGTGAGTGTGATATCCAGGGAAGTTATTCTTCCTCTGTACTCAGCACTGGTGAGACCACACCTCGAATCCTCTGTTCAGTTCTGGGCCCCTCACCACAAGAAGGATGTTGAGGCTCTGGAGCGAGTCCAGAGAAGAGTGACAAAGCTGGTGAAGGTTCTTGAGAACAGGCCTGATGAGGAACGGCTGAGAGAGCTGGGGTTGTTTAGCCTGGAGAAGAGGAGACTGAGGGGAGACCACATTACTCTCGATAACTACCTGAGGGGAGGTTGTGGAGAGGAGGGAGCTGGGTTCTTCTCCCAAGTGACAGGGGACAGGACGAGAATGAATGGCCTCAAGCTCCACCAGACATTAGGAAAATATTTTTCACAGAAAGGGTCATTGGGCACTGGCAGAGGCTGCCCAGGGAAATGGTTGAGTCACCATCCCTGAAGGTGTTTAAAAGAAGGGTGGATGAGGTGCTGAGGGGCATGGTTTAGTGATTGATAGGAATGGTTGGACTCAATGGTGCTGTGGGTCTTTTCCAGCCTACTGATTCTGTGATTCTGTGACTCTGTGCCCGTTTGGTAGTTGACAGTTACAGGAATATGTACCTCGTATAACAGAGACAAAAATGATGAGAAAAGTACTCCATGAAAATCTAAACCTTAATTTGTTTTGCTCTGCCTTAGCTTGTGGTCGTGGGTTCTACAAATCCTCCTCACAAGATCTGCAGTGCTCCCGCTGCCCTAATCACAGCTTCTCTGACAAGGAAGGATCTTCAAGATGCGATTGTGAAGATAGCTATTATAGAGCACCTTCTGATCCACCATATGTCGCATGCACAAGTGAGTCAGTCACGAATTTAATAGTAAGGGACATTTCTTAACCAACCAGGTACAGCTACTTGTACCTAGGAGTTTTGGTTGACTTTTCCTGTATTTGAAAAGTACATTTACAACAGTAAATGAAATTGAAGGACAGAGGGGAAAAAAGTTGGCAGTGTATATCGGCACAAATACAATTTTCAAGTTTGCTTGAGGTAACATTAGAAAACATTGCATGTCAGGTTAACTGTTTCACTTATTGTAATAGGTAGAATGCAGGCATGGTTTTCCCATGATTGTAAAATTTTTGTAGACAATATGCTTTATGTGATGTAATACCAAAGTGAATAATATGAAAATGAAAAGTAACCTCTGCACATCTGAGCTTTAATTGAAGTGTAATTTGATCTGGCTTAACCTTCTAACTGCAAATAGGCTAACCTACACAGATTAGTGGATCAAATAGTGGAAGTCTCCTAAATCCAAAGCAGCACCAAATATTTCAGTAAATCATATCAGAGATAATATTAAAGGACAAGATACATTTGGCACCGTATGTTTTGAAGAGATGAACAAATCCTGTACTTGGGAAAACCATAAAACACAGCCTTTAAGGTACATTAACCAGTCCTTTTAATTGCACAGAACAGAAACGGCTAATGTCAGTTACAGTAAACATACAGACAATTGTTATTCTGATGCCTTCATGGAAAATAAATAAAGCTCTTACGGAGTGAGTTCAAGGAAGCTCTTCTGCAGCTTATGCTAAAAGCAGTGAAATGTTTCTGTGAAGGAAAAATGCTTCAACTGTTTTCTCTCTCAGTTATTAAAATTATGAGTGCATGTCCCACTGTGGTTCTTCGCAATCACCCTGGACTTCTTTTGTGTGTTATGTAGGACCTCCATCAGCACCACAGAACCTCATTTTCAATATCAACCAGACTACCGTGAGTTTGGAGTGGAGTCCTCCTGCTGATAACGGGGGGAGAAATGATGTGACCTACCGCATTTTGTGCAAGAGGTGCAGCTGGGAGCAAGGTGAATGTGTTCCCTGTGGGAGTAACATTGGATATATGCCCCAGCAAACTGGATTAGTAGATAACTACGTCACTGTCATGGACCTGCTAGCTCATGCTAACTACACATTTGAAGTTGAAGCTGTGAATGGTGTTTCAGACTTGAGTCGATCCCAGAGGCTTTTTGCAGCTGTCAGTATTACCACCGGTCAAGCAGGTAAGTGTTCGTCATTTATGAATCTCAACACTGTGAGACTGAGAGAAACTGGGAACATGCAAACTACAGATGCAGTAAATCAGCAGCATGTTTGTGCGTTCTGGCTCATAAATCTTTTCACTTTGCCAACTAGTTAGTCTGAGCTTATACTATTTTATGTTAACCTGTCCTGTTTCTTGGCCTGAATATTGCTTTTAGAAAGCATTTGTGAAACACTTGAAGAAGGCATACAGCTTTATTTTTAAATAGATTTTCTGAACTCTGCAACATTTTGTTTTCTTCTTACGTCACTGTAGGTCATTCTCTTGTATTTGAAGATAAAAAAAGTTGATGTTACAGTCCTATGCAGGCTTCCATTCTGAATTTTTTTAAAACTTTATGGGAGTCCTAAGTCCCTGGAAGATGGTATGGATATCTGATGCTGGTTTTAGTGTTAATGTTTTCCCTCAGGATAATGTTTCTAATTTATCTTATATTTCCAGATATTTGATCATAAGATTCAGTGAGAATGCGATGATTATTCTTTGTTTCTTCTACTTACTATAATCTGACAGGTGAAATGTCAGGGAAAATAAAATCAAACTAGCGTATCGCCCCAGGGGAAAAAGGGGCTTTAGTCTTCTGCATGCTGAGTGAGGGGAAAAAAAAAAAAAGAATTCTCTGATTTAGGTTTCTGAAATGGTAGGTTGCCTGTTGAAAAAAAATTATAGGCCTCTGAATCTACAATAGCATACTGTGGGCTTTAAGAAAGGATAGTAAAATTAACCTTTTATACATTGAACAAAAGATCTTAAACCAAACATTAATTGCAAGATCTGGCTTCCAAACTAAGAACTTGCAGAAAAAACAAGAAGACAATAACTGATGCTTGCTGTAGGAACATCTAACCGGTGTTTTAAAGGATACTTCATACTTATATTTATGGAGGAAATATTAATGACTGTGATCATGCTATTATTTTTTAGTGCAGTAGAAATGATCCCCTGCACTAAAGCTTGAAACTGAGGACAAATCTCACCACACAGGGACAATTAACAAGAAGGAAAAAAGGGAAAAACTAGTTATTTTTTGCTCCACAGATGGTTATCTCAAAAAAAAAAAAAAAGAAAAAAATTTGCTTCAAACCCTTCTTTCCCACAAGCCTGGAATGGTTTATATACCTGTTAAATTTAGACTGGAATATCTAAGGGCTATTTAATTTCCCCATAGTACTTTCCTGGATACCAATTGCACATTTTATATTATTTTGGAACCATCCCTGTGACTGAAAGGATTGATCTCTCTGTTCAGTTGTAGGAGTACTTGAAATTTTGGGCACAGAGAACTTAACCTAACACTATATTTGCACCACAGATTGTATTATTTTGGCACCTTAATTTTAATCTTTGAAATAATTGTCTATAATTCTTAAAACATGCACAGATGGACAGTGTTCTGCTCTCTGTAGATGTCTATTCAGAACTACAACCTGAAGAAGGGGATTTGGACTTTTTCCTGTTTAACTAAATTGAATTGGCTTTAGTTATGTGCTTTGATGGTTCGATGGCACACAGGGTAGAAGAAAGAGACAGCACAATTTGGTGGCTAGTATTATGTCTCACAAACATGACAAAGCCTTAATCAGGAATCTGTTGTGTCATCCCCAAGATAAATTATTGTAGTTATTTTTGGTGTTCTCATAGTCATACATTTACAGTGATTTTCAGACCAGAAGACAATGGTTATTCTGTTTTAGCCAGTAACTCACTCCAGCTATGTGGTTTTATAAAATGATCCTTGCATCAAGCCCAGAGGTGTTAGTGAAACTATAGATCGCATATATGTTAGAGACAACATCTAGGTATTACCTAGTGATTTCAGGTAATGGAAAAACTTTCACGCTCCTGGATAAGTTTTTTAAGAGCATGCAGTAGGAAGCAGGAGACCTGACTCTATTCCTTTCCTGCTCTCCAGTTTGCTGTGGGATTATGCACAAGCAAGCATTTCCCAGTGCTACAGAATCTAATACTTTCACTGTTGAGGGAAAGGGTACTTGTACAACTGACAATTTGTCTGTTTAGCACTTCTGAATATCAGGTTTTAAAGGCTTCCAGTTGAGCATCTAAAAAGAACATACATAGGAAACAGATTTTTTGGGGAAGAAAAATGCCTTTAAGTCCTCTTTGTTGCAGTTTTGTCTGTCTGTGAAATGAAGGTAACCCTTTCCTTACCAAGCTATTCAAAATTTTTTGATTAAAAGTGCCATATAAATGCAGATATTTTTTTGCACCTGAATTAAAAAAGTCTTGTTAAAGAAAAAAACAGGCTTTCAGAACAAATATATTCACCAAAAGGAAAGACATTTTTTACATTATTTTTGCAACAGCATGTTTTGGATCCTAATGCTGATTTCTTTGGTTTCTCAAGGAGGAAAATATTTTAGATGGAACAGATTGATGACTATAATTGAACAGAAAGAGACTGGTTGCTCAAAGGAGACTGTTATGCTTCTGTGCTTCTATTTTATTTTATCATGGAGAGAAAGAAAATGTTGGATTTATTTATAGCCAAGTAAACTAGGATTCATGCAGCTCTCATTTGTTACTGTGTGACTGTTCTATACTTTTGGCAAAAATGACTTTTTCTATGCCCATATTGCTTTTCATGTGTGTAAATGTGTCTAACTAAACCTTCTTCACATGTTATTATGCTAGCACAATAGGTGACTATATATAATTACTGGGTTCATCGGTTGCACAGAGGCTTGCAGTGAGATTTTTCCTTTGTAGTTTTGGTCTAATTGAATTGATCCTTTGTGGCCATGTTCGCAAAATTCAAATTATTGTGTAATGGTAACAGGAAATTATTGATAAAAGAATGGGGTTATGGAGTACATTCAGTGTTCCTTCACCCACCCCAGCTTCTGATGAGATAAAGAGAGCATGTCACAGAAAAGAACAAGGTGATTGATAAAAAACTATTTGTTTTTGTGGAAATAACACAATAAAATGACTGGAAGTAGGTGGGTAGCATTTCACATATATACATGTGACACATCTCTATTCATTTCTTGTGTTTAAAAGACTTTGTGAGTAGGTTATCTGTTATCATATGGCATTTTTTTTATGCTACAGCCAAGAACCATGAGTCTTTTTGTTTTGCTTTGTTTTGTTTCTTTGACAAAAACATGAAAGCACTGAGCTAGAATCTGAGGTAAAAGATTAAGTGCACTAAGTCCCTCAGGAGTAAACCATCTTGTTTCGTATCTTGCCTATCCAGCATCATATAAAGAATACACGATGTCATCCCAGTATTGCAAGCTGATCTATGTGAACTCCTGCATCCTCATAGAATTCACATTTAAATGTGGCTAAGCTTCACTTACAATAGGTGAATGTACTGAAGAGCTGCAGCTGGCAAACAGCTGACAACACTGCCTTTGCAAGCTTATTGAATGGTTGTTTACCAAAGATAAAATTTACCACTTCTCTAAGAAGACATTCACCTTTCAGTGGTACTTATAGTTCCTTTTGGTTCATCAAATTCCTTTCCAAATTCTTTTTTTCCATACAACACTCAAAAGGTTAATGGAGTCAGGTAGGTTTCATAGCAGATGAATATTTGGTGGATTTGGGCATTTTTACACTTTCAAAACATTAAAAATGTTTCAATAACAATTGTATATTTTTCTGTTGACACTTCTGCAAAAATAGTGTGTTTTTAAGACTATCTTGTCACATTCTTTACTCTGGATTAGACAATGGATTGATCTCTGATAAAGGGTGATAATCACCCAACCTAATATGACTCAGGAAACTTAAGATAGGTTGGATGAATCCTAACATTTATCAAGGTTTGAGAAAATATAAGTATTTGTCCTGAGTCAGTTTGAATTGTCTGTATAGTCACTGGAAAGAAAAAAAATCATATCCAAGGGGAAATCATCATGACTTATTACTGTAACCAAACATGACAAACAAAAGTTAAAATGTAATACCAATCAGTGTTCCCAAATGCACTTGCTGTTCTTATACAGGGAGCATGCGCTAATGCTTGCTGCTTCTTCTCAGCAAGAGCAAGGTGCCCCACAGCACTTATAGGTCATGCTGTGCTTTCAGATGCACTTAATAGTGACAATTTGAAGTGGTTAAAGAACCCTAATTCAGTTCCATAATCAAGGCTTACTCTTAAAAACAATTCATTTTGTATATGTTGATTTACTTTTCCTTTTTTTCACATCTTAGAGTTCAATTTTCAGACCTCTTCCCACAGAATAAAAATCCCAGAATTCACAATTTAAAACACAGGAGACATTTTGCATTCTCTCTCACTCTGCATTTTGTTATTGCTGCTCATAATTTTTCTCTTTGTTTGCTTCTCTTTGCATTTTCCCCAGCTCTCAGTTATGTCTCCTCATTTTTTTAGTCTCCTCTTTCATCGTCTCTGCACTGTTGACCATCTATTTGTTTCCTGTTCTCTGTCAGTCTCACTTAAACCTAACTTTTTTCAGCAATGAGCTGTCCCCTAGCAGAGTCAGCAATGAAAAAGATTTATGCCTGTGGCTTTCTCCATTGCTTTGACCTCACCACTCTAGTTCTATTCTCACTTCTTTCCCCAGACCATTTTGATATCTTCCCATTCTGCCAAAAAGTTGTTTTAATCTACCTTCATCTATACTTCCCATCCAATATTCACTTCGGGCATCACATGACGGCTTATTACAAATAGCTTCAGTGTTCAACTTCACATTACTTCTCTGTTTTCTCATTTTAATGGACTTCCTGTAGCTTTGGATTTCATTCAGCGTTTCCTGTTAATGGCTCTACTTTTTGAGCTATGCTTCATCTTCTAGCCTTCTAATGTAGATTAGCTTTCCCACATTGATATGGTTACGGCTTCTGTATATATATTTAAGAACAATGCTTCATGTAAAAAGAATTCAGATTATAAAAGTATTATTTTTCTTTTCTTTTTACCAAGCATGTTCCACCTGTTGTGCTGGGAGAATTATTTTATATAGAAAGTCACTTTTCAAAACTGGTGTTCCCTAATTGCTTTTCATTAAGTTGTGGTTTTTAGAAACATATAAGTTATTATCATTGTACCTTGGGTTACCATTTTGCTTAGTTTATTTAATGAAAGCTACAAAGATGTTAGTGCTTATTCTTAGTAATAGTCAAGATATATTTTAGCCTGGTTTTACATCTTTCTAGACCAGAGGGAGACAGCATAGTTCTGTTAGGGTTCTACACACCCTGAACACCAGCTGAGAAGGGTAAAACTAAAGCAGGAATTAATTATATGTGGTAGTTATTATTATTCTAGTGTTTTTTACATGTCTTTTCAGTGCATTTAAAAACTGGTTTGGGTTATTACCGAGGAGATAAGACTACCTCTTGATCTGCAGTCACAGAATTAAAGTGATGGATAAAAACTTGGTAAGAATTCCAGCATCTGTATAGAAAATACTATCAGATCAGGGAAAGCAGTTTGTTCATTCATTGACTGTACCAGGTCATCTATTATGTAGTGAAATCCACAAGGCTATATAGATACTATAGAATTGCTAGTTTGGGGAATTATTGTAAGACTGATAAATGTTAATTTTTCAATAATATTCAAAAAGGAGGAAACATCTATATAGGATATAATATGGTATGGCATGTATGATATTTGACAATTTTTTATCATGTTTTGTATACATGTACAGAATATAAGTATATATACATAAATTTGAAATGACGAGCAGTATGTTTTATAAGAAAACTTAGCATAGAATAGCCAACTGATAATAATTATTTTTTCTAGTATTTAGTTCTAATTTGTTCTAATGTTTTTCACTGAAAGATAAGAAAGAAAGCAAGATAAAAAATATAAGAGAGAAAGCAAGAAAGCAGATGTTAGCTGTGTTGCTTAGGGTCTGGTCCTGCACCACTGAAGTCAATGGAAGTTTTGTCATTGACTTCAATAGGAGCAGGATTTGAACCTTATGCTCTATCAGAACACACAGGAACCAAAGCTATGGGCTGTCATCCTGAAAAGAAACTCTTAACTTTGTAGCACATTTTGATTCTGACTGTAGCATATTTTTGCATATCAGTTTGTGACTGGGTGTAATTTGAATTATTTTTCTTTTACTATACTGAAAATATTATATATTTTTTTCCAAATTGATCTTAGAACTGTCCAGCTTCATCATAAAAGCTTTTTTGAAATAGATGTAATAATTTTAACTAAGAAATGAAGTATGTTTTTCTAGTAGAGTCTATGTGAATTTTACAGTATTTAGAAATAAAAATTCTTGCTCTTAACTTTCCCATTCTCTGAGCTATTGAAATAGCAGGTTATAGCAGGTTATGTCACCACATCAAATTTCCAGTACCAAAGCAACACAACAAAGAACTATGTACTTGCGGAAGAAAATGTGTAATATAAAATACAATTTAATCAAAGAAAGGAGAGGTTGTTTGGTAATGTGACATGAGGGACTAGGAGCCCTAATGTTACAAACAGGAGCCAGATATCTCATCAATACTTATAAATCATAGAATCATAGAATAACCAGGTTGGAAGAGACCCACCGGATCATCGAGTCCAACTTGTTATCTTAAAAGTAGTGATGAAAAATTAATCCTGAACTTTACAAGAAAATGAATGGATTAACATCAAGTTTCCTATGACCAGTTCTGGAAAGGTTTGTTAAATGAGAGAGCTCTGCTTATGACATCTGCTGGGTGGGGTTGTAGCCTCTCAAAAATAGGCCTGGCTTCTTCTTTTACTTCATCTGTAGTTAGATTATTTCTCAAGACCATAAGTCCTTTTGAACACAGTAGGAATTAAATAATACTCTGAGCTTCATTATACTCTTTGGGGATTCTTATACGTAGTTCTTTGAAGGCTTGGCTAACTTCAAAGACTTTAAAGATACCTGCAGTACAAAGACAAGAAATGACTTGATAGATTGAAAATAGATTTTTTGACTGTTCAGAAGGTTAGTTGATAAAGTCCCCACGGGAGACAGTCCTTAAGGGCAAGGGAGCCCAAGAGGGCTGGGTACTATTCAAGAAGGAAATCCTTCAGGAGCAAGCTATTCCCATTGGCTGGAAAATGAGCCAGTGGGGAAAATAAACAGCTTGGTTGAGCAGGGAGCTATGAGTGGGCATCAAAAAGAGGAATGTTTATGATCTTTGGAAGAAGGGGCAGGTGTCTCGGGTGGGCTACAGGGAAGAAGCGAGATCATGCAGAGGAAGAATCAGGAGGGCTAAAGCCCACCTAGAGCTCAGATTGACCAAGATGGTGAAAGATAATAAAAAATCTTTCTATAAATACATTAACAGTCAAAGGAGGATCAGGGAGAATATTCAGTCCTTATTGGATGCAAAGGGAACAACTGTGACAAAGGATGAGGACAATGCCTTCTTTGCCTCAGTCTTTAATAGTAAGGAAAGTTGTTCCCTCTGTGTACATACTCAGGAGTTAGAGGAGCAGAACAAACTTCCATGATCCATGAGGAGGTGGTTATAGACTTGCTCGCCCAGCTAGATACACACAGGTCTATGAGGCTGGATGGGATCCATCCAAGAGTATTGAGGGAACTGGGTCTGAACAGGCTGGACTGCTGGGATGAGACCAATGGCATGAGGTTTAACAAAGCCAAATGCTGGGCCCTGCCCTTGGGGCACAACAACCCTATGCAGTGCTACAGACTAGAAGTCTGACTGGAATGCTGCCTGGAGGAGAAGGACCTGGGGGTGTTGATTGATAGCAACTGAACATGACCCAGCTGTATGCCCAGGTGTCCTCCAGATGAGGAGAAAGCTGTGGTACTTAACAACTTTTTTGCCTCAGTCTTCACTGACAACCACACTCCTCACCCTTCCTGGATCATGGGACAACAAGATAGTGACCAGGGGATAAAGCCCTTCCCACTGCAGAGGAGGATCAGGTTTGTGACCACATGAGGAGCCTGAAAATATATATATAAGTCTATGGGACCTGATGAGATGCATCCCAGAGTCCTAACGGAATTGACCAATGTGGTCACCAAGCAAATCTCCATGATATTGGAAAATTCATGGCAATCAGGAGAAGTCAGGGCAATCCCCCATTTCAGCATAGCTCTGCAGTGAAGGACTTGGATTTTGATTCATGAGAAGCTCAGCATAAGCTGGCAATGTGCACTCACAGCCTAGAAGGCCATTTTTATCCTGGGCTGCATCAAAAGAAGCATGGCCAGCAGGTTGAGAGAGGTGATTCTGCCCCTCTGTTCCTCTCTTATGAGACCTCATCTGGAGTATTGTGTCCAATTCTGGAGTCCTTCCAGAATCCAACATAAGAAGGATATGGAACTGTTGGAATGGGTCCAGAGGAGGGTTACAAGTATGATCAGAGGGCTGGGACACTTCTGCTGTGAGGACAGGCTGAGAGAGTTGGGCTTGTTCAGCCTGGAGAAGGCTCTGTGGAGACTTTATAGCAACCTTCCAGTACCTGAATACCTTCCAGTACAGNACAAAGGCTTGTTGTGATAAGACTAGAGGCAATGGGTATAAACTGGAGAGGGGCAGATTTAGGCTGGACGTAAGGAAGAATTTCTTTGCTATGAGAGTGGTGAGACACTGGCACAGGTTACCCAGGGAAGTTGTGGCTGCCCCATCCCTGGAGGTGTTCAAAGCCAGGCTGGATGGGGCCTTGGGCAGCCTGGTCTAGTCCCATGGCAGGGGGTTTGGAGCTATCTGATCTTTAAGGTCCCTTCCAACCCAAACTCTTCTATGATTTGTCTGGAAACTTTAGAATGTCCATAGGACGTGTCATGGGTATATTGAGACCCAGGAGTAAAGGGGAAATTTAATGGGGATACTGGCAAAATAAAGTCCTGTTCTGATGGTATCATAGTATTTCTCAACAAACTTCTGTTTTGTTGAGCTTCCTCTTTCTTATTTGTAGCTAATAAGAACGCAGAGGTGGCCTCATAAAACCACAAGGAAGAGTTAGTTTTCAGTATTTACAAAACAGATCCAAATTCTTCAGTCAACCAAACTGTGACATATTGATATTAATGGGACAGAATAATGCACAGTGTTTGAATCAATCTACCCAAAACCCACTGTGCTCATGAGTTCTGAGATCTTACTTCAGTACAGTATGATTTATTATGAAGATTTTTCATTTCTTTATTATTTTGACTGGAAAGAACAAAGTTCAAAGAAAAAGAGTACAATCCTATTTGTATCAAGATGTGACATTCGAATTTTTGTCCCTGAATTGCCTAATATTTCATGATTTATTTTAGACCTCTTGAAGCTTTCAAGTACCATTGTCATTAAAAGAAAACCCTGTACATGCATAGATGCTTTTTCAATGAGAAATGAACATCACTACTGAAAGGCACTATTGCAAATGCTTAAGTCCCACCAATTGTGAAGTCCTAATTGAGGTTGTTGGTAGCAAGTTAAAAAATTATTTTACTGTGACATCTCTATAGAGTGAAGCATTTGACAACAGCATGGCATGGAGCCAGTCTACTCTAGTGACTCCTGTGGAAATCTTTATAGGAGAGTAGTTTGCTTATACAGGGAAAACTAAAGAAGTTTCTCCATAAAGCTTAAATGATAGAACAGCTACATGTGCAACTTGTAGATGAGAGAGATTGCTCATACTAGTTCCTGTATAATAACTAGAAGACCTTTGTTGTGAGTCTATCAGCTGGCTCCATGCTAGTAGTTTCTTCTGCTTTGCCTATGATAAAACCAGCCTTGATTCAATAGGGCATATTTCTAATTAAATACTTATATCTACTACTCTTTAGTGGATGATTTTTTTTGTAGTGTTTGGCATTTTTGTAGTCTTTCCCCATTACAGTCAAAATATATCATTGGGTCTAGTTCCAGAGCAAATTCTCAGGGCAATTTACTGAGCAAGCCATGGTTGAAGGCTGCAAATTGACAACAATAAAAGTGTTATACAGAGTTCAATAGTTAATGTTAAGATAGGAGATGTTGATTATCTTTTTCTTTGCCTCATTAGTGATGAATGGAAGCAAATTTGATGCAGACAGCAATCTGGTGGAGTGATGCAGAGCTATCTATGAAAACATCTGTACTAATCCACCAATGCAGTAAATTATAGCTACAAGCAAAAGACATTGATCCAAGAGGATCATTAACAGCTTTAAGCAACTGATCCAAGTAATAGGGTAAATGAGAGAACATTATCAAGATATGATTTTTACAGCTGTCGACTGCAATTGATAAAATGTGGTTACCACTTTCAGTTTCAACCATTTTATGACTTAAGTTTAGTATATTCTATTGTGGCCAACCAACAAGGATCAATTAAGTGGTAAAATACGCAGTAAAAAATTGCCCAGCTATCATGCACTCCATTTACTAGGAGGTCAGTCATGAAGGGAGAGATAATTGCTGCAAGCCAGCAAAATTAATCGGGGATGAACTAGAAAGGATGATGTATGTTCTGTGACAAAGTACGTGACAGAGATGTACGCATAAACCTGTAGCTGCTTGCCTTGTTGAGGACACAAGGACGAGAGAAGGAGACCTATGAAAAACAATTAGCCTGACTTCAGAGTGAGCAATTCTTAATTATCCATAACATGTCGACATCAGATAATTAGTGTCCCAATTTTTAACAATATTTGGTCATTAACTACATTAGAATAGGGAAGATCAAGAACAGAGCCATTTGTCTGAGCTAAGTGTTACATAGCAATGTCTGTATGTGAACATAAGTCAACTAAATCAAACTTACGATATAAATGTCCTAAATTTGAGCTTATAACAACATGGATTTTATAGTTCCATAAGGTAGTTTATTTGTGATAGCAACCTACAAAATAAAGAAGGCTTTAATGACAACTGTAGTTTAAGCTCCCTAACTTGCTGCTTTTTCATTTGTACATATAAATTTTCACAGCAAGCAGCTGACTGAGTCATATAACTCAGGTCATTGTAGTATACACTAATTAATAAAAGGTTATTTCTAGCTCAGTTTCCTAAACATACAAGGCTATGTGAGTGCTAAATGTGTATCTATCTGGACACTTTTTTCAGCTTCTTTGTCTTCTGTCAACTGTTTTTGACTGATTTTAACTATGTTAGATGTAGAGGTAGAAATCTGAATCCCCTGCATGAAGTAAAAAGGCCTGTGAATACCCGTCTTTGCTGAATGAGCTAAATCATAAGACATAAGAGAATCCACATATGCAGAAACACAGAAAACCAAAACGTTATTCGCAGAACTGCTGGTATTTTTCAAATGTTAATTAAAGAACTCTTAGAAGTGTGGAATGGGATATCTCATATCTTATTTCCATCTGGTTTCTGCCATATACGGACACAAAGAAGGGAAAAGAGAGGGAGAGATGTGCACACATGCGTGCATGTAGCTTAAACACTTTTTGATTTCACTTTTTTCAAGGCTGGTAGTGAATTTTTAAGAATTTAAGCGAAGTGCCACTTCCTCTGAAGTGAGATTAAGACTCCAAGGACAAGATCCAGTCACTGGGATTCTTAGCTTTTGTTTTTAAGGATGACCCTTGTAAACTTTTACATACATTTCAACAGCTTGTTGTACACACTTATCTATTGAATCTGGTGTTACCTCTCACACATATACATTTACAGTAGTAGACCCATCCTCTCATCTCATGCCTACTGATGGATCTATTTGCCATCTCTTCTTTTGACCTTTTCTGTCTGACTGTCATCTAAGTATTTCTCTTTTTTGAGTACCTCATTTCCTAATGCATAATGGAGCATGTTTCTTTTTTTTTTTTCTTTTTTCTTTTTTCTTCTGTAGCACCCAACCTCCTTTCAGGCAGTAGTGACTGAGTCAGCAGGCCACATTCAGAGCTATTAGACCCTGATGCTTACGTGGAGAAATGCCATTTACTTCACTAAACAGTCTATTTAAGTTCATAGAGCCTCTAATCGTGGCTGTGAAATGAGGAATTGGATGTTAATATTTCAAAGCCAGTACTCTAATGATCTGTCTCTGTGGACCTCCTGTGGAATTATTCCAAATATTCCCTTGTGTAGCTGAGAATCAAAATTTCACCCTTACTTCTGGGGTTTTTTTTGTATTGTAGCTTAACTGGTAATGAAGAGGGAGAAGTGTCACTGCCCTTTTTATTATGTAGAGTTAATAATTTTAGGGCTAAATGTTCTGCTCTTTGATGTTGGCATTAAACATTAGCATTTGAATCTTTGGTGGATATTTACATTGTTGTAGTCAGTAGAGATTGATAAGTTTCTTTAGGGAGTGATTTTGGAACAGGAGCCAAATTTAGGAATTGTGCATTGGCTCATCCTTAATTACAGAGGAAGCTTTAAATTACCTTCCCTATTTAGCCACCTAAATTAACTGCCAAAAGTTGATGACCTGAATGCCCCCTTCCTCCCACTCCCACATATGCAAATGTTAGTTTCTCCCACAGTGTTAACATTAAATATTTACATGTTTCTATTTATTTTCAGGAAAATACTAAACAAACAAGCAAATTTAAAAATAATTTATTGTCTTCTGAATATGAAAACTCCTTACAAACAATATGCTAGTCCTATTAGTAATTCATGTTAGTAAGGATCTTTGAAGGCTTTTACCATTCACTAATTTAACTTAGGTGCTTAGTGAAGATATGCCTTTACAGGTGTTCATTAAAAATAGGGTTATTTCACTTGATTGCAGTTTATAACATTAATGTTAAAAATGAAAATTACTCATCCTGTGCTTTCTTTTTATTTTAATGCTACTTAAGAGTCCCTGTTAAGAGGGCTGCAGATGCCTTACAGTTTATCTTGTCTACCATAACACAGTGATGACCACTCATCAGTGTTATATGTTTTTGTGTAGGCGATAAATTAACTCAGCCATGTAGTGGCATTGAACAATTACGAAGAGATAACCTTCAATGAGCAATAAATAGAGCTAGTGAACTCCTTCACCATCCTCCAGGGAGCCATTTCTCAACCTTTGCCCTAGCAGGTACCCCTGGCTCTCAGAATATTTTCACATTCATAATGCTTTGGAGAGTAATTTCTAGATGTCAAAGAGGAAACTACCTTTCACACCTCTGCTGAATACAGCAGGGGTAAAGGATGGTGATGATCTCTCATCCCATTTAGCGATCTATAGAACTAAATCAATAGTTCAAACTCCACTTGATTACTAGCAGACAGGCAGTAGGACTCTAATGAAGCTAATGTGTGTATCTCCTGTTTACCAAAGCTAGGCCTACACAAAGAGAATCGGGGTCTGTCTTCCACTCCTGGCATGTCAGGGCTCAGGCTTGCAAAGTCTCCCTAAATGGCATGGACACATTGAGACTGTGTCAACTTTTGCCCAACTAGACAACCATGCAAACAAATTAATGATATGGGCAAGCATGTGTTCATACTCACCCTCAACTCTACCACAGTTTACTTTACTAGGTTAAGTTTACAAGATTGTTAGAGCTATATTTATAGATTAGGAGGTCTATAAAATTTGATTTCTTGGAAAATACTGTAATAGACTTATCTCAGAGTGATAAAGCAATGCAGAAAATCAGCACAACTCCTTTTCTGGGGAAAATGCCATAGCTGCTAACTGCAGTGAAGTTGGTAAATTAATGCCATGCCTCTTTCTGTGACATGATCCTATAAACTTCTGTGAACATAAAATACTTACCTGGACTGGGAACAGTCATGGCCGGTGTCATAAATTCTGTTTTGAAAAAGGGTTATGCTTTCCATTGAGCATACAGCACTTTGGTTTGGAGTTCATATTTTTGAAGTTTACATCACTTTTCAGTCCTCACTTAGATTTTAATTTCCTGTACTCACTATGAAGCCAAGGGAAGGGAAAAGCATTCAGAGGATGCAGAAAACACTTCTGAAGTTATTTATAAAACATATAGAGCTATTCTTTCAAAATGTGGAAAAACCTTAAGTATATTTGTGAGAGAAGAAATTAAGTAAAGGGTTGTAAGAATATTGTCTCCTTTCCTATTTATGGTCTGATTCAAAGTCAGTGGCATTTTTCCTTTAAACCTGATAGCTATCTAAGACCTAAAAAATGGCTATTTAGTATTATTAAAGACAAAAATGATGGTACAAAGTTGCAATCCATTTAACTTCCACCGAGCAATTGGAATTATTCTAATATCATAGCCTGGACAGCACACATTAAAACAAACTCCACTGAGAGAATGTGGTAATTGTTCGACTCTCATTTTCATATATTTTAATAATCAAAAATAAGGTAGTTTTGAAACTTTCTGAAAAAAACCCACTGGTATGGGAAATGCTTCTCCTAGTAAATAGCTCCATTTTTTCCCAAGGAGGGCATAAGTACTTAGGAATTTGCATAGCTAGCTGTGAAGAATTACGTGATTCTGGTTTGATTTTTTTTTCCTGCATTGAGAAATGCATTTAGTAAAATGTTTTAATCAGTACACTTCAAGGTGTACTGTGGTGTAAAAAGAGTGCAGTTTGACCCCTGTAGCAGTAGAAAGTAAGAGTCAGTGATCTCCATTAGACAGCAGATCCCACTGGGTAGTATCAGTTGCCCTTTTGTTATTGTAAGCTCTTTCTTTTACTTTTACTGTTTAAATATATTGAAGCTAAAGAGTTACTGACAAATTCAGGAAGTCTTGACTTAACGGTGATGAAGTGAGATGCATTTCGTGTCATTCAATGTTACACAATTTATACCCCTGTTTGATTATCGCAGCATGTCCTCCACCTAGAAGGATTGTACTCAGGGGACTAGTCAACTTATTAATTCATCACTTGCCGCCTTTTATGTTTGCAATACCACTTTATGGCATACAAGCAGAGAGATCTAGTAATCCGAAGGCTGCCAGCTGACCGGTTCTGCTCTAGCTGACCCTTTGTCTGCAGGCATAATGCTGATCTTTTATTGGAGTTCCGCTTTCTTGGATGCTCTGTTACCCTCCTGTCTTTTGTTTTATGATGGGAACAAGCATCCACAGTTACTAGGACTCCCAAAGACGAATGGCCTTCCACCAGTTAACCTGTAGCTTTTTTAAGTGCCTTTTGATTTATCGGTCACCTGATCCATCAGCAATGAATAATTTTCATGGAAGGTGCACTTTAATTACCTTCCCATTTGACTAGCATTATCATGCCCTATCTAGGTAATTAATCTCACAAAGTATCCAATTTCAGTCTTTATTGCTGCCAGGCAGGCCTTCTGAATTATATGTGCTTCAATGGGTATTGGGTCTGTTGTTAAACCAAATAGGCCATGAAACAAATTTTGGGTGCCTTTTTTTTCCTCTTTTTTTTTTAATGTGTCTATAAGGATGTTGTGGTCTAGTTGCTTTGGTTGATACAGTTGAGATTTCTGCAATGTAAAGCAGAAAAAAGTGATGGTATAAAATGGTGACTGATGCAAAACCAATTAAAATAACAGAGATCATAAAATTCAATCAGTCTCTGAAGAAAAAGTTACCAGGTTGTGAAACTAGGTGCCAAAAAGAATAATTTTTTGATCTTGAATAATACATTCTCATCCATTTTTAAAAAGCGTAGAAAGGATGACCCTGGGAATTACTGAATCATGAGCCTTACCTTGTGCCTGGGAAGATCATGGAACAGATCCTCCTAGAAGCTGTGCTAGTGCACATGGAGAACATGGAGGTGATTTGAGACCACTAGCGTGGTTTCACCAAGGGCAGCTCCTGCCTAACCAGACTAGTGGCCTTCTATGATAGAGCATCTACATCTGTGGAGAAAGGGAAGAGCTATGGATGTCAGCTATCTGGACTTCCGTAAGGCCTTTCACATGGTCCTTCTCGCTAAACTGGAGAGATACAGATTTGATGGGTGCACTGTTTGGTGGATCAACAGTTGGTCCCATTCAGAGGGTAGTGCTCAATGGCTTGATGTCCCAGTGGAGACTGGTGACAAATGGTGTCCCTTAGGGGTTGATATTCGGAGCAGTACTGTTTAATATCTTCATCGGTGACACGAACTGAGGGATTGAGCACATCCTCTGCAGGTTTGCAGACGGCACCAAGCGGAGTGGTGCAGTTGAAATGCATGAGGGATGGAAACCTTTCAGAAGAGTCTGGACAAGCTTAGAGAAGTCAGCCCATGTGAACCTCATGAGGTTCAAGAGAGCCAAGGGCAAGGTCCTCCACCTTGGCTGCAAGATGAGGGATTATGGGATTAAGAGGAGCCCTGCAGAGAAGAGCTTGGGTATACCTGTAGATGAAAAGCTGGATATGACCCAGCAATGTGAACTTGCAGCCCAGAAGACCAAATGTCCTGGGAAGACATGGCTGGCAGGTCAAGGTAGGTAATTCTAACCCTTTACTTTGCTCTGAAACCCCATCTGGAGAACTGCATCCAGATCTGGTGCCATCAGCAGAGGGAAGACATGGACTTGCTGGAGTGGGACCAGAGGAGGGCCACAAAAATGATCAGAGGGCTGGATCAGCAGAGGACAGACTGAGAGACTTTAGGATTGTTCAGCCTGCAGAAGGAAGGTTCCTGGAAGACTGTATTATGCCTTTTCAATACTAAAAGGGGGCTTATGAGAAAGACAGGGGGAAACATTTTAGCAGGGCCTGTTGCAACAGGAGAAGACACAAAGGTTTTAAGCTAAAAAGGAAGATTAGATGTAGGGAAGAATCTTTTTTTATGCCGAGGGTGGTGAAACACTGGAACAGGTTTCCCAGAGAGGTGGTAGGTGCCCCATCCCTGGAAAAAGTCAGATTCATCTTGGACAGGGCTCTGAGCAACCTAATGTAGTAGAAATTGTGCTAACTCATTGCAGGGGTGCCAAATAAGGGTCCCTTATAACCTGAACTCTTCTATTACTCTATGAACTCTGTTTGCGGAAGAGTTAGTTTGTAGACTTAAAGCATTCAGAGTATAAATTAGTAGTCCTCCTCCCAATTTGCAATTGTATTCAGTTTTGTGTTTCATTGCTCTGTGGGTGAAAGATAGACCCTTGAAAACATGTTGTTGAACCAGCAGATTAAATAACATAGCAATAAATTTGTAGGATGGGTTATGCTTTTTTCTTATGCCTGTCTCATTAAAAACTGTGAAGAGTTAAGGTATTTGTAAAGCTGAACAAAAATGCTGTCTTAGTGAGTAAAAATAAATAATAGCATAGTGAGACTCTTTCATTAAGCTGCCTACACTTTAGACATGCTGTCTATTTTGAAAATTCCTTTATAGTTTTTCTGAAAGTGCTTTTTCTTCTATGTTTCCTTTCCCATTCCCCAAAGAAAAAATTTAACAGGTTAAATTTTACAAAGTTTTTGACAGAAACCTGTTACCTCAGGTACAGTTCTGAATTCCTCGAGAATTTTCACAAGTCCATTTCCTGGAAATAATTTCACTCTATCACTGAGGCTGATAAGAATGTGTGTATTAGTTAAGTTTCATTTTTTGAATACAGAACAGAGTTGTTGGATTATAATTAAAAAAAAAAGGAATTAAGAAAATATGAAGGTTTGTGAAGGAAATTATGAAATCTTAAGATCAGGGGATTTTTCTTTGTTGTCATAATTTTTAAGTTAGTCACAGCAGGCTGTTTAATACTGCCATCTAAAAGCCTTTGAAAAAAGCAGACCATTTTACAAAGGCACAATTGAACTTGTAACACTTTTTTTTTCTGTTTGCAGGACTTCTCTAATATAAAAATTTGATTATCTGCTAGAAAGTATTTTCTTATTTAAGGGAGGTACTTTTTTAAATCAGAAATTCTCTATATGTAAGAAAAATCAGTATAACCCTGGTTTATGGCTATAATAATTTTAAGGAAAAAAAATCTGTAAATATTTAACTGGGTGAAAAGTGGAGGCAACTGTGTTTAACCATGTAGCTCTCACTTCTACCACTTTGAACTTTGGAAAATGGAAACAATGAGCAGCATGGAGATTGATCCTGAAATGTAGAATCTTTCACCTGTAGGTCACCAATTCAAATTCAGTCAACCCAAGAGATGACCAATAATTGTTGCCATATGGAAGTTGTTTGTGAACTGTTTGGAATTTAAATGATGATCTCACTTAATTTTCTTTCTCATAAACATCATCAGAAGCAGTGCTTTTGGCAGTCACCCAGAAGAGGTAAGATTAAAGGAGCATGACCGGGTAAGTTTTTCAGTCCTGGTCATGATCTCTTCAGGTAAACATAGTGGCTGCAAAATGTTAGGTTACTGATGTGATTTGTGCTTATTCTGTGGATATAGACACTACTTTAGTAGTTTTCACTTTACGTATAGTATTTCAATTTATTAATTTGACTCTTTAGGAACAGATACTGACCCAGTGTGCTAGGCTGCTGGTCTCCTGGGTGCTCCTGCAACTTGAATTACATTCAAACCAAAACCATTCATTGACTACAGAAAGAAAACAATCAACTTGCTTTTGTTTTTACGAGGCTTTATGAAATAATACACTGATCTTTTCAGTTTTGTTTGCAGTTTGCCAGGAAAGGACTTATTTTGGTCCTTACTGAATGTCTCCTGCTATGTATTCGGACTAGTATAGTAGCTGTTTTCAGTCACAGGAATATAAAAAACTTTGAAAAAAAAATGCAAAGGACTTTATCAAAGTATGGTCATTTGCAGAGCATGAAGGAACTTTGCCAGCTGCGAAGCTGCTGAGCTTTAGCTTTGCTGCTGACTTTGAAGAGAAATGTAATATTTGGTCTGAAAAGTATTTGTGTTCTCAAGTTTTACAGCTGATGTTGAACAAGAAAGCTTAATTAAGCTTTCTCAAAGTCTGTTGCTTTAACAACTTTCTTTACAATGATGATAGAGCAAAAAGCATGTAAAAAAATAGCTATTTGGAAAGGTCATTTAAGGTACTGTACAGCAGGTTTTGTCTGTTAAGAAAAGAATGGTCTACTGGTTCAGGCACTGGACTGGGACTCTGAAGATCCGTGATAAATTACATAGTCATTCCCTTAGGTATCTTGTGTTACATTCAGTAAATGACTTAATCTTTCCATGATGCTGTTCTTCGTGAGAACAATGAGTATAATAGGACTTCCTTGTATCAAAGGAGCATTGTGAAGAAAAATTCATTAGTGACAGTGAGGCGTTTATATACTATTTTGTTAGTCATTGTATAAGGACTAAGATAGGTTAAAGTTACCTATCATCCTGTGTTTGGGTTTTGTGTGGTTTTTTGGGTTTTTTTTCCTGTTGGTTTTGGTTTGTTTGTTTTTTCTTGTTAAAATGTATAATAAAATTAAGTCCTTGTTTTCATGTTAATCTAGAACTGTTGGTCATCTTTGTTCAGTAATGGCCAACTTCTTACTGACTAGAATTCCTGTAGACATTCCTTAACAAACTGTTTTATCCCCTTCTGTTTTCCCTGAGAACCAAGAATGCTAAAGCAAGAATGACTGTGCTAGTGAAAAAAAACTAGAAACACCCTGCCTTCCTCCCCCTCCAATTACTAGTCTAGTATATCACCAGCTTTTTAAGAAAGCTGAGGGTGCTGGAACTCTGCTGGATGCACTGGGTAACTGCCAGTGTTGCATATGAAAGAGAAACAAATCTCACCAGGAATCTCCGAGTTCTCAGACAGTAAGCAGGTAGCAGGATAAGCTCTTAAGGATGTTTTAATAATAAATTTGCTTATTAAAAAAAAATCCTAAGATTGTGACCTTTCTGAAATAGTTTGTTCTTGCTGGAACCTTGCTTTAATCACTAATCATTGTGACATTTTTTTGGCAACCTAGCCCTTATGTATCTTTCTGCAGTGTTCTAGGTATGTCTCCTGTGGGACAAAAGCAGGTCTTTAATATAGCAGTTTTTAAACTATAACACTGATGCATTCCTCCATTCTCTAATTGCACCTGGGCAGATCTGGTTCTTGTTGAAGTTAATAAGCTATTCACCCAGTGCTCTAAAATAACAAGATTGGTCACATTAAAGTGCTTTTTCATGGCTCATGTCTTTTCTCACTCCAGTACTCTAAATGAGAGGAATAATGCTATGGAGACCAGCACCATTACTCTCTATCTTTCGTGTGGAAAGATCTTAAGTTTGTTTTGTATTGGAAGCATTCTAGGTGTCACCTTTCTGCCACATGATTAAAGCTTGAGGTTGTTCAGAAATTCAGGCATAGGGTAAGGTTTTTA
Organism: Piaya cayana; assembly: GCA_013389865.1. Classification (NCBI taxonomy): domain Eukaryota; kingdom Metazoa; phylum Chordata; class Aves; order Cuculiformes; family Coccyzidae; genus Piaya; species Piaya cayana. Next base: position 248,937 of record WAAB01018416.1, on the reverse strand, counting down.
GCTTCTTTTCTAATGTCTCCAGGGCAGGCAATTTTAAATATGTTTGTCTTCTAAGATCACAGAAGAGACACAGAGGATACTAAGTTTTTTGGACTAATTTTGTTATTTTTATTTTGATCTGAAATTTATAGTCCAGAAATAAAACCACAGACCTTCAGCAAATTCAAACCACTTACAAGGAGGTAATCCCAGAGTAGACTTTAGGTACAAACACTGAGGATAATTTTCCACAGCTCCAGATAATAGTGAGCAAAGGCAGGACCATGAAGCTTTGGTCTCCTGGTTCCTCTTCCACACTTTTTCAAAGCCACTGTTCTGCCTCATACATTTGCAATGTGATGCTGTGATCGCTTTGCCACTTTCTTGCTTCACATTACATTTTGTTGACCCAGCCATAAAGGAAGAGAGAAGCTCAAGTGCTCAGCTGAAGCTGCAGCCTTTCTGAGTCCTGTGATGGAAGAACTCCCTTTCATTGATATATATCCCTGTTCTAGTGAAGCACTACAATTTCACTTTTCCTCACGGTTAAGTAACTTCAATAATTCTCACTAGGGGAAACAGAGATCTTTGGAAAGCCTTTTCTTAAGTCATCTTGATTTTGAAAATTTGGTGTATGAGACTGAAGGGAAAGCAAAATGTGTAGTAATGAAGAAAAAAGTCATCTGAGAAACTATTTTAAAGCATCCTCTAGATTGTTGTTGAGGTGAATCAAATATCAGGCATTTGGACAATGGACTAAATAACACTGCTATAGCTGAGTTTGTAATGGTACAGTTCTGAATATATATTAAGAATAGATAGACATTTTAAATTCATGTTTTGTCTACATTCCAGGGGTTTATAGAAAACTTTGCACTATTCTGTCACCATGAGTCCTTGCACATGTATGTAATAACCTGAAGTTTCACTGGTGTTTTCTAGTCCTCTTTCCTTTCCCAAACTCCTCTTCTTGCCTCTCTTAATTCCCTTCTTTCTTGTCTCAATGACAGTGTTGTTCCGGGAAATAACAGTGCTGCTTGCATTTTACAGTTACTTAAGTTATTAATATCACTTAGAAGTTGAAACGTCACAATCCACACACAGGTCAAATTCAAAAGGTTTTCTAAATTACTGTTACTGCAGTTGTAAATGAGGGTTTTAACTGATGCCTCTATCAATTAACATAGTTTGTGTTCTTGTAAAGCAGTTAAAATTTGTATGAGCTAAAGAGTTATGTCTTCCTCATAGTTTTTGAGACACAGAGAATAGAACTTACCAGTCCAGTAAATACCAATTTTTCTAATTTTTTTCTAATGCAGTGACAGAAGACATTATTTTTTAAAAAGAAGACAGGAATTGTGGCCCCTCTATCTTTTCATGTGCAGCACAAAAATATATTTAGTTTAATGGAAAGCCATAATGCACTTCTAAACTGTCAGGTTTCTAAATATGAGCCATACATCATGACAGTGCTGAACAATGTATTTTGTACCAAAGCAGTTCTGTTAAAGAAGGTGAAAGTATGTTAATCCTACCTTGATCATTAGGGACCCATAAGAATTTGCATTACTCTGTTAACCTTGGAGTACATTATAACTGTTGTACTACAAACAATATCTTTTGTTTTACAGTATTATTAATTACTTTGTAGACATACGTAATTCTTATTTGCATATATGCAAAATATTAAAAATCTTGGAGAATCTTTTAGTACTTTTTTTTTTTCCTAGGGGAATTCTCTGAGGTTTTCCATTATTTTTCTTGTGATTTCTATCAATTTTGAGTTAGAAAGCTAATTCTTTTATTGTACTCTATAAAGTCTGGACATAAAACCGCTCACAGTTTCTATTGCCTATGGAGTGCAGTAAAATGGCTAGTGTTGGAAAATCTGGCCACAGATCCTTTATATAGATTGTATAGATTTATAGATTATTGCATTGAGTTGTCTCAAATGTAATTTCATAGTAGGAGCACCTGAATTTACCATTCTAAAACATCTTTTAACCTTTCAGGAAATGATCCTGTTACGTGACCAGTGTTAATTGTATTATTAAATTCAATTTAGAGGAGAGGTGTGAAAGAAAAAAAACAAAAGGTAGCGAGGCAAGGCAATTACATGTGTTCCAGTGGATCAAAATACTTAATTTTTTTGCTGGAGTTTGTAAATTCGAAGTACTACCAAACAGATCATGTACTGTTGTGAATTAAATGAAATAAACTCATATGCCCTCATCACATGAAGCATCTTGGGGTATTTTGATTTGGGTTTTCTTTTGTTTATTTTTAATCATGAAGATATATAAAACAAAAGCTCAAGTTTAATATGAATGTAATACAGATTTAGTATAGTGTAATATCTGCAGAGATTAACTTTGATAAAAATGAGAGAAATGAAGCTCAGATTTCTATAAGAGTTGAAAGCAAATTCTTTAGTTTTGTGGCCATATTGTTGTTATTGCTTTGCTGTCTTCAATTGATTTTTTAAAAAATGAAAAGCTGTTTGAAACTAGAAGCTTAGTAACAGCTATATGTAGAACGACAATGAACTGCAGAACAGTTTTTAAAAATATGCATGAAAATATTTATACTTCAGATTTAGATTAAAAAAATAGGTCTCTTTTATTTTATTTAGATATGAAATCATTTATATTTTAGAGTTTATCAAAATTATTTCCTTCCAAAGAGTCCAGAAGTGACCATGTGGAAAATGAAACTTAGTTTTCAGTGTGAATAAAATAGCCTTCAGTGTGAACACAATGTGGACCTCAGAAAAAAATGTCCCTCATTGTAATGTTTCAGCACCATGATCACATGTAATCTGTAGGAACCTCAAACAGGTAGTTTAATTCTATATTAAAATGTTCTAATTATCTCCATTACACAAATGAAAGGAAAAGGGCACCAGTGCTTTCACAATCCAGATGTCAGCATTAAGAAGGCAAGAGAAGTTTCCTTTTATTCTCAACTGTGGTTCCATAGATCCTGTGTAAAGGTAATGATGGGATAGCATGGATCCAAGCACAGATGAGAACAGGAGTATTTTGTCAGTAGCCTATTATTAGAAGGGATCAAGAATACTATGAAATTTCACCCTCTGGTAGAAAATCATTTGCTCTCAGGAGAAGGGTTCAGGAGAAACATTCTGGAAGAATAGTTGTTGTACTTAGTTGCCTGAAAACATAGCTACTTTCCTTCTGCCTTTAATTTGGCAGTGGAGTGTGTATGGGATTGAGTACCTCAAAACGTGTTCAGAAGTGTGTGTGCCAGTATTTATGATTTTTTTTTAAATGAACAGGCTCAGCCTTCTATTAAAATGAGGGCCAGTGGCTCAGAAATTGCTGCTCTGACGTTATGCTATATACTTGGAAAAGGGTGAGTCATGTTCAGTTACCCTCTTTAACTGATGAATTTAGCTGTGCTTCTTTCATTTCTCTTTTTGGACCACAGAGTCAAGTTTATATGTAGTGCCTAATTTTCTTCCTCTCCTGTTGTCTTTCTGTCATGTGACAGAGATTGAACAGGAGCAATGGAGAGAGGCACTTCACTTCAGCAACTTTTGCTAGTATTCAGAAATACACTGGAAGGGAATGTGGGGACAAAATCATAAGTGAAATGCCAACTTAATGGAATGACTAGTACTGATGTGAAAACAAATAGTTGATATTGTAGCGTGAAATATTTAGGATAGAAATTACAAGTTTTATAGCCATCAGACCAGTGAGAAACTGGAGCAGCCTTTTGATGGGAGTAATGGAAGACATAATCTGAATTTAAGACTGAGCTTGGTCAGCCTTTTGGAAGAAATACCATCACCTGGTTGCCTGAGATGGCAGGTGACTGGGCACAGCCATCTCAAAGTACCATTTCACTCCTACCTTTGTAGGAAAATATCTTATGTTTTGTTACATTCACTGGCTTTATTGCTTAAGAGAGGTTAGATATAGAAGAGAAAAATCGTTGTTGAGATTGCAGAAATCTGATAATTGATATGTGAATTGGAGATGATGAAACAGCCGCATGTAGAGTAAGAAGCAAGGTGGACACTGTTCATATTGAAACTGCTGGAAGGGATATATAAACAATTATGGCAGTTTGTATTGCTATTTTAACATTCATGTCAAGGATGATAAAACATAGAGTAAATATTATTTCATTGGTTAGACTAAATTTAGAAGGTGAACAAAGACTTATCCTCAGCTGCTTACTTTTAAAAGAATGTTCCATTTGTTAACCATTCAAGATCTGTAAATTCTTCATCATTGCTAATAAAAATACATTTGACTGTATTCTGTCCACTATTTTTTAATCAAAACACTTTTTTTGTAATTTGTGGGAGATCAGATCACGTTGTAGTCAGTAAAAGGAGTACTCCAAAATGTTGCTTTACATTTCTACTGCGGTTAAATGAGTTCAAATAACTTTTTTTTTAAAATTCATTTATGCTATCAGTGGTTCAAAACCAGAAGACAAATTTATGATCCTTAGTAGTAACTTATTCTTTTGATGCATTTTAAACAAGTTTTTCCTTACTCTGTGCTGCACAAAACGTAGATGCTGAAAGGCTTCTCTGCTGCAGAAAGTAATAGTATTCATATGTAATATCTAAGTTTAAGGAACTCTTTGAAAGATTGTGTTTATCCTAGCTATGTTAATGTTACATATCAAACATCTGAACAGCTTCTTCTTTCATATGTTGTGCTGCTAATGACTCAGCACCTTACTGGCAGTAAAACAAGAAGCATGTCATTCATAATCAAGGCACTAAAATGAAGTTTTGAATCCCATTATAAGAAGGTACTTTGCAATGGTTCATTAACTCGTTCTACTGCATGAAACCCCTGGAGGAGGGTCTTTAAGTTTACAAATTATGAGATTATTGCCTGATACGTCAAAATATGACCAAAGTTTTAAAATGTGGTTTCTCTGAATGCTTCAGGTGCTGAATGCCCACTGGATGTGGTGTTAGGGCACAGGTTCACCTTTCACCAAGGTACTTAGTCAGGCTTCTGGGACACAATTGTCAAAGCAGACACCTGCCAGACTCCTTGAAAGGAGTATTTCCTGCATAACTGAAATGCCACTGGACTTGTAGGCAGTTAGCATCTGAGAAAATCATGACATGAGTCACTAAACTAAAGTGATTAAAAAGTAGAGGCTAATTCTGAAGAATTTGGGCATTGGTATGAATTGCTTACATACATTTTTTTTATTATATATCATAATTTGAAGCTTAGATAGAAAAGAAAATGGATTTCTCCATTGCTGTTCTTAGTTAATTTATCAAAAAAAGTAGAGCTCTGAAAGGAATTACTTTTTAAAACATTATGGGTTTTCAATCCATTTTTCTTCCTTTAACAGATTGATCTGTCGTTCTTGAAAGATCAGCAAAATCCCACAAAGACATAGTAGGTTTTGTATGGCTTTTGAACATCATAAAATTGATTCTTCTGTGTATGTGAGAGGGGTTTTATATAGGTTTTAATAGCCTGCATTCATCTACTTACCACTTTTGTTTAATCTTAAAGCAACAACTTAGAAATTTTCTGGACTATATTCTCCAGTATTTAGTTCACTTTATGTTGTTATCTAGTTTGTTAGTTAGTTGGCAAGGTGAAATTGCATGAATATTTGACTCATGGTCACTGTACCTAAACTTGCTTAAGCCTCAGTGTCCTGAGCAAATTCCAGTTTGAATAATTATGTCTCACATCCCTGTCGTTCCCCTTGTCACTTCAGTTGGATTAGCTGTTCATTTCGTGTCCCAAACCTTTGTGTAGCATTTCTGTGTGCTCTACACCAGTTACCACATTTCACCCTAAAGCTAACTGTAATCATCTCTCTTTGTCTGTCCCCACATACAGACACAGCAATTGTCAAACTCTTTCAAGGCTCACAGAGAAGCTAGCCAAAGGCCAACTACATTAACTAAATTAAGATAAAATTCTAGATCCAGCACAATCTGAATTTAAACTAGGTCATGGAATGGCCTTAGTGCCATATGTAATAGGTAATCTGTTCCTGTCAGTGGAGAAAGGACAAACATCTATTCTCATTGCTTTAGACATATTTCATTTAACGTGGTTGATCATGAGATAGTACATTCTTGCTTGAAAGAAGTAGCAGGATCCAAAGTAATAGACTAAAGTGGTTGGCTTTCCCCTCAGACAAACACAGCCAACAAGTAGTCAGGGCAGACTTTGTGTTCTTCATTCTGGTGTCCTTCAAGAGTAAGTTTTATTGATAGCACTTTTTTGGCATCTACTGTGTGAACAGGTCAGATGGTGTGCTCAAGAAATATGCAGATCATACACATTTTCTTTTGTACTTTGAGATCTGTAACCTTTCCAATTTCACTGGAGTGGCAACTGATTGCAAGTAAACAGCACAGAGATGAAGAATAGTTGGATGAAATTGAATCCAAATGAGGCAGAGGTGGTACTAGCAAGAAGAAAATGACAAGTCAGTCAGTTCCCATGCCCAGCATAGTGGGTTCTGGTGAAAGTTACATATCATTTTTTGATCAGTGCCTTCCACAATTTAGGAGTGCTTCTGTATTCTGTGTCAACACTAAAGCTGACACAGAGCAACATCTGGTAAATAAAACCATCCATCTTTTCTCTTTGGGTAAGACAGTCTACCTCATCCTGCTGGATGTTGAAGTGGCTGCAGTTATTCTTGCATTTACTGCTTCTCCCTTGGTTGTAACAACACAGTATACTTAGGCATAAAACTCGTACTGGATGGGGAGAGTTATCTAATACAAAAGGTTGCAACAACTCAGACTAACATGAGCACATCAGCTTACATCTGAAAAGCCTTACATTGGCTTTTCAAAGAATTAGGCTTAACTTCAGCCTCCACACTTATCTTCAAGACTCTTTGGCCTGTGCTCAGCTATCTAAAAGGCTATCTCAAGCCCCAGTGCTTGATAGCTTCACTGCTGGAAGTTCTCCTGTAGATTTCTTCACAGTAAATAAAAGGCTTATCTGTAGGAGACAGCATACAGCAGCAGAGTTTACATCAAAATATCCAAGTTGATTCCTAAGGAAGATGATGACTATCGAAATACTGCCTTATTTCTCTATGTTATGCAAATTTCTTGGACTTGCCTCTATCCTAATGCTTACATACATATACAGCCATAACAGTATACAGCCATAGTAGTACAAAAAGGCACTTCCCAACTTAGAAGTGCAGCTACTTTTTCCCTACTACTTGAGAAAGGATGAGAAATATATATTATGTTTATATGCTTCTGTGCTTGTAAGGATCTCTGGCTTTATAAACTAGTACGGCTCAAAGGACTACAGTGAAGATATGCTAGATTATAACAGATGAATATATAGATGGAAAATCATTATTAAAAGAATTTGCTGGATTATATGGCTCATAAGGTTTTCTTGTAAAGAAACTGCTGGACTAATTTTTGTTCTGTTGTAAATCACAGGCATAGATAACAATGCAATATCTACACTGAAGCTTAATACTAAAATAATAAAATAAATTTTTTTTTAAAAAAATAGTATTAATTCCTACTAGGCAGTAGCCAGAGATGCTGCCTACTGAACGTGGAAAATCCAGTTTATTTATGTATAATTCTGTATATTGATCTCATTTTTAAAATTCTCTGTAATTTTATTTTACAAAAGCATGCTCTGCTAATCATTATTCACTGATGCCAGTAGTATTTCTTTTAGAGAACTTCAAAATGCATAAGGGAGTAAAGGGGGTTATGTACATGTACCTTTGTATATAACTTCATAATATTTGGCCTATTTCTGGAACTCATGTCTCTCACAAGTCAGTTTAGTACTGAGATTCTTTGTAATGTTTTCTGATTGAAAAATGTGAAAAGAAAGAAAAGTATTTATTTTTCACAGTTTAATTGCATTAACTTGTTAGGTACAACAACACCAAGTATTAGGTTGTAATGTATTAATTTAGTAAGAACTGTTAGGTGATAAATTTATTCAAAATAATATAGTACATTTTTCTAGCCCAAGCTCCTTTTCTACTGATACATTTCTATTCATGCAGATATACAACAGTTTACAGTAAAGGATTTATCCTTTACTGAGTGAATCAGAAAGGATAAAATGTACAGACCTAAGTCTTTATGCAGAATTTGGATAGGTTTCTTATGACTGTTTTAATTTATGTTGTTTAATTTCAGCAGTTGGAGAAACTTTTTGGGTTTCTTGTTACTAGACTTTGCTAGTAAGTATAAACTCCAAAAGAAATCATGAGGAAGCTGTATATAACAGGCTCAGTGGTCTTTGATGCAAAGTCTAAACCATTAACTGCTTGCCACATCTACTTAAAGTACATTCCTGGGTGATATTTTTTAATTAGAAAAAATTGTTAAATGTACCAAGATTTTTTTTTCTTCCTTTTTTTTTAAGGAACATGTATAATAGAATAGAAGAATGTATAATATCCAAAATACAATTTAACTTCCTAAACAGAAACGTATTCAGTTCTCAAGGAGTCCTTTGGAATTAAATGATTGTGATATCTCTTTAGAATGAAAATTTAGGCATTACTCCATTCACTTAGATAAAATTACTCTTGGCTTTTAGGTTACAGAATCATCACACCTCTTTATCCCTCTTAAGTTTCTACTAGCATGTCTTTGTTTTTTAAACTACAGTATTGTCTATTTATCCATTGTTTGGCTATTTTCTTACTTCTTATGTTACTACAACTGTTTAAAACCCGTAACTGGTTTGGAGAGCTGTTCTCTTTTGCCTTTTAAGGTGACACTGTACAAACTACAAGATGATCTGAATCAGCTAGTCTTTCAAGTTAAATAGACATGTATCCATTATTTTCAAAGTTTGAGATGAAGGTGTAAGATTATCTCAGGACTCCAGCATGTGCACTCAAGTATTCTCAGAAGGAGCAGTTTACAGGTCCAAGCAGGCATAGCTGGAAAAAATACTTGAGTTTCACAATTGTAGTCTTCTCCTGCTTAGCCATTGTACTATCCCTGTTTCACATCAGCTTATCTAGCTTTTCCTGAATTTTCTAACATTTTTTGACAGTTTTAGCAAAAGCCATGTTCACAATGTTGCTTTACCTTTACTTGAGGCTTTTTTTCTTTTACTCAAGAAGATCGGAATGTTCAGTTGCAAAAAGAGGACATTAACACTAGTGAGTTAGACCTACATCTGATACAAAGGCATGTATGCAGCTATCACTTGAGAGTGTGCTATATACATGGAAGTCAGTTCAAACTGGTAGTAGATCTAGGACTCCAGTAGGATGTTGGCTTCACTGCTCCTGCAAGTATTCCTGCTCACAAAAAAGGGGCATCTTGTGTTTTCATAAAAGGCACTGAAACACTGTCTGTCATACCAGTTTACTAAAGTACCAATTACAACTCTGGGTTTGCAACTGCAGCGCTTTGGGAGCAGGCTGACAAACACACCAGTCATTCCTGCCTCCAGAGTGGGACAGAGGAACCAGGAGCTAAATATAGCTGCTTCACGTTGGTCAAGTCAAGCTGTCATGCATGTATTCACAGGGGCTCTGCAAGAGCCAAAGTGAAGCTTTATCAAGTCTGGATTTGTTTTATTTATCTGTTGTTTTGGGTTCTTTTCACCAAATTCCTTCCACTGGACTTTGTGGGTTTAAGACAGACTATAAATAGAGAGGTTTGTTTCTTTTAAATATATTCATCATCAGAATAGGAAATTGAAGGGCCTCCTGGAGTTAAGAATTTAATATTTCAGTTGTTACAAACCAACTCCAAAAACAATATTTTTTTTTCCCCAGCAGATTTGGTGTGAAAATGCTTAGTTGAGCAGATGGAGCCACAGCTGGTAGTGTACATGTTTATCGGGATAGCTGGCATTTAGCTGCATCCAAAACTGATGTCAGGCTCAAAGATGCTAAGAAGCAGGAATGACTGGGAGCTGAGACAGTACTTTATTAGATCATCTAGGAGGAAACTTCTTTAATTTTTAGTACTTTGGACTCAAAAGAGTAATTTTAATCCAACAGGGAGTTAAATATTTTAAGCCAAAAATTAAAAATATGTCAAAAATAGGTAAACATTTGCTATTACTATTCTTTGATAAATAGCCTGAGGAGTGTAGAACGTAACCCAGAATGTATTGATGTTTAAGGCCTAGTTAGCAAATAACACACATCTGCTGATGTTTAATTATCACGTATGCTTTGGTGGCAGATTTCAGAATCTGCAGAGTTCATATTTACCAACGTAGTCTCTTTTTTTTCAAAGAGAACATTAATCTAGGAGTTTGAGAGAGGAGAGGACACATGAAACAGGGAAGAAACAAAGAAAGAGGGAAGATAGGTGTAGATGATATCGATTTTGCAGTTGTATCTAATGCACACAATGAGATTCCATGTCCCATTGTGCTAGACACTGTACAAACAGTGGGGGAGAGTCGTCCTGAACAGGGAGTTGAAAGGAAGGTGACAAATCCAAATGCTGGAAACTTCATTTCAAACAAGGATTTCAGCTTAAAGCTCCTTAGAACAATCTTAATATGAGCAAGCGACAGAAGTGCACTCTTTCTCTGACCCAGGTCACAAAGCAGTCTTAAGACAGCGTGAGGTATTACTCTTTTTAGGTACATTTATATCAGAGATTAATTTGGACCCCTGATTTCAACAGTATTTCTGGAATTAGACTTTTGAAAGGTTGAACAGTTTTGTAATTGTACTTTTCTTCCCTGTATGATTTTTTTTTAGTACAATTGTTCTTCCTGTGCAACTTTTCCCCCCAAATACCATAAATGCATCTTGAATTCTGAAGAAAAATGGAATGTTTCTCTCATCTCCATAATACACAGCATTTGATAGTACTGGCAAAATTGGTATCTGTTCCAATGGCATTCCCATATGGATAGGGTAACATACATGAAGCATTCATATATTTCTACCTGTAGATGACAAAAATTTTTTACCTCATTTCTGGCATGTGGTGTTCTGAAGCAGACTCCTTTGCTTGTTGTCATCACACAGGTAGCAGAGACGAGTATCTCTCTGGGCATATAAAATGCCTGCATTATAAATGACAATCTAAGGAGAATCAGACTGCTTTACTAGATGACCAGTGATGCCTGTCACCTCTTTACCAGTGGGCTGTGAATGCACAGTGTACTAAAATGTAATGGTACTTTCAATAGCAAAGTAACAGCATGAGGCATTGTGCAAACTCTGAGCAATTCAACTTACCTTAGGGCATTCTTGGAGTCTGTTCTGATAGAGACCTCCTCCCCCCCGTAGCTGTCATCTCCTGGGGCCCGCTCCAATTTCCATCATAGTTTAGCCTGAGAAGCAAGAAAAAGTGCCGGAAAGGCATCCTAATCCTACATTTCACTGAACTGGGCTTCTTAAAGATATAAGCTTGTACAGCATTCAAGTGCTGTGTTTCTTCTCTACTGGAAAGCTAGGTAACAAAATAATTACATAGCTGCATTTAAAGATGTTTCAGTCCTAGACTGTACCTGAAAAAAATCAGTTGAACATTTAAATTGGTGATATCCCTTTTTAAAACGCATATGCACTCATGCGCTCCAATGCACTCACTCAATGCCAAGGCAGTAGCATAAAATGAAGTTATAATTATGCAGGTTTAGTGATGGTGAAGCAATAGTACTTTAGGAGATAAACAGCCATCATGTTTTATAAGTCAATATGTTTGTTACACATAGTTGACTCTTACTAAATCCACATGATGGAAAGCAGTTTCTGTAATATGGTATGCAGGGACATGTGGAACCCCTTACAGATAGTATTATCTCCTAGCTATGTCCAGATTCTTTGGGGGACATATAAGTCAGTAAGCTTATTCTTCTCTCATCTTTTAGCTTCTTCATGTTGTCTCAGGGCTTTGCAAGTTCTTTTTGTTGGACTATACTGGCTCCAGAGTGCTAAGGATTACCACAAGAATTAAAACTTTGGTGAAAAATTATATTTTGTTTGGCATTTATGTAGTTTGGTATATTCTAGATAAATCTGAGGACTGGAAAGAATTTCCCGCTTTTTTTTCTATGTTATCTTTCAATTTGAACTTCTCATTGATTTTTCAAGAATATATAGCTATCATAGCACTTAATTATGAAAATTATATGACACAACATCTAATTATAATGAAAATATAAGGGTTGTGTTCTTACCTTGTGTAATTAACTTGGATGAAAATGCTTTGTATACTAATGGCAGCACTCCTTTAAAGAAAGATAATATGACAATAATCATATGATAATTTGTGTTCAGTTCTGGACCCCTCACCACAAGAAGGATGTTGAGGCTCTGGAGCGAGTCCAGAGAAGAGCAACGAAGCTGGTGAAAGGGCTGGAGAACAGGCCCTATGAGGAACGGCTGAGAGAGCTGGGGTTGTGTAGCCTGGAGAAGAGGAGGCTGAGAGGAGACCTTATTGCTCCCTATAACTACCTGAGGGGAGGTTGTGGAGAGGAGGGAGCTGGCCTCTTCTCCCAGGTGACAGGGGACAGGACAAGAGGGAATGGCCTCAAGCTCTGCCAGGGTAGGTTTAGGCTGGACATCAGGAAAAAAAAAATCACAGAAAGGGTCATTAGGCACTGGTAGAGGCTGCCCAGGGAGGTGGTTGATTCACCTTCCCTGGAGGTGTTTAAGGCACGGGTGGATGAGGTGCTGAGGGGCATGGTTTAGTGTTTGATAGGAATGGTTGGACTTGATGATCTGGTGGGTCTCTTCCAACCCGGTTATTCTGTGATTCTATGATTCTATGACTGGTCTTCATCCCCAGGACACAGCATAAAAATACAAAGCTTATCCTTTGTAACTCCTTTTTCAATGTGAAGATGATAACATACACATATTTTCACTAGGATTAATATATACTTTTACTAAAATTTCACTATATTAAAACACATTGCTCTTAGTTTCTAATAAATCAGTTTCTTAAGAGCAGGTGTGAAAAAAAGGAAATTTCTAGGCTCAGCTGCATCTATTTTATTTTCATGGCAGATCATGGTGTACATCAAACTGACATTTAGCAGATGGATTTTGTGCTAAATTGAGATACAGTTTTCAGTGACAACTAGTGAAAATTACAGCATAAATATATAATGAAAATACATATGAGATTTAGGATCAAATCTTTCTTCATGAGAGTTTTTATATACGGTATGCCAGTAGGATTTAGCCTTTGCTCTTAAGTATCAAAACCAGAAATGTATGTAGATAATAGAGACATTGAGAATTAGGAATAGGGTCATATTTCATTTGGATTCTATAAGCAGGTAGAAAGGTTGGACTGCTAGTGAGAAAAACAGATTAGAGTTGTGGAAGGTTTAGCTATTACAAAGAAAGAAATTAATATGAATGTCTACTGAGGAAGAAAATGATTTACACAAAAATATTGCAAGCCATGTTCTACTTCCGGTGTAGACATAGCAATTTATTTTACTTCTACAAACATATACTGATATGCTTGGTTTACCATTACTCTGGGGACATTAATGATACAAGAATCAACTATACTTGGAAAAGAATCATGAAAGTCAGTGGATAAAGTAAACTGGTCTGCTAATTAAAAGTCATAAGGTATATCTGCTTTAATGATTGATAGGAATGGTTGGACTCGATGATCCAGTGGGTCTTTTCCAACCTAATAATTCTGTGATCTGAACATGTTGCTAGTAAAATAGAGTCTGCACATTTTTCTCCTATTGCCTGAACCTTGAGACACTGTTGTCTCCATATACTTCGTTTTCTTCAAAGCAACTTGCTTGAATGTACTTATTATGAAAACAGGAAATACAGGCAAGTGCAGATTAGACTTACTGTTTATGGCTGCCTTCACATTTTGAATTGCTTATAAAAGGAAGCCTGTGGCTAGTTAGCAGTGTGTTTGTGGCTGTTTTGGGAAGCCAAAGTCATAGATAGCTTTAATAAATTATATCTTTTGCATTACCATTTTGTTTTTTACTATGTTTTTTTTCATTCCTCATCACTTCTCTCTGTTTGCCCAAACAATTAGTTTAACTCCTTTTATAGATTGTGGGGAAGAAATAGGCATTAATAATATTAAAAAGGAAAGTCTTTGGGGTGTTGATTTTAGCTGTACAAAAATAATAAATAATTTTAAAGACATTTTAAGCTAGTGTTTCTGTCTGGATTCTTCATTCCTAGTCCTGGAATTTTTTCCTGGAATTTGCTTTACAGTAATGAATGTTGATTTTCTCTGAGTAATTTTACTGGATTGAATTTCAAACAAAGTGTATCTTGCTGCTATTATACATGTAAGCATGCTCAGTTATGAAGTAAAATATATCCATATACATAAAATGAAAGGTCAATGGTTGTTTGAGTAAGTTGGGCCAAAATTGAAGGAAGCTTATTCTACACCCTGGTTAACATAGTTTGCTTTGTTTTGATAAACAAAGATTTTTATAATATTAAACAGTTTTTTCACAAACTACCAGTTGTGGCATGATGGATTCATTCATTTGCAGATTCTGGAGCCAGCTGTTCCTATCTCCTGCTGCTGCAATTGGAAAATCAGTCTGTTAAAATATAGTGGATTTAATAAATCTCAGGCTTTCAGATTTATGTATTTATTGTCTATTAGTCATGATAGAACCTGTAGCTAATGTATTATTTTTCAAATGCTAAACATTAGTAATAAGTAAATTAGAACAATGTCTTGTATTACAAAACAAGTATTTTTCATGGTTGTCGTCTCTGAGAGAATCAAAATTGGTGGTAGGTGTAGAGCAGCAAGAATAATGTCACTGCCTCACACACTGTTGGTAAATATAAATAGCAGTACTACCTAGTTTTATCTTTGAAGAATTGTTCTTATTAAATAGACATACTTAGGTCAGTAAATGACCTTTTTGTTTAATGCAATAATTACATTATGTTTTCACAGAGATGTGCCTTGTATGATTCACGACCTAAGTACAGGAAAATCCCTAGGAAAATACAATGTAATGATTATTTTGTAATCTTCAAATGCATCATAAATAAAGATAGGAATTATTATCCAAAGTTTTAGTAGAAATTTATGTTGGAGAGATATCAAGTGTTACCAAAGGTTTGATAGGAAGTAATTGATAGAGTGTAGAAAAGAATCCAAATATCTCAACTTCCAAGTTTTCTTTCTTAATCACTTAATCATACTGATTTTTTAATGTGAGCTTTGTGGCTAATTTATTGTGTAATTACTTGGTTTATGTCAATGTGGGGTTAAACTGCACACATAGACTTCCTGTACCTAAACTGTAGAAATGGGAAGAAAATATGGCTGACATATGGTTCATATTTTGGATAGCCACCTGAAAATACTGTTCATTTTCTTTCAGAAAAAAATGCCTTCATCTCTATTCCTATTTTCCTGTGTTGTTCTCTGCTTTTTTCCTCACCTGGTCTGAATAGTTGATTTTATCCTTCAAATAGTGAAGCAAGACCAGGCCAAGATCAGGAAGGAAAAATTATATGCACAGCCAAAGCAGCATTATCCCCTCTGTCATTGCATTACTGTTGGCAGATGTTTGTTCTACTCATAGAGCAGATTCTCCAAGCTAACCTCTCAGAACTTGATGGGACT
The DNA here is from genome assembly GCA_013389865.1 of Piaya cayana. Classification (NCBI taxonomy): domain Eukaryota; kingdom Metazoa; phylum Chordata; class Aves; order Cuculiformes; family Coccyzidae; genus Piaya; species Piaya cayana. Next base: position 233,387 of record WAAB01018416.1, on the reverse strand, counting down.
TTAGGATCATCCCGGCCACTTGAACTCCGCATCTGGCAAGGATGTGCAGAAATAGATTTGCAGAAGGAAGATAGTACATATGCCTCAAGGGTCCCTTTTTCATATATTTAAGCTTAATAACACCATTTATACATTTAGTGTGACATAACAGAAAAGATAAGATTAAGGAGTACCTCTGTTAATGAGTTTTATTTCCTATAAACTCAAATTGAAATAATATATCTGTAATCTTATAAGGAACATTGAAAATGTTCCTTGTTTATTTTTCCCTTCCTAGGATTGAAGTGGGATATTTCACAGTCTTTTTTCTATGCTCTCTAAGTCTTTTCTTCATTTAAAGTCTATTTACTCTATAGATAATTTTTTTGGCCATCACAGCAAAATACCTTAATTTCCAACAATACCCTGAGAACATTATACTCAAATATCAAGAAGGCTCCAGCTGTAATAAGGATTTTTTTTCTGATATGCAACCAGCCATTCATATTCCTTGTACAAATGACAAATGTAATAATTTAAGGGATGGAATAGCATGATTGCTTCTTTAAATGTTTGCACTATGTGCAGATTTTTAAACTAACATTTTTAGGTTTGATACAGTATCTGAACCTGCATTATGTCTGAATGGTCTTTATTTGTAGAAGAGTTTGGTGGAGTAAGACAAGGAATCTGCACTTTCTGCAGCAAAGGAGTTAGGCACTTTATGGAATGTATGGTGTCACATTCTCTGCTTAATAATCCAAACTTTTAAGATGTTTCTGTTTCTCTTCTTTGTCCCGTTCACATTTCTTGTAATGCAGAATCCTTGTTTGGGATGTTCCAGTTATGACCAGTCCCTCTTTCCTGAGGTTAAAGAAGAAATGATAGTCAGAGACAAAAGAAGTTTAGCAAATTTTTATTTCGTTCCCCATAACATTCTAGGAACATTGAGGAGGAAGAATGAAGAGTTGTTAATGTGACGTGAATACCAGATCTGTGTGTTTAGTTAGTTCAGATTGTGACTCATGTTTGCTGCGTGCAAACAACTGAAGACTCGTCTTGCAAGGGGAGGCCCGACATTTTAGTAGTTGAGCCTTTTCCCTGTAAGAAGCGCAGAACAAAGGATTTTGACAATTGAATTTCTTCTTTAATATTTTATGTACCCCTCAAGATGAAAGATGAGAGAATTTACAAGTTGATCTGAATCTTTAAATGAACTCAGTCAAGCAGTTCTCAGAGGTAGTAGGGCTGTTATCTCTAGACAGGGTCTTCTTACATACCATGTGTACTGAATTAATAAACAATAGACTGCTACTTCACGAATGTTCTCATGTCTGTACTTATTCCCTTCTGAGTCTGATGTCAGTTATGACTTGGTTTCTTCAGGTTATTCAGAATAAAATCCTCTAAGACGGTGATTGTGGAAAAGTAATTTAATGTTATAAAAATGTATACTGTTGATATAATAAAACTAGCTGGGCAAAATATTTTAACTATTGAATTAAACTTGAAACAATTCTGATAGTAAAAATCATGGGGCCTTATTTATGATCAGGACTTTGTTACACATCTTGTCAGGGACAGGGCATGTCCTGCTGCCAGAGCCTCTTGGCTACCTCATGGCATAGAGGTTAGCTGTGCAGGTTTGATTAGAACTTAAAAAATGGTAAAATCCTCAAAATTTCAAGCATATCCTCTGGGATTTTGTCATGAGAACTTAGGCAACACATTCCATATATTCTTAAAGGATATTGTCAAACCATATTTACAGTGTTGTGCTTGATACAATTTCACATCTGAAAAACCTGCAGAGTCAAAAGAAAAGAAATTAAGAGGAGAATTAATTTTGTCGCAGGCTTGTGGAGAGTAAACCTAGGAATCCCAGAGGTGTGCTTAAGGTACCAGACTAACACATAAGATTATCATAGCATGTTTCTATTATTATAACTACTACTTATGTTGATGTTTATATACCTGTATACAACCGTCTGAGGCTATTATAAGTTTTCCTATAGTGTAAATTCAATTGAATGGGATCAAAATAGGTTTCATTTCAACCAAGACAACTCTTTATAAATCTCAGTTGGTTTAACACCAGTTTGGGGGGGGGGGGGTTTCAGTTGTTGGTAGTGGTTTTATGTCTTCAAATGTATTGAGAAATCTTGGGAACTCATAGAGATGAAGTTTTCAAAATAGTTAAAAAGCTGACTGTAAGAGCAGGAACAGTCCACTAGTCTACTACATATAATTTGAAAGATCTAGGATCTTGTACAGACAGATAGTAAGACCTAAAATGGATAAATGTCTTATCTATGAATCCTTGATAATATATAGGATTTTTGTAGAACTGAGTATCTATGTCTAGAGAATTGATCTTGCCCAGGTTATATATGAAATTGCATAGAATCTCTCATTTCTTAGGTAGGATTTATAAATGTGAAACTATTTAATGAAAAGTTGATAGTCATCTTTGTAGGATTTCTGGTTTAGCCTAATGGTTTCTTCCCAGAAATTTATATGTAAAAATGCCTCCTCCATTTTTCTTCCTTCCAAGGCCCAAGGATTGAAAGACAGAGCTAAGGAAGGACAAAACACATGAAGATTCACCTTGAACTTAATGTGGCAGCAGGTGTATTCATTTGTAGATCAATCATACAATCAAAGAATCATGGAATGATTTAGGTTGGAAGGGACCTGAAAGATCATCTTGTCCCTACTCCCCTGCCAGGTGCAGGGACACCTCCCACCAGATCAGGCTGCTCAAGGACCTGTCCAGCTTGGCCTTGAACACTTCCAGGTATGGGGGCATCAACAAATTCTCTGAGCAGCCTGTTCCAGATCCTCACAATCCTCGTCATGAAGAATTTCTTCCTAATGTCTAATCTAAATCTTCCCCCTTCCAATTTAAAGCCATTCCTTGTCCCATTAGTAGGTGCCCTTATATAAAGTCCCTCCCCAGCTTTCTTGTATGCCCCCTTCAGGTACTGGAAGTCTGTTATAAGGTCTTCCCAGAGCCTTCTCTTCTCTGAACAACCCAAACTTTCCCAGCCTGTCCTCATCGCAGAGGTGCTCCAGCCCTCTGATCATCTTTGTGACCCTTCTCTGGACCCGTTCCAACAGTTTCTTCTTATGTTGAGGATTCCAGAACTGGACATAATACTCCAGGTGGGGTCCCATGAGAGCAGGGCCATACTTCTTTTTTTGCATCCCACGATATGTTTAGCCGTCTGGGCTGCAAGCACGCATTGCCAACACATGTCAAGCTTCTCATCAACCAGCTCCAGAAGTTGTTCTCTGCAGGGCTGCTCCTAATCACATCATCCCCAGTCCTCTATTGAAACCATTAATTGCCCCAACCCAGGTGCAGGACCCCTTGAGGCTTACACGGGCCCACTTCTTCAGCTTGTCCAAGTCCGTCTGGATGACATCCTGTCCTTCTGGCATATTAACTGCACCACTTAGGTTGGTGTCATCTGCAGACTTGCTGAGGGTGCACTCTATCTCGCTGTCTGTATTATTAATGAAAATATTAAACAGAACTGCTCCCAGTACAGACCCATGAGGGACACCACTTGTCAAGGATTTCCATCTGGGCATCAAGTAATTGACCACTCCTTTCTATGTGTGACTATTCAACCAATTTCTTATCCACCAAACAGTCTTCCCATCATATTCAAATCTCTTGAATCTAGAGAGAGGGATGTTGTGGGGTACCATGTCAAAGGCTTTACAGGAGTCCACATAGATTTTATCCATTGCTTTTCCCATATCCACTGATGTGGTCACCCCATCATAGAAAGCAACTAGGTTGGTCAGGCAGGACTTGCCCTTAGTGAAGCCATGCTGACTGCCTCTAATCACCTTCCTGTTGAATTACAATGAGATTCCTTCCATACTTTTAGCTCTGCAGCTTTTATGAGACTGATGAGACGTGAAACAAACTGCAAGAAATAGGCTCTGAAAGGAAGAAAGTAGCAGACCCCAGAAATACCAGAGATCTTTCCACCAAGTATTTTGGCATCCGTGTATAAACCCAAAGTAACTTAACTGAGAATCTGACTGAGTGCAGTTCACCTAATGTTTATCACACAGTGAAAATATAGGTTTTGATCCTTCATCTGGAAAGGATTCTAACATAAAGTACAAATATATATGTTTTATGTTCATTAGAAAATGTGAATGTAGTGAAATAAATTTAAATCAGGCAGTTGGCTGTGGGTAGGTAATTTGGTTTGGACTTGATGCCATAGAATACTCCTTTTAACAAAATAGGTAAGTAAAAGTCAGCATATTCGTAAATCTCATTGCATTTGATTGGCTGAATGTTTAAGGACAGGCTTTCAGAATTTACAGAACTGACCGATGGGCTGGTTGAAAATATGTTTTTTTCTCCTACCTATTTCTGGCATAAGATTAAAAAACCTTAATGTTACTAAATGAAAAGACTCATTTAGAATGTGAGGATAAAAAAAAAATAAAGCAGAATACCCTTCCTCTGGCTTTATGTCTGTGACTAATTTCAGGTAAGTGATTGATTCACAGCAGCTCAGAATCAAATTAACTCTAACCCAGAGTTGTATCAGGGTGAATTTGGCTATAAAGTATCATTCCTGGAAGCAGGAGTAACAAATCACTGATTCAACAAACAGTCTCTGTGATGGTTTGTATTAGAATTAGTATTTTGAAAAGTAACAAGGTTTATGAAGAAAAAGGGTGATTTGGAGTTTATTTATTTATTTGTTCATTTATTTTTTTACCTACACTAATCTAGGAGAGATGATTAGTGTAAATCATCTTTTTCTTCATGCATTTACTCTCAATTCATTTGTTGAAATACAGAGCTAAAGCTGCTTTTGGAGCAGCCCATACTTTAACATATTGAAGACTTTCAGAAATTAAAGCTTTTCAAAGTGTAATCTCTTCCAGGAGGCAGAGAGGGAAAGAATCTTTTCAGATGTTCATTTTCTTAAAGAATGACTGAATGATTTACAAAGTATCATTCAAACTGATTTCATTGTTGAAGTTAGGGCAGATCATGTAATGAATTTATTGTAGATTGGGCTGGATTAATCTGCAGGCCAGCAGTTTTCAGCCATGAGCTTTGCTGATCCCGCGTCTTTCTTTCTCATCTCTCTTCCTCCTCTTCCATTACCCTTTTCCCTTCTCTCTCCTTTTTCCTTGCCCCCCATTTTTTTTTAACTCAGCTTCAAAACAAAGTGGATTAATTTTGATTTAGTTCAAAGGGCTAATGGAAGTCACATTTTTCTTCTTAAAGCTTCCTGCTAATAAAGGTCAGTGCTTTAGTGTTTCTTTCTTTGGTTTTTCTCAAAGCTCTTGCACTTGCCAGAGCAGGTGATGAAGAGTGTATGTGAGTTCAGTTCAGTGTGACATTGAGAAACAGGTTGTGGTTTTCAGGAGCAATAAAGGTTTGGTGTGGGTAGATCCTGAGATGGAGCTTTGAGTTATCATATGACATATCACTCATTAGTGATTAAGCCTGAAAGGCTTCAGAACAGTGACCATTTCATGGAAGATAAAGAATATATTGTATACTTGCACCCCTTCAACTTTCTCTCTGCCTTCAATCCTGTTTTTCTGTCACTCCTTTAAAACAATATGTTTAGAAAGCTTCTCTCTCCCTTTGTCTGTTTACTCTTTCTGAAATAAGACCCTGTCCCTGAAAAAAAAAGTCCTCTTCAAGTTTTATGTGGAAAATACTGAAATTTAAGACCTATGAAAAAGAAGTTTTCAATATTTTCATATGAATACAAAGAATCTTCATATTCTTTAAAAAAATATTCTCCTCCCCATCTGCCAAACTGCATAAAAACTTTCCAGGAAGCATATTTCTAATGGCAGCCACCAGAAACTAGGAAGAAATTATGTCTGTCCTTTTATAGATCTAATTGTACAGTGTTTGCTAGAGTTGTCTAGCATAATATTTCATTTGCATATATAATCTGGACGTGTCTATCAAAACTTAATAAAATTTACACATGCAATGCTACTGCATACATTTTAATTTTGACACCTTGATACATACAGATTTTCTTTTCACGTAATCTTGCTTGTAATATTGGAAGCTTAGAGTCCTGAAAACTTATATTTGCCTTTTTATTTGTCCTGTAAAAAAAAAATAAATTATTCTTTTTCCCCAGTGTTGTGCTGTACCCTAGATGACATCCTGAGGTAAGGAGTAGGAGTAATCATTTAATCCTGTCTGTGTTTCTGGGCAAACAACTGTATTCTAGTCTTAAGAGCACATATACCTTCATTAAGTATATTATCAGAAGGTAATAGAAAACAAGTGTGGCCCACTTGGCAACCCAGGATCTGGGGCTCCCGTTCCTACCCCTTTGTTTACATGTGGAAGCAGCCAGACCACTGAGCTGCAGCATGATCAAAAAGCTGATTTAAGCATTCCTCTTCTTCATTGTGCTCCTCTTTACTACTCATCTATGCTGCAGAGTCAAACAAAATCATTTGTGCAGAAGTTTTGCCAGACATAAAAGTCAAAATCTTTCACCCCGGCCTTGAAACCTTGAAGGAAAGAGAGAGATGTTGATCCACAAGAGAGATTTCTGAGCCACAGTGCTCCTTAGGAGGACTGCTGGGGCATTTCTAGATTCTTTGTTTAAAAGTATGTCAGCACTTGAAATCTAGCTAATGTGAAATTAATTCATACGCTGATAGTGTGCGGTGTTTCCCTTGTTAAGGGTTAATTATTATGCGTCTTTCCTTGCACCATATGGTGGACTTTTGTTTGCTCTAAAATACCTCTTCTTTCAACAGCTCTGCAGATTAGAAAGGAAGACTCATTAGCTAACGAACACCATAATTTTTGCTTCCTGTTTATATTGTTTTATATAATTTTACATACCCTTGACTCATTGTTAAGTATGACTAGATCCAGTTAATTAAAATTGGTGTGTTTTTCTAATACTTCTTTTTTAAAAAAAACAACTGTTTTTTCCTTCTTTTTCTATACTCAAAATACTAAGAAGAAAGATTTTCTTTATGTACCTAATTGCTGTGCTTTCAATTAAGTATGACCATGGATATATATACTTCTCAAATCACAAAAGTTTAAATCACTTGTTGCTGCAGCATCAGTGCCAAACAACTCAGAGTAAGATTGGTTTTATAAAGCAACGCTGCCTAAAATGTATTTAGTTTCATCATAATCCTAGCCTAGATGTGGGTACAGATAGAATCAAGATAGAACAGAGACAACTGGACTTATAGTTGCTTAAGTGTTTCTATTCCAGCTCTTAAGTTTTGGCTAAAATTTTTCTGACTGATGGGATATCTAGGTTGTTTTTGCTTTGTAGTTTGTGGAAGCAGAATACTTCTAATCTTTTGTATTAAGTGAAAAGTGAAATGGTGGAATGTTTCTTTTATGGTTTACGTATATAACCATAGTAATTTGAGTCACAGCAAAATAACCAATAATATTGAGTTGAAATTTTTTACAAGGAAATAGTGATTATTTCTTATTATTTTTTCTCTTTAATATTTTGATGGAATTCCACCTTGACCTGGCATAATCACAACTCTTTAGACAGTACACATTGTGCATGCACCTTTTATGGAGGTTTACATTATTAAGTGCTATGGAGACGTTCATGAACGTTCACGTTCATGAATTTTGGCAAACACTGGATAATGGAAAACTGAATGTTGCACATATGTTGCCATGTGCTCTATACTTTTAATATAGTATTAAACACACTTTAGGAGCTACTGGAAACAATTCTTGTTTTTATACTCAAATATTTATTCCATTACTGTTGCCATTACCATGCACTACTGGTAATATTCCTGTCTGGATATACCATTGACAGTATTGATTATTAATGGTAGAGTAAGAGAACTTTGCTAGCACATTGTAAATATTCAGAGATATGGAGTATGAATTCTCATAGCATGCTTGTGGTACACAGTTTTGGAAACATGTCTTTATTGGAACTAGCTTTAAGTGATTGTTATCCCATTTTCTCCGACATTTTCATATTTTTCTAGATATTTTTATGCTTTTTCTCCTTGTGACCCATCTTTTCTTGGCTTATGGTTCAAAGAGTCTTTACTCCAAAAGCTGTGGTAAGACCTCTTACACTGAACATTATTTGTCATGTCATATCAACTTTATGATTTTTTGTGGGACTTTGTTCTGCTAATAAGATGGAAATAAAGGTAGCCTATCTTGTTTCATACAGATAATTCTGATAAAGGAAAAGAATTGCAGGGATTGATGGGTAAAGCAAGGGCAAGTAGTTATAATTCTGTTAGTTTTCTGCTATGAATGTGCCTTGTTAAATCCATGGAAACACTGGATTTTTCGCCTTATTTTTGGAAGTATACTTAGAATTATTTCTTATCTGCAGGGCCATATAAAACTTTGCTATCAAACTAGCTGAAAGACAGTGTCATTATCAGGGTTTTTTTTCATACTGCTTTTTCTTTTCTTTTAGAATAGTGTTGAAAGGCTCCTATCAGACTTCAGACTGACTGTGTTAGTCATTAGATACACATATGAAAATGCCTTCTCTAACACCGAAAGCTTTTACTCTAAGGCACAATAGCATGCTTTGCCAAGGACAAGGTGAAATGCTAATGTCCTGGTTACTGTTTGTTCCAGTGTATGGCTTGGTGAAGTAGACAAATGTTCTTACTCTGAAGGACAGCTTTATGATTCTAATTTTTGAGTAATTAGGACATGCTCATTTATTATGCCAATTTACAATGATTCTGTCTGGGAAACAATATGGATTCTTCAAATTTCTTTCCACCATTTTAGATTAAAATCTTTATCTGCTTGTTCAAAACACATTTCCCATGTCATCTTTCCTAAATCTCTGCCATGGACATTTTTTTTTTTAATTAGGCTGGACAGAGAGTACGTTACACAGCTTTTGAACTTTAGATTAGGAAAAGCAGTTAAAAGCTAGTTGAGTACCTACAGGTTTATTTGAGGAGGATTTGATGTATCTTTTACACAAAATTTCTGGGACTTGGAGAAGTTTATTCCAGTAACTTTTAAAGTGGTTAAAACATCACTTCTCTGGAATATTTATGAACTACAAATTTAAGCAGATTTCAGGTTAAAAAACTTGCAGCAAAACCAAGAAATATATGTTTGTGCTTTCTAAATAAGTATTATGGTAGTCACTTTTTATTGTTGTGTGTTCTAAAGAAACGGTTTTAATACTAAAATAATGGAAATACTAGGGAAATGTTCTTTTGACAATAGGAACTTTGCTAAAAACAGATCTATTGCAAAAGATTGAATGGTATTCTTAGTTTTGGTTGGTTTAGTTACTTTGAGGGGGGAGTTTAAGCAAAATAAATAAATAAGTAAATAAAACTAATTATTTACTGAGTATTTTGTCAATGTATTTGTAACTATGGTGTTCCTTCCTGCATTTTAGAGATATATTATTCATTTATGTGTACTAAATATGTATTATATATTCGCAGTTACTTTATATAAAGACAATATATTAAGAAAATATAAAGACAATAGTATAATATATATTAGAATAGATATTCCTGCTATATGATTATTTTTTATAGTGCTGATTTTTAATCTTAGTTACGAATCATTTGACGTTGCTTAGTACAGAATTTTCTTTTCAAAAGGTGTTTCAATGTATATATGTAAAGATATGTGCCTCATTAACCAAACACAGAGAAAATAACTAAAGTAGTTTAAGTTATATTACCATATTTGCTCAAAATTTTTAATCATGTTCTAACATTGACAAAAAAAAATTATGATCTTATGTGTAACATCAGAACATGTAAAATTAAAATCTGTTCTGAATTAGTCATTCAAGGAAGTTATATAAAAATAAGCTTAATTTTGTTAATGATGCAGAAAAATGAAACCATTTACAATCACAATACATAAATAGAAATTATTTAAATAGATTTATAATTCCCTGGCACTCTACTGGCTTGTGCCAGCTAAAAGATCTAAGCTCATATCCCCATGACAAAGGTCCATATTAAAAAAAAAAGAGCAGAAAAAGTATCCTTTAAGTCATGACTTTTAAACTGACATCGTGGCAGCCACTTGTGTCTACAGAAGTCTCTTCAATATCAAGTGGACAGAACTCAAAAGCAGGATTCCTTTTTGGTGAATAAAGTTATAATGACTGTAACTAAAGGAAGGTATTTCATACACAGCTGTGTTACAGAATTGTCAGATCATCCCAACCACCCACTCGCTGATTCGTGAGATACTCCAGTTCCTTTTGCTTGGTGTCCACTTGTCCTTTCTGTCACAGAACAGTTCTCACAGGCAGTACTAGTAGTTACTAAAACGCGTCATAAGTTTTCTCTGCAATCCTGGATTTAAAGTAATTTTACTATGAATAGGCTTTAATGCGTAAAAGGAAATAGGAAGAATTAATTAGTGTAATTCATAAGTAAACGTCAAGTGTTTAATATTTAGGATTGTGTAAGCTAAAATCTTAAATGCAATAAATGTTAGAATGGCATTCTGAGACAGTTTCCTTTGAGTGGCAGGATTGTTTTCTTCTTGAGCTGAGACCAAGCTCTATATATACTGAGTAGTAACCCCCTGAAAGAGATAGACAGCGAACTCATCTTCTTTTCCTGCATTTTGTTAGCATATATCACTAGACTGATTAGACTTGTACAGACCCTGCTTTTAGTAGGAACAGGACTGTGAACTGAGTGCACTGAATGGGAATGGAATTGCACGGTAAATCATATTTTGATCAAAAACCTGCTTTTCTAGACTCCTCTAGGACTAGGTATCTGTGAAGCTTGGTCACATACACTTTCTAGATGAGGACTCAGGCCTAGTTTTAACAGTTTTAATCCTTTTCAGTTTGCCACTCAATCAGAAATCTGAATGCTAGTGATAAAGACTATTTTTTTAACTCTCCTAAATCCAACAGCAAGACATAGAGATGCAACATGTGAATGTGTCTTTACTCTAAGGCATCTTGGAGACTTCATTTTTAACCATGGTGTGCTACTTAGTTCCTAAAATTACATGATGGTGAATCTGGGTGTTTTGAGTTCAAGGTCACCATTACAGAATGAGACACAGACACCTTCCAGTCACTGGTACAGGTGCTGATGCTTAAGGTACTTTATTTCCTCAGCTACATTTTAGATGGAAATCTTTAAGAAGTCTGAGTTTCTCTTGATGCTGAAGTTTCTTGCTTCCAGTATTTTTTAATCAACAGGCTTAAAAAGTACTGTTTCACAGAATGTTTTAATAAAAGTTAATAAACCTTAATAAACAATATATATTTTAAATGGAAGTGTGACTGAGAAAAGTATCTTATTAAATGAGAGAAGCTGTTTGAAATATATTGCTGCAGTAGCACCTTGTTACTATAAAACCATTGCAAAACTAAGACTTGTCTTCACATGGGCATATTACCATATTTTTTTGTCAGGGAAACATTCTGTAGTGATTTATTTTTTTATCAGCATCACTTTTGTGGTTGTGTTTGTTTGATTTTTTAATTTTTTTTTTTTGGTGAGGTTTGGGGTGATAATTATCCCAGGAAATTCACTGTTTCTCATAGATAAAAGAACATTAAAATGAAAAATTACAGTGTTTTTCCAAGAAGGGCTTTGTGTAATCAGAGATCTATATATACCTCAAGAAAGAATAGTATACTCTCAGGATACAAAGATTCATTAATTGACAAAAATCAATGTCCTGGCAATATAGAAATACAAACAGCATTTCTAAGTATGCTGCCATTGCCTCAGTAAGGAAGTGATAATTAGAGGGTCATCAGTTTAAGGCTTTTTCTGTTTCTTTTATGTCATTAACACAGAACATTAACATTTGTAGTTATCGATTGTTTCTGGAGAGCAGGATTATTTACCTGGTGAGCAGTTGAAAAAAAGCAGATGTATTAGCTTATGTTCACGGCTGATACTCCAATGAATTGGATAGGCCAGAAAATAAACGAACCAAACAAAAAAAGTGCCAGGTGATATGTCTTGAATAGAACAGCCTTCTTTGTACAGAGAGCTTGAGTTAAAAAGCTGTTTCCTGATATAAACAGGTGAGGATGTTGTTGTTAACCTCAGGGCTGTGAAAGAATGCAAATAGTAAAATAAACTTACAAAGTTAAAAAAGAAAATGGAAACACCAATCAGTAAATAAAAATGTACATCTAAGAGAGAAATAATTTTACAAAGTGCATTAAACAAACCATTGTTAACTCCAGCATTTTGAAAAGAACTATCTTGAAAAAAAAATCTTTTGAGAATTTTTTAAAAAGTGAAAAAAAGACATAAAAGATATTTTTAGATTTTTTTATCCTTGGCGGGGATAGAAGTAGTATAGATTCTATTTACTGGTTAGATTTAAGTCATAGTTCCAAAACTGAGAGTCATGGAGAGGTGTCCTGTGTCCTATTTATTATCTTAAAGTGAGTTTTCTATTTGCAATTATAAGGATGGAAGATAATTGTAGGATGTTAAAAAGAGCCCGATTTGGACAATCTGTGTTCAAACATACTTGTCTCTTAAATGAAACACTTGACACCAGTACTTCACATTTTAATTTATGTAACTTTCAATCCTCTCCTTTCTCTACCATGGAACATAACAGATTAAAGTCTTTTGTAGTAATATGTTCTGTAGAAAGTAAAAGTTTAAGGAAGGTAAGTTTCAGTTAATTAACAGTTAAGTAAAAGTTTTCTGTAATATTCTGTAATATTAGAAGGGTCTAGAAATATAATTTCCTGAAGTTGCTCTAAATTATATGTAAATTTGAGTCATTTCTCATACCTATCCTAGTGGCTTGATATAGCCTTCCTTACAATACGTCTGTTTTGCCATTTTAGCAGTTTGCTTTTCCATGTGTTTGGTTTTTCTATACCAGAGACACTTAAAATCTTTGTCCCAATTTCTGATTGTATATTCATATTCTGCAGAATGCAGACATCGTTAAGCTCTACCATTTTGTTATTCAAACTCCACAACTTTATTTGAAATTTTGAGTGCCTTTAAGTGCATGAAACATAATATAAATGATGGTTGAATCAATGCTAGAAACGCTTCACCATTATTTTTACTTTTCAATACAGACAAAGCAAGAGACTATAGAATGAAGAAAAGAAGTCAATAGAGGAGAAAATTCAAATCTGTCTTATCAGACATTCATAGCAAAGAGATGATAGCATAACAGAAATATAGAAGGAAGAGTGACCTTTCTTCTTCACTTGTCTGCTTTACTCTGGAAAGACAGACTTACCGATATGAACTTCTGTTCAGAAAAGATTGTGGTTCTACACAGGAAAAGTTGGTGCAGGCTGAAGGACATTTCTGAACATCAATTTCATGGATTTGCTTCTCATACCAAATTATTTTCTTCCAAAGTCCTCATTCCTGGGAAAGGGTCCTTGCTGTAGAGACAAAGGAAAGAAGGGAGATTTACTCTCAGCCCCAAAAGAGTGCTGTTTAAGCCAATAAACATTCTGGCAAAACTGCATCTGAATAACCAATGACAATCTGGAAATCTGTATCTGGAGCAAATGGTAACACTGTTGATCCACCTTTCACTCTGCTGATCAATAGTTTAATTAAGATTGCAGCATGTGCCATTTGTTATAAACTGAGTGTTGCATTGCCTTATTATAAAGTGCTAGTGATAAGACTATTCTTAATTTCATTTTAAAAATAATACCACTGGATTTTTTTTTAATCAAATAGATACTCCTGTTGCCATTTTGTTTTTATTTGTATTTTCTGACTTTGAACTTTATTATTTTAGATGGATTATAAAAATGAGTCACCTTTTAATGTGCTGAGGGCTTTAGGTACCTAGATGATTCTTTGAAAAGAACTAAAGAACACCTGCAATGTCTTAAGGTAATAACCGTCAAACTGTCGGAGGCAAAAGTAACAAGCAAAAATATTTGCAACAAAAGAAAGAAGACAGACGTTTGAAAGGGAACCAAAATATAATTGTAAAGCAGGTTGTACAAGCAGTTAATGCTTAACATGTGATGTTTATGCCAGTAGAATGAGTCAGTTATGCTTCAAGTGAAATACTGTATTTTGAGCTGCCTAATGTCACCAGTGCCTGCAGGGACAGTTTGCTAACTCCCCGTGAACACACAGCCAGCTCTTCAAAGTAATTTCCACTATGCAATAGTGGAGCTTTAAAGACATCCTCCCTTATTGATCTTGGTTTTGCATGATTCAGCTTGTTAAGAACAAGACAAAGTTCCTCTGATAAACATTAATGTTCTATAGGTAAGAAGAATTTCTTTAGTAGATTTTTATTTTCGTTGTTGGTATCAATGTAGACAGTTTAACCTGCTCTGAGAGTGGTAAGTCATTAATGCAGCCTTTTTTTTTCAGCAGTTCCTTTAAAGTCTAGCCAACTGTTTGCATTCCTGACCTTTGGGAAGTATTGATCCACTATTCAAGACCAGTCATGGCACTTCACTAGCTGTTATACAGTCAGGGCTGGGCTGGAATTTTTCCAGATTTTGCTTTATTCATGTTAGTCAATGAGGCAGATGTGGGCATCTGATTTCTCAGTAAAAAAGTACTAGTAGTAAAAATCCACTTCCTTTCCCACTTCCTTTTGGGTAAGATTCCCTGAGCTATGGATTCATATGAAAACTTAAGGAGCAAATAGGATAATTTCACACAAATTTATTCTATCTGATGCAAAGTGCTTCAGATTGGGATTTTCTTTCTTGATTCGAGTTTTTTGGAGGGGCAGGGGAATGAGACTTTGCTTGTTATTAAATATATATAAAGTACATATATTAAAAATACATTATAAATATTTTAAAATACTATATTGATGTCCTCTTTTTAAAAATTCTTTTGCCAGCAGCTTACACAGAGCTGAAAAGTGGAGGATAAGTACATACTTAACACTACAGTATATAATCTGGATAGACTGGCTGTACAGTAAAATGTACAATGCTGAAACAAGCACAGTTTTGGATGATTCTGTAACTTAAGTCAAAACTCAATCACTTAAAACACACATATATGGCTGTTGTGCTGTAGGTCAGCTGGCTGGCTATTTGCAGGTTACACCTTACAAACCTACATTAGTCACAGTACTGTTTATCATCTATATCAATGTGTCTTTTAATGCGTGTTTAATAAAATGCAGTCTTGTGGAAATTAATTGCAGAAACTCAAGTCTGTTTGTAGCTAAGGGGTAAGAGTGGTTTCTAGGGATCCTGGAGAAAAGTTAATGACTGCAGCAGAAAGGTGGGTAGGTGGTAGACTCCATCTGCTATACGTCGCTGTGTATTGACACAAATTTTAACCACTGAGTAAACCTGACTCCTTAAAGGACATGCCTTGTTTACTACTTGAAGAGTGGCAGAGATGCTTCCAAGGTCCCTCAGAGCGAAGTCCTGCCTCCCTAGCTGGGTAAAGCTGTACCAGATAAGACATCTCTCTGAAGGCCTTTTAGGTCAGCCCTTTTCCTTGATTAGATTTCTTCTTGGGGAAGTTTTTCATTAGATATCTACTACATAGGCTCAAGAGTTTTAATTAAGGAGGCTATTTCCCAGCTATGGATAATAAACTGGTACAAATACCAGAAATTAACATCTCTAGTACAGAAAATAAATATTGGACTAACTATTTAACACTGAATAATGATACTAAAATAATACAACTCAACAAATCCTGCAAAAGGTGTAGCATGATAAAAACAATCCTACCAGTCAAGTGATATACGTTCCTTCTCAGGACACAACTGGAGCAACAAAATCTAGTTTAAAGGCCCACCTAAAGCATGCAATCTGCATCTAATGCCCTACAATCTAAGTGATCAGCAGGATCTCTTTCTACACTAACTGAAACGGCCTTAAGCAGGATAGACTTATATTTTAGTATCTTGGGTGCAAAATTTGATGGAATCAGTCCAGGCAGATATTGCACGCTTGGGGAAGGGGTGAAATTTCTATTCAGGTAATGATAATTGTATTTATTAATAAATTGCACGCTACCTTAAACATTGCAATGTATGCAGCCAGTATGTAGTAAACTCTCTGTTAATAAAGATAACTTTGTTGGGTGTTCTGCCCCTAAAATTGATTTGCCATCATGTCCGTTTAAAGATACCTGTCCTATTTAATCTGCACACATACTGCATGTATGAAGTACTGGTATGTACCTGTGGGATACACATGTTATTATAAAAGTGCCATGAGTCTTTATATCCTCTGCCTTTATATACGTATTTAATAAACCTGTAATTTAGTTTGGATTAGAGAAATTAGAAGGTTGGAAAAAGAAACCCCCTTCAAGTAGAGATTTAAAGTAAGACATGCCTTTATCATTACCAGCTTTATTCTATGACTAAATCAACCATTGTTGGCTAATCAGAACGAAGGGGAAATTCTTTTGCTTTTTAGTTATCCCTGAGCACGTCTCTTATACAACTTTGATTAGTTAAGTAACCTCTCTACTACTCCATCTTTTTAGTGGGGCTCACATAAAATGCTGCAGAAACTCATATGTAGGTAATGAGTAGACTGAGTATTTTTGACATTGAATGATCATGAGAGGACTTTCTAGGTGTTCTAGCATAGCTGTTTTCTAATGCACCGTTTTTAAATGCACATTTAAGGGAGGGTAATGAACATTCAGTGTATTTATCATCATAGGAAACTCCAGTACCAATAATTTAATTTTTCCATTTCATACAGCAAGCAGTGCTAAGACCATATTCATTAAGGAAACAAGCTATAGATGTTCATGAATCTGATGTATGTCCATCTTAATATGTGTATTATAATACATTCATGAGTATAAATTATTACACTGGAAGTTTTTTCAAATTAATATGGCAATAGACTGATATTCAGAGGATATAGTCCTATTTCATTTTCTGTTTACATACTATGCAACCATGCACATTCTGAATAATACTTTACACTGTGCTTGCCCAATTAAATTGAATTACTCTACTGGTGATGTGCCTTGGAATCACTAAAGTAAGTCTTTTGATGTTCGTGGTGAATACTACTTCTGTGCTATAGATACAAGGAGGTAGCAATAATTTCTACAGTAGAACTGGAGCGTCTCATAGAAAAATAGTAATTGAAAAATGATCTACACAATCTATGTAGGAAAATGGTGATTTTCTTTAAAACACAGGATAGTGCTGTGTTTATGACTCAAGTTTAATTTCTTTAGTGACATTCCAGTTTTACTGGAATCCTTTACAGCCTGGAAGTACTTGTAAGACTTGTAGACACCATTTTCTCCATAATTTTATTTAACAGGACAGCATATGCTGCAAGCAGTCCAAAAGAGGAATCAACCCTACACTCTCCCAATACCTTCAATATGAGTGGGGGTAAAGAGAATAAGATCTAAAGTTTAATATTTAGGATAAATATAATCATAATAAACTATTCAAGGATACTTATGAAATTTTGCTTATTTTTCAAAATATAGAGTAATTATGCAATAAAACAGAACAAACTTTTTGTTTAACTTTTCTGACAAAACATTGCATGGTTTTCTGCTATTGAAAAGAGCTCCATTTTCATCTCCTTCATCCTGGATATTGACAAATGTTCAAAATCCAGGATGAAAGGAGTCAATAAAGTCACTACTTATTCACACCATTAAAAATTGAAAGAGAATTAGACACAGAAGCTGTTGTACTGCTTTTTTTTTAGTTTGTGGGGTGATTGTTTCTTTTTAATCAAAATTTTATTTCATACACCACTTCTACTTAGGAATATTTTCAGCATTCAGTTCATTCCCTTAAATTATGAAATTGGAGTTCTGTAAACAGTTACAGTGTTTAGCTAGGAGATTGGTAAAATGCCTCTGAGGTCATCAAGAGTTAGACTTAAACTACTGAATACAGAAACCTGGATCCTACAGGATTTGCATGAGAGAGAAGTCAGAGCAGACTCCAGACTAATTGCCTTGAGAGGCTTTAAGGATCAAGGTATTCACTTCCTTAAATTCACACAGAAAACTTAGGAGATAGGAAGATCTTCTAGATAGTGTGCCTACCTCACTTAAAAGAGTAGGTAAATTTTATGTGTCGGCTTTATTTGGTGTACCAGGTCATCTGTTTCACATAAACCCACTGCCTAAATTCACCGTGTAGTCAGTGGAGAAAGTTTTTCAAAGTCTTTGAAATGAATGGGTTTTTTAAGCAGTCAGGATCTCTTTCTGGATCCTTCCAATGCACTTACCTCTGTTACAGGGAGCAAAGCTATTTGAGGATACTTAAGCACTTAAATTAGGAGAGATGTAGTCACCTAAAGGATAGGCCCTCCCAGGTGCCTCAGTTAGATAGTCTGTATCCCATCCAGAACCACTTCTGAAATAAAAGAATAAAGCCCAGTCTCATTGAAACTGGCAAAGAAATTAGAATCTTTCTGTTAAAAAAAGTAAATAAAAAGAAAGCAATTGTAACCACTTAATGATGTAGCTATGTTGTATGATCAGTTGTGGTAATTACTTTTTTAATTACTCTTAGGACCTGATTCTGATCTTATTTCCATTGGCGTAAAGCAAGGATAACTTAGGTAAAATCAGTGCAGCTAAACTAAAATATAGTTGGTGAAAGGTTAGAATTGAGCCCTACATGTTATGCTAAAAGTGGAATTAATCAGAAAGCTAAATGGATTTATAATTTGTGTGTTTGACACTCATAATCTAAATCTCCATCCTTAGAATGTATCACTTGGGTTTCCCTTGGATCCTCACAGAATTCAGGGAAGCGAAGCCACTAGAAAGTCTGTAAAAAGATCATCATTCTGTACAGCTTTTAAAACCATGTAGTAAATTCTTTCATTAAATGATTTATATCTCTCCAGTTTAATAAGCTTCTGCATCAGATGAGTCTTCATGCAAAGCTGTCTGGTGAGCAGAAGGTGGAGAAGTATTGAACCATAGCACATTCTGAAATTAATTTTAAAAAAATCCCCCAAATAAAGGCTATTTTAAACAATAAGGAGATGCAGGAACCAATGTCTACTAAAAGTCAAGGATATTTAAAGTCTTTTGGAAAATATATTTAGGGTTTACTGTTTAATAGATGTTAGGATATATATATTTTTTTTTAATCATGCCAATTTATCATATAAAATTGCTTAAGTCTTAGAAATGTGTTATTCCTGTGACAAGTTTTAATATTATTTGTTGGGAAAAAAGAGACAATACAAAGAAACTGAATATTTTTGTATTTTATTATTAAGTAATTTTTGTGTATTTTTTTATTAAGTAAATATGTGCCCAGGTGGCCAAGAAGGCCAATGGCATCCTGGCTTGTATCAGAAATGGTGTGACCAGCAGGTCCAGGGAGGTTCTTCTCCCTCTGTACTCAGCAATGGTGAGACCACACCTTGAATCCTGTGTTCACCTCTGGGCCCCTCACCACAAGAAGGATGTTGAGGCTCTGGAGTGAGTCCAGAGAAGAGCAACGAAGCTGGTGAAGTGGCTGGAGAACAGGACCTATGAGGAACGGCTGAGAGAGCTGGGGTTGTTTAGCCTGGAGAAGAGGAGGCTGAGAGGGGACCTCATTGCTCTCTACTACTGCCTGAAAGGAGGTTGTGGAGAGGAGAGTACTGGCCACTTCTCCCAGGTGACAGGGGACAGGACAAGAGGGAATGGCCTCAAGCTCCGCCAGGGGAGAGTTAGGCTAGACATTAGGAAAAAAAAATTTCACAGAAAGGGTCATTGGGCACTGGAACAGGCTGCCCAGGGAGGTGGTTGATTCACCTTCCCTGGAGGTGTTTAAGGCACAGGTGGACGAGGTGCTGAGGGACATGGTTTAGCGTTTGATAGGAACGGTTGGACTCAATCATCCAGTGCGTCTCTTCCAACCTGATTGTTCTACGATTCTATGATAAGGGGTTTTCCTTCTGCTTTTCATTACAGTATTTTCTGAGCAGCTGATGCATGCTTCCAAAATTATCTCATTTGGGACAATCAACATTGTATAAAAAGGATTTTTTTTCAGTTGTTGGAATGTACATGAATTTTTCTGCTTCAAGGAAAACTTTGAATATTATATTCATGTCAATGGCAGTTATCCAAAGCAATGACCTCACTCTGGTCAGTGAAACATTCTTCCACAAACCCTGACCAAGAAAGTTGTAGGCTGGCTGCTGTGTCTGACCTTCCTTTCATGGCCATAACTTATACTCCTGTGCACACTTACTAACTTCAGGCTTGTTGCTTATGATATTTATCCTTGTAGCACAAATTCCTGGACAGATATTTATCTCTCTCCTATGTTTTGAGCCTGTACTTCTCCCGAAGAGTATTACACCTCCCATCCAGAAGGACGGGATGTCATCCAGACATACTAGAGAAGTGAGCCTGTGTGAACCTCATGAGAGTCAACAAGGCCAAATGGGAAGGGACTTACTACAAGGGCATGTAGTGACAGGATGAGAGAAACTGGTTTGAAATTGGAGGGGGGAAGTTTCAGATTAGACATTAGGAAGAAATTCTTCATGACAAGGATGGTGAGGATCTGGCACAGGTTATCATGGGAAGCTGTGACTGCCCCATCCCTGGAGGTGTTCAAGGCCAGGTTGGATGGCACCTGGGCAGCCTGGTCTGGTGGAAGGTGACCCTGCCCATCATGGAGGATTTGGAACTAGATGATCTTTAACACCCCTTCCAACTCAAATTATTCTATGATTCTATGCTAAAGTGGAAAAAAAAATGCAAGCCATTTTTGCAAGGAATTTTTCCTGTGTTCCTTGAGATTACCACCCATGCTGCTTTCAGAAATATGCCCATCATTAGTAGTGCCATCATAATGCATTTCACAGGAATATGCAAGGCTGGAACAGAACTCGTACACATTTTAGGAATGTTAGTAGAGTAATAACTTTTCCCCCACTGAACAATTATGTCTTTGGAAGCATCAGTTTGATCAAACCTCTGGCACAATGATAATTATTATTTTGTGCTCACATTGTTATAGAATATTTATATGCTTTTCTGTTAATCTCTGTTTTTTCTGTTAATTTTCTGTTAATCCTCTAGGAGGATGGGCTTGGAGGGTTGGGTTTGTGGAGCCTGGAGAAGAGACCTTAGAGCAGCTTCAGGCGCTGAAAGGGGCTCCAGGAAAGCTGGGGAGGGCTCTGGGTGAGGGAGAGGATGAGGAGGAAGGTTTTGAGCTGCAAGAAGGGAGATTAAGATAAGAACTTGAGGAGAAATGTTCTCCTGTGAGGGTGGGGAGTCCCTGGAACAGGTTACCCAGAGCAGGGGTGGCTGCCCCATCCCTCAAGGGGTTCAAGGCCAGGTCGGATGAGACTTGGAGCCCCTGATCCAGTGGGAGGTTCATATTGGAAATCAGGGAAAAATTTTTCATGGAAGGGGTCATTGGACACTGGCAGAGGCTGCCCAGGGAGGGGGTTGAGTCACCTTCCCTGGAGGGGTTTAAGGGATGGTTGGACAAGGTGCTGAGGGACGTGAGTTGGTGATTGATGGGAATGGTTGGACTCGGTGATCCGGTGGGTCTTTTCCAACCTAGTGATTCTGTGATTCTGTGACTGTTTTTGGTTTTTTGGTATGGTACTTTGTTTCCAGATTTTGGGTTGCTACGTCTAAAACAAAATGCTTTGTTATGGGGCTGGAATTCATTCAATTGACTTTTGGACATCCTACACTAAATAAACATAATCATACTAGTCCATAGGCCTCTGAAGCTGCAGTTCTAATTACCTTAAAACTTCCAGCAAAAGCAGCTTTTATTTTTAGAGGAGTCAAACCAGAGTGACAATATTATCTATACACAGCAAGGTGAATGTGTTAAGGTGGTTTGGTTGGGTTGGTGGTTTTTTTTTTTTTTGTTTCCCCATGAGCAGCATCCTTGAAGCTGACATCGTTTTGTGACTGGATAGATGACAGCATGAAATTCAATTACAGCAAACAGTCTCAGTCATTACACCTGTCTGCTTCCAGAGGAAAGTATTTGTAAATTGTGCTTTATCCTTCTGTTCCCTAAAACCTATGTCTGTAATTGACACTTGCCAGCAGAGATGACTGGAGACAGAAGGAGAACATAATGTGCCTGAGTAGCCCACCAGGGAAAAGCGTATCTTCATCTTTGGGAGTTTTGTGTTATTTTGTTTTCTTTAATGAAGAATAATACCTGTGTACCAAAGATTTACTGCAACACTGGTGGCAGATGTTTCTGCTAAAAGAAAAAAGCTATGAAAGATGAATCACAAAAGAAGGCAGGACAGAAGAAAAATCTAATTAATATAGAAATATTTCTTCTGCAAAGGAAAACAAATGCTTCAGGAGAACAAAAGCCCTCTCTGTTATCTGTAAGGCTGGGTTTGTTACTCTAACATATTTGTAAGAATCAGGTTTGTGCCTGACATGTCAAAACTTATTCACAAAGCAAGAGTTGTGGATATCTTGGGAGTTGATATTGTCACTTGTTACGCAACTCAGCATCCGTTCAGTGCTGATTGATGCCCAAATTACCAGTTTTGGAAGAAATGGGATACAGACATGACAATAATATTTGTACCAAATGTCAGGCGAGAGAAACAGGGGACTTCACAGTATGAGTCCAGATGTAGGCACTGACTAGAAAAAAACCAAAAGCATGATAGGCAAACTGTCAGCTCTGATTTTTCCAAACTCTTTCATCTCTTTCTAGTAAGTACTTTTTCTTTCTTTTCATTGGTTCCCCTCCCCAGAATTCTGCCAGAGTAGACAGCATATGAAACTGATCCGGCTGTTGAATTTTTAGCTTAATGAAGGAATTGCCAAACATGTACTATTTTAAATGCATCAGAACAATTAGTAAATCACTACGTGCTTGGTAAGAATGCTATTTGAGCATAAGCTTTCTTAGAACTCCCCTCCAATAATATTAGGGGAGATCAGAATATTGGATTTCCTCAACTTTTTTATTACATTTATTAATTAATTTACAGAAGTAGTCAGGCAACTACTGGTTCTATTCCTCTCTGTAGATCAACAGAGAGTTCATCAGGCACAAAGTCAGTTGCAGAAGATGTAATGGAGTAGCTCAGTCAAGTATTACTTGACTACATTGCCTGTTACCATGTTCTCAGGACATCCCCAAGTGGCTCAGAGTGCCGTGTGTGCCTCTGCTCATGACTTACAGAGCACTGTAAGCACAATGTGTTATATTTATGAGCCGGAAAGTAAAGTGTGTCAGGGAGGAAGTTAAAATGACTTCTCTGTAGGATATTGTTAGTGTAAAATATCTGATTTATTTAGGCCTCTCTTTGAATGCTACAGCTTGTAAACACAGTGGGGAATTTCTCTGTCATTGATCCAAAGCAATGGGTACTAATGGCATAATACAGTGGTACTCAATAACCTTTTATCATGGGCTGCTTTGTCATGTGGAGACTTAACTGAAGGGAAAGAATAAGGAAGTCTTATGAATTTCTATCTATCCATTTAATAATGTTCAGTTTAAGAGCTATGGTATTCTTTTCTGGTTTTTTTTGTTCCATGAACTATCATACAGAATAACATGACAAATTTTGTACAAATTAATGTAAACATGAAAAGGAATTTAGGCATTTTTTTTTTCCTAGGAATTCAAAGGATAAGCTGTGGTAGATCTTTATCATGGCTTGAGTAGCACTGCCATGTTATGGTGCTCTAGTTCCACATCCCCTCCCTTCCAAAAATATCTTTGTGTATTTATGGGAAACAGAATAAATAAATAAGAGAAATACCTGCACAGCTAAGTCTTAAAATTTGTCCAGTACCTGCAAACCCTTCTCAAACCTTTAGTGTGTCACAACATACTGACCCCAGGCCCCAGACAACAGTAGCTGCTGTGCTTCAAGGTGTATAATCTGTTTGCTTCCCACTCTTATTTAGTAATTTTGCCAATTCTGATGCCTAAGTTTCCTTTCAGAGCAAACCAGGGCATGGTGTGAGGCCAGGTTATGACTTCATTTGCATGCTTTCTCTTGGGAGCAAATTAGTATGCAAGCCAGTGTGGAAAGGTACCATTTGGGTAATCTCACTGCAGGACTGTTAATAGAGTATAGGGAGTTTTGTATTCTCTTCCTAAACAACCATTTACGAGCTAACAACAGTATCATTTTCTGATACTATTGTCATATGTATACATGGGTTCATTTTCCATTTGTTATTGGTAAGGTGCCAGATTCCAGTTTCACTTAAAATAGATCTAGAGTCGAAGTAACTTTGTTATCTAAAAGTTTCTACCAAGAAAAAGAAACAGCAAGGACATTTTAAAAAGAAACAATACAGTAAGTTATAACCACTGGGATGCCAGTATCTCAATTTTTTTGCATCTGTTAGCAATGTCCTTTTCAGGCTAAAATCTCAAAACGCCCTCCAACTGCTGTAGAATATTGTTACAGAAAAATGGTGTTAATGCTTCATGTAATATAAAACTTACATTAGGCACTAAGATAGAGTTTTACAGAGATGTAAAACTTGATCTCTTTGCTGCTGTATGAAAAGTCAGTGGTTTTGAGTGCATGCTGCATAGCTTTGCAAAATGGAAAGGAAAGAGGCCAAAGACCAAGAGTTTTTTGCCTTTGGGAAACACTGTAAGGGTCCCACACTATGGAAGTGAGAGAGTTGCTGTTGGTTTCAGCAAGTACAAGGTGCTTGTACTTCACATTCTCTTAAGTGTAAATATAAAAAAATAATTAAGGAAGAATGATAGTCCATTCGTTCATTAGTCTTCAGATAACAAATGATGAAACTGGATTTGCAAACAGATTTGGTAGCATTTATTGATACAGAGTTTGGTCCTGCCCTAGGACCCTATACTTGTGTTCATTTGTGAAGCATTCTGCATGAAGTGGGGCTGCAGCAGTGAAGCCTTATTTCTGAGGATTTTTAATAGTTTATTTTATGCACATGAACATCCAAACACCTGGAATGCTGCGCATAGAGAGGTCTTTTTAAAAGTATCAGATTAAAGGCCATCATGACTGATGCTGTTGATGGAATTGAGACACATTCAAGATGCAGAACTTTAAGAAATCCCAGAGAAATGGCTAAGCATGTTTCTTTTGCTGAGTAATCATTTTTATATAGAAAGATATTTCCTTTTTTACGGAAAGGGTCATTAGGCACTGGAATATGCTGCCCAGGGAGGTGGTTGATTCGCCTTCCCTGGAGGTGTTTAAGTTACGGGTGGACGAGGTCCTGAGGGACATGGTTTAGTGTTTTGTGGGAGTGGTTGGACTCGATGATCCAGTGGGTCTCTTCCAACCCGGTGATTCTGTGATTCTGTGAAGATGTTACACTTGATTTTATGCTAGTAATAGGTGCATTATTCTTGGTTCCTCCTGTATGTGAAAGTCCAGCTTCACATGTTTTCGTTTTCAGCTTTTATTGTTTTGCACTTTTTTTTAAATTCCCATAAAAAGTGCAAAATATTTTATTTTTCATCTGTTTCTGTCTTTTATGAAGTACATTGTGGATTGAAGGGAATGTTAGACATAAGAACAAGAGAATAGCTAAGCATAAAGTTGAAGAGTCTGAGCAATTTTATGTTATAATGTTTTCAGAGGACACTGGACTAAAAACAGTGCCTTTCTAAACAGTAAGTGCAATTTTCTGTGCATGAATATTTGCACGTATTAATAATATACTGTGTGCTTGTCCTAGCAGTATAGATGTAACACATTGGTCTACCAGATGTGATATTCTCTCTGGAGCAGAATATTTCTTTGGAATATCCTGCTCTTTTTGACACGTCAGTTTTAGCTTTTTTTTTATAACTTGATCGGAAAATGATGAGCAGCTTGAAATCTATGTAACTTGAAGGCTTTATCAGTAAAGCCCAGCAGAGTTATATTTCTCAGTGGCTGTGATGTTGAGACCTGGTGAAAAATCAATTTTTCCTTTTGCTGAATGGTATATTTGAAGCATTTTAAAAAGTGAATGAGTGTGCTGAGGGCCTGTCATTCTCGGAAGTACTTTCTTATGCAGCACGTGTACGTACATCTGCCTGTTAGCCCTGGGAGGCTGTATGTTTGATGCATTGGATGTTGTGTCAGCAAGAAAGAGAAAAAGAAGAGATGAGGTACATCAGAAGGAAAGTTGATAGCAAATGGTGTTTTGAACAGCGTGTATCCCCCAGTGTAATATGTTATGGAAATAATGATTCCAACAAGTGACGCTACTTTGTAATCTGAAGTGATACAGTAGGGATTATGCATGCTCAAGTCATTCAGGACTGGGTACTTAGTTGTCTAGAAATACCGTAAGAAGTGCCTTCATCACGAACAGCTTTCTTCCACATGCAGTGGCATTTTTCTTTTATTGCTAAAAGAAAAAAAAGCGGAAACAGTTTTTATAATTTTATTATTATTACTATTATTATTATTACTTCAGCTACTATTTACTTTTTATATGATTTAATACCTTATTTTATCTTGCATTTGGGAATGAATTGTATGCTTTAACTCATTTTCAAGCTTGCTCAAACATAATTGTTTCAAAACTATAAATAGTTTATTAACAGGGGTAGGCAATGGGAAGTGGGCTAGAGGTTTTGAATGAGGTTCAGGAAGCCAGAACAGGTAAAACATGAATTCAAAACAGTCTGTAAGAAAGGAACAGAGGGAGTACAAAGGAACTGTTTATACTAGAATAAAGAACAAAATACTTCCAACCTGTACACTCTCATTAAGCACAAATTAAGAAACACAACCCTAAAAGGCTGGACGAAGGTAGCATATACTTCTAGCTTATAATGTCACTAGTTTGGCCTGTGTGGTTGCTCTACTTTACAGGGATTTCTTTGCAATAAGAGCAGACTAGTGTAGTTTGCCAAAGGAGGACGCTCTTGCTTCAATCAATTTGATTATTATCTTTCTTCCCCCAACAAACATCAGGATGCAAAGTAAGCTTAGATAATTTACTGCATTTTAGGAGTATAATGTGGTATGGTAATTACATACAACATCATTTTCTTCAGTACTATCAACATATACAACCTGCAGGGCTGGAATTTCTCTTCTTCCTTATGTCACTATTCTACCAATGAAAAGTAGCACAAGATTTTCAGCCTGGGTGGAAAAAGGCAAATGACAACTCCAAAACCTAACCTAGTTTTTAACACGACCATTCTTGAATGAAAAGAATATTAATTGACAGGAAATATATTTATGAGTAAATTTATTTAAGGGGCTTGAGTGCTGTCTTGCAGTGTTGACTAAATACTGAGATTTTTTTTTGAATGGAAATCCCTTGAGAATGGAATCTATAGGTTTGTGGTGTGCTTTGTACAGATGTTAAGTAGGAAACTCACATAACATATAACTTTCCTCATTAAAATCTTCCTCCTTCTCTGTTCCTACTCCTCTGTATTGTTGTTTCTTATCTGCATACACAGAGTTAACTAATACTAGAGGACGCGAGTTCATTTTGCTTCACTGATTAAAAAAATGAATGCTGTGACCACCGGAATGAAAAAATTTGATAAGGTAAAACAAAAGGCAGTAAATGTTGAGAACAAACTCCAGTGACCTAAGTAATATAAAATTGTTTCATGAGAAGTATGAACACTAACAATTTTGGACATTAAAAATGTAAAATTAGCAATTTGAAAACATTTGTCTGGATGAGATAGATTTAGCCAAGATGCTGTACTCATTTAGACAGAGACAACTAGTTAATTGTGGCAAAGGAAACTAGACAGAATAAATTAGCTTGCTGAATTCCAAACTCTTAGCTACAAAACAAAAATATATGTATTTCACTAATTAGAGAGGGAAAATAAGCTTTTAGAAAGTGGTTGCAAGACGAGCAAAAGAGAGATCCTGGCTTTGAAATTGTTTATCAGCCTGTGGTGTCTACATGAGACAATTTTGTGATTTTATCAGTTAGGCAGTCTACATTAAGAGGTCTTCAACTCTCATTATATTGGTTGTATACAACATAATAGTTTATAATGAAAATTATCATGCATGGCTTCAGTCCTTAATTTTCATGGACTCTTGGAGTCTCTAATGAAATGTAAATTAATTAAAAAACCTACATGAATATATATGTTTCAATACAAAATGCTAGAAACTTCACAGTTGAAATATGAAGTTAAAATTCAAATTTTAAGTTTCTTTGAGGATTATTGTCCTGAATGTGCTGTAGATTTTTCTACTTTCATCATTATAGTTTTATCCTTAATACTACAGGAGTGTGCATTCTGTATGCTCTATTTCTGTGTTCTTTAAGTTAAAAGGAGGAAAATGTGTGTGCTAAAGATATTAGAATGGGAATTATTCTAATTAGACTGAAGATGAATGGTAAAAAGTGAAGTTCACCTGCTGGTTGCATGGAATAAGAATCCTGTTTTTTCTGAAGACTGTACATCATTTTATCTTGTTTGCACTTTATATACAGTTCTGAAATAAGGTTGTACTTTTTTTTAAACCTAGAAAAATATTTACATTTTTCAGAATTGTCATTCAAACATTCAAGTAAAGAATCAGTACTAGATTCTAGATCTACAGATCTAGATTCAGTACTAGATCTTGAAAAGATATGAATAAATTTATCTCCAATTAGCATTTCCTTTCCTGTGTCAGAATCTGCTCTCTGAAAATGATCCAAGTTCATGTACACATACATGTCATACTGCTTTTAACTGCAGGGGTCTCAGGATCGAGTCCTTTCTTTATCTGTCTTTTGCATGGGCTGTGTTACACTCTTGAATTATATCTGTTGAGTTGAAAGAGATCACAATCAAGTTCTGTGTGATTCCAAATGCCATAGCTATTTTTAAGTGCTATAATTTAACAGGGCTTCTGTGCTGCATTCATATAAGCAGTGTGTACCTTTGAGGGCAGGACCTCCTTTGGAACTGTATGCCAACAATAAATCTACTGTCTTTCTTTTTTTGATAAATATGAGATAATTTGATAAAGCAGTCTCACAGTCTCGCTTTTCATTACATAGTTGCTTAAATATTTTTAAATGAAAGTCAATGGATCTATAATGCTTGCATGTTTTTGGGTTTTCAGATTCCAAAAGGTGTTTGTCTGTAGGGTGACTTGGAGGAAGACAGTGTCCCCTTTATTTCATAAGATCTACTTCTTAAATTGTCTCACACTTTCAAAAAATGCTAAGACCAAATAGCGAAACTCCAGATGCAAAGAGAGAATGTCCTGGAAAAATTTGAACTAATGCAGAAGAAAGGGGGTTAGTCTCTTAGGAAAGTTGTTTTCATCACCAAGACATACCACAATTGGATATTTTTTTTAATTAACAGATTTTTTAAGCAGAATAGAAATTAGTATATGAAATCAATCTAAATGTGATTTTGTTTCTAAAACATTATTTTTTAATGTTATGCACATTACAGAAACATATGCAGTAAATATTTAAACTCTTAATGAACTAGATATCAATCTAAAAATCTAGCTTGCTATCTTAATTGGAATTAATTTACTTAATTGTTCTTATCCCATCAGTCTCAGTTTTGCCTTAACTTGAACAATGCCATTTTTTGCTGTTTGCACTTTTATGCAATTTCCGTTCTAAGTTTATGAAGAGTAATAGGGTCCTACTTGAATATTCATTAGCTTTGAGTTGTGAGCTATGAAAAGCTGCTTTCTTTTAGCTTAATGAAAGTGGCTTAGCATGGGGCAGATCAGTAGTGACATTTGATTTTAGGCATCCAACAAATTTACTTTATATTTATTGACATGTCTTGTCCAAACAGCTCCCTCGCAAGTTAGTGGAGTAATGAAAGAGAGAGTGCTGCAGAGGAGCGTGGAACTTTCCTGGCAGGAGCCAGAACATCCCAATGGAGTCATTACTGAATATGAAATCAAGTATTATGAGAAAGTAAGTGCTAAGATTGTCTGCAATGTACAAAAATATGCAGTTTGCTTTGTGTTGGCTTGCTGTATTGTGGTACAATGTTAAAGCCATCAGTTGTCAACTGTTTTTTCTCTTCAAAGCCACAGTGATTTTACTTGTTTTTAATAACTAGCAAATCCCAGCTATTACTATTGTTATCATATGTCTCATGTATTTAAATCTGGTATCCTAAAACCGAAATATCCGCTTCAATTCTACCTCATTTTTTTACTTTTTTTTTATTGTTAAATTTGACTTGGGTATCTTACCATGACATTTGTTATTTTCCTCTCTCTTCTACAGCATGTGTAAAGCTTGTTTCATTTCCTTCTGTGTCACCAGTCCAGAGATAATATATCAAATATAACTCTTGACTACATTTAGTATATCCTTATGAGCTAGGCAGGTACAACTTAATGTCTGAAAACTTCCAAAGCACTTTCTACACTTTCAGCTGATAAATATTCCGTATTTGTCCTTTTAAAAAGTACCAGTATTGTGAAATTTGTTTTTCACTTGTTCTCTGAATACAATAGTGAATTGAGAGCTGCTTTTCAATAGTAGGTGAAGTAATCTCTGTTTCTCGTAGAGTGAAATTGCAATCTTACTGCTGTCAGTCAGAGTTTTGCCATTCATTTCAGTGTGTCTAGGGCTTCATTCATTATAACTTTGAAGTACTCCAGAATAAAAAATTCTGACAAGCATATAAGTAGGGCCACATGCAACTGTAATCTGGATGAAAGCAAAGTGAAGGCAGGTTGTACAGCTACATGTTTGTTATGGGACCCAGACTAACTGTGGCTCCTCCAGGTTGCCTGGGAAATTTAATGTAGCACATAACATATTCCTAATTGTTACAAAACATTCTGGGAGAAAAAAAAAGGAAACAATTAAAATGCAAAGAAATTAGCAAAGGAGTTCCTTTGTGATCCCTTGTGAAGATATTTCATCTCAGCAAACAAGATACTTCTGTATAAAGAAAAAGCATGTCAGCTTACTAGGTAACATAGAATTAAGTAAATTCAGACCAGATTGGATCTAATAACAAGTGTCACATCTAATTTTCAGTGCTAAATTACACAAATATACTTATGAAATGATTTCTATATGATTTGAAAGGGAATAAAATGTTTATTTGTTGATGCTAACTCCCAGTTTAAGTTGCTCACTTTAATAACTCTTACAACAGAACTTACCACATATGTACAGAAAGGTAAACAATTCTTGTAGGGGAATTTTAGTAATTTTAGCATATAATTTTTATTACTCAAGCATGTGTGTGTCCTCACAGGAGCCAATAAAGTCCATACATTAAAACAAAAAAGAAAAAATACATTGTTACCAGAGGCAAAGCTATTCTACACATACAAAACCCCCTTAATTAAATAGGTAGTGGAAAATGACAGCAAAATGCTCAAGTTACTAGACCTTTTTGTAAAACAATTTTTATAATGTGACTTTTTGTATGTTCCCTGTATACTCATGTTATTTTACATGAGCAGCAGAATTTCATTGCCAGTGTCCCATTTGCAAAGACAAGAACTGCCATTAAATATCTTTTGTAATGGAAGGAAACCTACCAGTAATATACTTATTACAGTGAAATTAATAAGAGAAAATAAGAAGCTCATCCTGTGATGATCACAGATAAACTGAACTATGTGTCTTTAATTCAGTGAGACAATTTCAACACAAACATTTAAATGTTTGCCTTCCTTCCAAAATAAAGCACTTCTGCTTGAAAAGTACTTCATAAGCCTATTTTCCAGAATGAAAGAAGCAGTTTAATTTTTGTTCCATTAGTTTAAAAGAGAAAAAAATATCTGAACTTCCAGCTCCTTTTAGAGCCAAATTAAATCAAACATTTTTTTAGTTCTGAAATATTCCGATAAGTGAATTTTTCACCTCTCACTTCTGGCTCGGGCTGGAATGGAAACTGCCTGAGATCTCCCAAGTAAGTCTGTCCTGTGAGATTTCTAATGCAGGTTATTTTTATTTCTGTTATTTATTTATTTGTCTTGAATTCAAGAAGTGTTGGCAATTCTAACAAGCCACACTTATGCATCAGAACCCAAACTCTGAAATTCCACTGTGGCTTACAGTCCCAAATCTGACTATTTACAGTTTCCTTACACTTGTTTCTCATCTCTCAAGCATTCCTGTTCTTTCTCACATAGCAACATACATTCCACTGTGGTCCTCACTTACAGATGATTTAAAACCTCTTACAGAAGATATGAAAAATTATTGCTAGCCAAGGCAGCAGGCTTGCTTAAATGACAGACTGGGCAAGACCCAGGAGAAGACATTACTGAATCTCAGATAAGAAATCATATATGCTGTATTTAACCCTGTATTTCAGCAAAAGCCTTTTCTGCTTTACTGCCTGCAAAGGGGAAAGTTCTCCATCATTTTTAGCTGGCAAAGTGCTATTGAAATGAGTTACAGATTTGTTCCTTCCCTCTGTATCCATCTCATTAGCACTGCCTCGTATGGCTCATGCTTCTCCGGTCATGTGGTGCATTCAGACGGTTGGTTAATTCATCTCTTCTGCCCTTCAAATCAGGGTTGCATCTGCCACTGAAAATCAACAGGGCTGCACATATCCATGCTGAAAGATAATCTGGATCACTAAATGTGATGAATAAGTAGAGCTTTTTGAATACGGTAATGATCTGTGATACAGCTTTTGTAGTATTTGAAAGTCAGTTATTACTCATAGGGTTTATAATCTTACAGCTTCAAATTTAGAGGGTGTCATAGTGAGATTCTTTCCCTGCGTTCTTCTTTGTGCCATAGAGACAAAACCTGAGAAAAGACTAAAAGCCAGAGGGAAAAAACTCAGTGCAAATTAGGTTAAGGACCTCAGAATTTGGTGCAAAATCCAGTCAGTTGTACATTAGCAGCGTGGTATTTTTAAAGGTGTTGAAATGTAACAAGAGATGGTGTTCTGATGATAAAAAACCCAGATCTCCCTGGTTTTGAATTGTTTAGACCCTGCATTTTCCCCTGGAAAGCTGTGGTTAGGTTTTTTCTTACCAAAATTTCACAAAATGTAAGCAGAGACAAAGAAGCAATCATTTTATGTCTGGATGTTTTATGAGTGACAACATGAGCATCCCATTTGAATTTTATGTTTCACTTAGAGCTTCTCATTGCATTGGCAGTGTTTTGTAATAGTCCACAGAGTATGCTTTATTTTTTATGTTGGGAAATAAAGCATTCAACAAATTGAAACAAACTGCCCTGGCCGGCTGTCAGTTACTGATGTGCAACCATGATAAAATCTGACCTGTAAATGTCATTTAATCTTTTGTCTTATTGTTTTCAGGATCAAAGGGAGAGGACCTATTCAACAGTGAAAACCAAGTCCACTTCGGCCTCTATTAATAACCTAAAGCCAGGAACAGTGTATGTTTTCCAGATTCGTGCTTTCACTGCTGCTGGTTATGGAAATTATAGCCCGAGGCTGGATGTTGCCACACTGGAAGAAGCCACAGGTAAACAATTAGATTTATAGGAAATTAACACTTTCAGTAGAAGTAAGAAAGGAAAGAGTCATAGACAATTTTATTAAAACTAGAAAGAATGTAATTCTATGTGAAAGTTGATTTTTGGCATTGTATTTTGAAGGATAAAGTTCAGTTCATTGTCTTTTTATACAAGTAGAAATTATGCTCTTAAAAATAGTCAGATTTATAACATATAAATCTGTTCTTTTCCTTTAATGTCCTTCTAAGACAAAGACAATTTCTTTTCCTCTCAAATATGCATCTCTTCCCCCTCACAAGAGAAGTGAGTAGTGGCAAAAAAGTCTATTATATTCCTCTGTAACTGATGAGAGGAGTGAAGAGGAGGTTTCAGCCCACAGAGGCTTTGCTAGGTCATGTTTTTCCATATTTGATTTCCTGAAAAAGCTCTTTATAGTTTTGTTTGCGTGTGTGTCTTTTTTAAGCTGTATGTCCATCTTTTAGTGTCTTTTGAGTTTGTTGGCTAGTTTCCCCTTGGTTTAGTAAAGCAATAGGGGTCTCAAAGATACTAAGTTTCTTTAAGGCTCATGTAAAAAGAGGAAAACTATGTAAAGAAAGAGCAAACTTCCAAAATTCCTCACAATGAAAGCATGAAACTGAAGAGAAAACTCTCTCAGTACAGTACACCAGAAAATCTGGCTGTGTCACCTCAGCAGATGATAACAGTTTAGGAGAGCTTGTTCTTTCTTTAATGCCGAAACTGACCACGTGCCCTTTTTAATCTAAAAATTACACTGATAACTTTTTACCCACTAATTGTGCAGATATGTGTATGCACGCTTAAAGAAAATTTTCCACATCTTGGGTCTTCAGAATGAAACTTTTGCATCACTGGCAGGCATGAGCCCATTCATGGGAACTGCCTATGTCCCTGGCAGCTCTGTTACAGACTCAAGTTTGGTTACTCGGTTTTGGGTCACTTGCTTCAGGTCAGCCTGCCTGACAGCCAGGTTTGTATTTGAGAATACGTAGCCTGCAAGTTCCAAGGGTGTGGATGCCAGTTCTGTTCCCAGCACATTTTTTCGGCATATCTAAAGTGCAGACATATACTATTGCATCTTAGTAATTGCATCTTAGTAATTGCAGCCAGGTTTCACCTGAACAGTTTGTGGGTATACCTGCAACATCATAGTTAGTTCTTAATTCCACCTTAGTTCCACACAGAATATGAAAACTATCAGTCACGAATAATACCACATATCTAATAGACATAATTGAAACAGTAGTTATCATAATAGCAGCAATAAACTGTTATTAGTAATATTATTAGCTCTGTGTCTAATCGCAAGCTTTCCCTCGATAGAGTTCTGCTTTAGAAAGAATCAGTAGCAAAACCATCATTTTACAGAATGGCAACTGGAGCTGCAGCCAGAAGTAACTTCTAATTTTGAGTAGATATCTGGGAAAGAAATTAAAAGTCTGTTGAAAGTCTCTGCTAATTATCAAATTTATTGTCTATAGTGGTTTAAAATTAATAGACCTAAATGTTTCCCCAACATTTCCTTAATTGCTGAATTATTTTTGATACACTGAGTGTAAACACACTAGTAGCTGCTAATAGTAAAGAGGTAAACAGTCCTGGCTGGAGTTTGGTCAATGTGTGTAAGACTAGAAAGTCCTAGAATAAATGCATCACTGACCATGCTCATGTACCTTTCTTCTGTCTCAGGTGATGAAAAACTGCATATAAATCAGCAACATACTTGGTCAGTATAAACAGCAGATTTTTTGTCTTGACAAAGACCAGCTTTGGGTTTTGACATGCCATGTAAAATGTCCTATGCTTTCATTAAAAAAATGTTAAAAGTTAATGTTCCATGTTAAATGCTGCATTATCTTGAGAGAACATTATAGAATATACTTTCCATCAAGGATAAATAGTCACAATTTTCCATATATGGTTTTCAGAAATAATTAAAATGTTGGTAAAAAGAGAGTAAATTCCATTAAAGTCATCTAGATTTTTT
This sequence comes from Piaya cayana, assembly GCA_013389865.1. NCBI lineage: Eukaryota > Metazoa > Chordata > Aves > Cuculiformes > Coccyzidae > Piaya > Piaya cayana. The sequence goes on along the minus strand of WAAB01018416.1, from coordinate 198,076 downwards.
TTACACAAAGCTGTTTGTTTCTCATACTTTATTTATAATTTTATCAAAACTTGTGGACTAATCAAATTAGTCTTACATTAACGTTTTAAAAGAAGACCTTTATTTGATTGCTTTTAGGAAATATACCTCAAGTACTGTGTATGTCAGCAGTACACCAGTGTTATGCTACTATTAAGAGGCGCTGGTTTCTTATTATTCCAGTGGATTTCTGAATGCAGCTTTTAAATATGTCAGAGTATTTTAAGAATATATATAGTGAGAGTGTGTATATATATATATACACACACATGCAAATATATATGTAAGAAAATATATATAGTGATCATCACAGTCACTTAGTCATGTTGCCTCCCCAAATTTCTTCTGGGACTTTGACTGGCTGGCACATTTTAGTTGGTGCTGTTGATTAAGTAGATTTTCATATTATGCCCAAGTTTCTGAATTGTAATAGGAACTACATGGCCACTTCTCAATTTATGGAACTATGTCCATTATATTAATATTAAATGATATATAAAACATGCACATTTTATATCTGTATTTGCATATATCATACATGTTTGTCATTCCATAGATATTTGTTTGAAACTTTAAATTCTATGAAGTGGAAATTCTTTATAAAGGCAGGATATTTCTGTTCTACACAGTTTACCACAGATCAAAGCAGTTTATTCATTGTATTAGTCTATTGTAATCATCACTGTTTGTTAAAGACACAAGCCTCTCAGAAAGAAAATATAGATCTATAGCATATCACTTAGCATAGCACTAAAGTGGTAATTTTATCTTTTGACTCACTGAAGTTACATCAAATGACTCATAGCCAGTGGATCTTGAGATCATCCTGTGACCCTTCCTGTAGTTGGGCAGCCAGCTTCCAGTCAAGTGGAACTTCCCCAGTCTTCCAGGACTGCTGGAAGATGACAGAAATGGGTTTGGCCAGCACATCCACCAGATCCTTCAATACTCTTGGATGGATCCCATCCAGCCCCATAGACTTGTGGCTGTCTAGCTGGGCAAGCAAGACTCTAACCACCTCCTCATGGACCATGGAAGCTTTGTTCTGCTCCTCTAGCTCCTGGGTGTGTACACACAAGGAACAACTTTCCTTACTAATAAAAACTGAGGCAAAGAAGGCTCTAAGTATCTCAGCCTTGTCCTCATCCTTTGTCTTAGTTGTTCCATTTGCATCCAATAGGGACGGAATCATAGAACAACCAGGTTGGAAGAGACCCACTGGATGATCGAGTCCAGCCATTCCTATCAAACACTAAACCATCCCCCTCAGCACCTCGTCCACCTGCACCTTAAACCCCTCCAGGGACAGCAAGTCAACCCCCTCCCTGGGCAGCCTGTTCCAGTGCCCAATGACCCTTTCTGTGAAAATTTTTTTCCTAATGTCTAGCCTAAATCTCCCCTGGTGGAGCTTGAGGCCATTTCCTCTCCCTGGTCCTCCTTTTATTGTTAATGTATTTATATACTTGCTATAGCTCTCACTGTTAAACTAAAAGCACTTGGTATAACCTGGCATCAAGATAGTTTCCTTTTTCCTTTGACTATGAATCAGTTTAAATAAAGAAAGGATAAAATAATATGCAGATGTAAAATTTATTCCTAATATCTGAAATAACACTACTCCAATTTTTTATAGAATGCATAAAGAATAACGTTTAAGAAAGTAATATTTGACCTACATTAATCCAATTTATCATTAAATCTTTCATGGTGGGCTTTATCAAGAATTCTTTTCTACAAATAATACATTTCAGACTGCTTGCATAAGAAAATGTCACTGCAACACACATTTTACAGCTGATCTTCTATCCTCCAGGGTATTTGGATATCCATTCCCCATCCCTCCAATGTTATACATAACAGGTGGTTTTAACTCCCTTAAATTAAGCATTGCCTCACTTAAGCACAGCTTAAGCAGAAGTAAAGCCAGAGTTCCCTGTCCCGATGGTGGATCCCTGCCACCAGTGTTGAAGCAGCACTAGTGAACAGGTAGCCATGTCATATATCCCCTGAATGGATTGTCTTCACCCCAAAGTCATCCCTCTAAGGATGCTCTAGGGTCTTTGTTTCAGCTAGAGCACAGTGATCATTCCAGAAGCTAGGTTCTGATTCACCCTTATGCTAACAGGCTGAGTTCATCACACAAAAAGGAAAAGTAACACAGAGTATATGAACACAGGAAGATGTCTAAGACTGCTGTCACTAAATTCATATGAGACCATGCCCACAGTCAGACTTTTTTTTTGTCTTTTGAAAAGAGGTAAAAGTACATCGCACATTGAATTCCACCTATCTTACCAGCTGGCCAGTATACTGTGTCCCCAGTATTTTCCAAAAACCTAATAACATCCTCGGCTTTCTTCCAGAATGTGCCAATACCCAAATCTGTGTGGCACTTATGCAGAGCAACCCACTCACATATGTCAATCTCTGTGCTCTCAACTTGGCTGCTAGATTAGATGACAGGCTGGGGTGGGTATTTTTCCAAGCTTTTGTTAGATGTTTGCAGCTTTGTACCCTAGCCACTGTGATACAATGCTGTCTTTTCTTGACTTCCAAGTTCAAAGACAGAAGAGAACAGTTTTAACAAATTGTGTATTTTACATAAATTTGATATTCCCGTGCTTGGGACTGTCTGCTTTGGAGGCCTGATAATATTAAAGGAAGAGAGTTTTACTACTTAATGCCCTTACACTCTTGCACAAGACAGTGATTACTGATTTCTTAAAAGTTCCACAAATGGGATATGTGCAGGCCTGTGGTAGCATCCTACTGACCTGGATACCCCAGAAAGTTTATAGCTACTAAAAAATAAGCATTTATTCTTTTCAGTTAAAGACTGATATTAGTAAAGAGATCTTCTTTACCTGCATTAGATAGAACATAGAAAAATTATGGAGTTTCTTTAGGAAATGAAATTAGGGGGGAGGGAATTGGAAATTTCCCCTCAATGCCTAATATTTATATATCTGTGTAGAATAACAAAAGATTTATTATTGGGAGGGGGTGCAGGAAGAAGCAGCTGCTACAGTTCAGTGTCAGTGACAAATAAATCATGTTGATTGGCTCACTTTTTCCAAGAGAGAGGAGAAAAAAAAAAGAAAAGATTACTTTGTTTGTTTCTATGGGAACCTCTGAGGACTGCAAAAGGAATCTAATTCTGTGGAATTCATAAAATCCCCATGTAGACATTCTGGTTCAGTTGCCACTACCACCACTGCTAGCAGTTGCTCATATTAATATACCATCTACAATTTAGTTAATCAGGGTTTCCTTTTCTTCTCTTTATCTCACTGTTGATGATTCACACTTTCACAATTCCTTGCTCAGCATCTGCTGTCTCCTCCTTTATTCTCAGTCTCTTGAGCTAGATTCTCACTGTTGCAAAACAGCACAGAGTTCAGTAGAACTGTGCTCATTGAATGTGACTGAGTATATGGCCACCCTCATTAGATGTCAGGCAAGTAATGTATGTAACAGCCCTTGAGGTTTCTGAAGCTAAGTTTTTACATCCTCATTTTACCTTAATGTGACATACATAGATTTACATACATTAATAGCATTGAGTGATAATGTGTGGATATTTTAGCTTCTAAATTCTCTGAGGCGTGGAGAATTCAATTTTGTATATTTGGAAGCACCTTTTCATTGCTACAGATAGAAATGATGAGTAATATTAGTGATTTACAATGATTAATAACACTAAGAGAGATATATATGCTAACTAGGAAATCTGTCTTAGTTGATAGTGTTTGATCTCAAACATTCTTCTTAAGATGATAGTTCCCTAGGTACTATCAAAGTCCTGTCAACCAGTTTTAGGGGAGAGGCTAGGGGCAGAGCTCTTCAGGGGTTATTCTCCTGCTGTCCTCCCTTACGGGGATATCCAGATCTTTCCTTTTAGGAAGGAGTCAACAACCACTGAGCAAAACAGAAAGCCACACAGTGGTAGAAGGGAATGGAAGTGGCTCATGCTGGCTTTCAGCTCATGGCTATACCACTTAAACCAAGCTAATTCCATCATAGCTCCTTTTTATTCCCTGTAGACAATAATTAACTAATTCAACATTTGGACAAATTTTCATTGGAGGCCCATCTTTACACTAGCTTTATCAATTTCATACTTTCAGGTTAACTAACAGTCTGGAGTTCCTGAAGGCTGCCTTAATTTTTTGCAGTTCCTTTGTAGGGAATAATTTTAAATTAATGTCTGCTATGTGCTCTGTTTGTAGCCACAGCTGTTTCCAGTGAACAGAATCCTGTTATTATCATAGCTGTGGTTGCTGTGGCAGGAACCATCATTCTGGTCTTCATGGTGTTTGGATTCATCATTGGGAGAAGGTATTGTACCTTGCATAATCATAACCACATCTAACCCCACTCTTGTGAACTGCTGAGATATTGTCTAACCTGAGATAGTAATTTGCAAAACTGAAGCAGAAGTCATTTTTAGTAAAGACAATTTTCGTTTTAATCCCGTGATCTTCTTACGTTGGCAAGACATACTTAAATCAAGATGTTCTTTTTGTCCTATGTAAATGTGCTGTAAAAGGAGTCCACAGCAGATTCTTTACCTGTACTCCTTAATGTCCCTTTTTCTGTTCAGTTTTTTTTCATGCGGAGAAGTCTGACACTTTATTTGATCAGCCTTTAAATGACTTTACATTCGAGAAAAAGAGGCACAGCAGTAAGTTTAAGAGTACCCTCATGTAAAACACTGTTCTATTTTCAAGTTCTTTAATCTTCTGTTTCATCCATAGAAGCTTTTTCACCAGAACTAGAATTTTCTCTTTAGGACCTGTCCCAACAGGTATTTGATACAAAAGCCTTTTGATTGCAACTGTTCATGATTCATTTAAAACTCTGCTGTTAAGAGAATTATAGCTGAAACTTTCAAAGGGCCTACAGGATTTAGGTGCTCAGTGCCTGAAAATCCCAGCCTGCAGAACTGATGTTGTCCGGACTTTAGATGTGAGGAAGTAAATCATTATTTACTGCTAAAATTGTTGTCTTCCTTTTCAGGCATTGTGGGTATAGCAAAGCTGATCAAGAAGGGGATGAAGAACTTTACTTTCATTGTAAGTGTTTTGCTTTTTTTTGCTTTCAAAAATTCCCAGCTACAATAGTGTAGACAATACTAAAACTCCATGAAAGACAAGACATAAGAAATAAAAAAAATGCTGTGTAAACAGCAAGTGGGAAGTTAAACACTGTAAATTTGTGACCTACACAAAAAAAATGCAGATTAAAATCAACATTGGGCACACAGGTGGTTTTATTTCTGTACCTGTGTATGATATACTGTTATTTTTATTTTACTTTTTTTTTTTTTCCTTTTGGTTGCTTTTTATACATGCTTCACACCATCCTAATGATCTCTCTGAGGTGCAATATTTAAGAGACCTTTGGCTAAGTTACTACCTGATCTTTACCTCAGGCAAACTTCACATTAAGGAAATGTGGGTCCCTGCATAACCCTAACAAAGAAGCTGTTCTACTCAAATGGTTTTTTTCTGCTACTGTGAATACTTTAGCATCGATATTTACAAATCATACATCCTTGAAAATAGAATATTTAATTTGACAAGAAGGTCAACTACTTCTTTACTGTTCTCTGTTCTGGAATCACTTGCCTAGCTAAAAGTAGTGCTTAAACCCCCTTTTGTTAAAGTCACATTTACCATCTGAATTTATGCTAGAACCCCAGGAAAATTCAATAAAATATGTCTTTCTTTGGTTAATGGCAATTGAAACTTTAGGGGAGAAGAAGAGTTATGCAAGAATAGTTTCCGTTGTGTGAAAATATTGTATAAAAAGCTTTCTTATTTTAATCCTTTCTCATTTCAGTTGTAATATTATTTTACCATGAGAAATTACAAATATTTATTTTAGAATCAGTCACTAACTCTGGAGTATGGTAAAACTAAGTAGCAAATTGATTTTGCCCCCAAAAAATGAGATCAGCTGGCATTTGTTCATGCTTCCTGAGTTAAAGTGTGCTGCTACCTAAATATATTTGTTTAAATTCAGTGAATATTAAACTAAGTAGTGACATCATTGCAGCTTTAGTCAATCAACTCATAATCTGTGCGAGAAACATGGAAAATAATAGATGAAAATTGTTTATCATCCACTTTGCATAGATACTTACAAGCTTTGCAATTGTTCAGACATGAAAGAGTTACTGCTTTGGCTTTTTAAATACCTATTATGTCCTTGAGGGAAAAGATCAACTATGCATTCTTGTATTTCGATATATAAACAAAAGCAATATACTAGCTAAATAATTCCTTTCCTCATATCAATTATCTGTGACATATTTTGTTTCAGTGGAAGTGTAGATGAATTTATATGAAATCTTCTAATGATTAACTGTTGATCCAGAAGTGGTGAGACTTCATAAGTGCTCATTTCCCTCATGTTACTTTCAAGAAACCTGGTTATCCAGCAAATGAGTCAAAACAGTTAACGTACACAATCTTTTTAAAATCGAAGCACCAAACTAATGCAAGCTAGTTTTTCGTCATCTGTTGATTGAAGGTTTAGTTTAATTTTATTTGGTAACCATGCACAGAATGACACAGAAACCATTGCTGTGGTCACCAGCTTGGTCACAGAGTGGTGAACACTAGATTGATCCATAAGATCTGAACAATCTTCTTCTGTGTTGAGGTACTAGATGGAATTTAATAAAAATGTACATTACAATCAACAGCTAAGACAAAAACTTATAACTAAACATTGTTTTAAAGCAGGTTTGAAAGCATTGTATTTAATAAACTATCGTTTATTTCATTTCAACCCCCCTTCAGTTTTCTGTGACCTCAAGTTTTAAACTTAAAGATACAAGTACTATGGAGTTTAGTAAAGCAATTCGGCTTTATATTTAGCTTCCTTCTACCATTTTCTTCTAACAATGTCTTCAAATCCAGGCTAGCGCTATTTCTTGTTGCTATGCTGGGACAGCCTTGGCCTGTCAAAATTCTTTATGAGGTGCTGAATTAAGAACTATCAGAGGCCCATTGGAAATTTACAAGGTTACCTCCAACCCAGGCGCCTTATCACAAACACAAGAGGATGGCTCCTTCCCCACCTCCCTACCTGAAAGTACTATTACAAGAGGTTAACCTACTGCTTTCTTCTCATTTCCCTGGCCTTTTTTTTTTGTTTTAAGAAATTTATATTTATCATATAAAAAATTGTAGCATTACTTTTACAATTCGAAGAACATCTATTTAAATACATAATATGACAGATAACATCTGGGCAAAATATCAAATAATTTATGTGGATGTAAATTCATTATATTGCTCAAATGATTTCTCTAGTCTTTTTTTCCTTTTAATGAGAGATTTCAGGGTTTTTTTTCCTCAGTTATGTCATCTGAAACATAAATACACATCATTAATAAGTTATTTTTCAATATATTTTCAAGTCTAAAATATTTTATGTTCAATAAAAGCAATCATAAATTATTTATGTTTTGTATTGACTTTTTATCCTGTTCTTTTATATCAGGATATCAATTAGTAGAGGAACATGCTTGTATTTTCATTTTGAGGTTTAATCCACTGATTTAATTAAAGCTCAGGACTGTAATCTTTGTGAGCCAAATTTATTTCATAAAAATTACTTTGTTAATAGATTTCTAGGGTTGCTCTGCTTTCATCAGAAGTTTCTACTTTCACCAGAAGGGCAAACAATAATTTTCCTGAATCAGTTGCAAAATAAGGAAAAAAAAAAATTATGTGCTGGCCAAAGTGCTACACTATCTGAGTTGCACTAAGTGCTAGACCAGAGAAAGAGGGAGCATAAACCAAGTTACTGCATGTTATTCACTTAGGTGCTTGAGAAAGGGAATAATTATTTCACAGTGTACATTTCCCCTTGCTGTGGCTTTAAAAGTTGACTAGAATTGTTTCTCATGTTTGCATTATAGTGCAAGAAAGACATAGAAACACAGAATCACTAGGTTGGAAAAGACCTCCAGGATCACTGAGTCCAACCATTCCTATCAACCACTAAACCATGTCCCTGAGCACCTCATCTACCCATCTTTTAAATACCTCCAGGGAAAGTGACTCAACCGCCTCCCTGGGCAGCTTGTTCTAGTGCCTAATGACCCTTTCTGTGAAATTTTTTTTTCTGATGTCCAACATATCTAAGTGTATTAAGTCTAATTGCTGTGAATAGTTTAGCTTCACTATTGCCACAGTCTATAAATATTATATTTGATGGCTTAAGCAAATAGAATTTCTGGGAGTAGCCTCTCAAATCCTAATAGAAGACAAAGATAATATAAAGAAATGCTGCTTATGCAACCTAGGAAAAAAGAATAATCTGGCCTTACTAAGAAAATGACCTTACACCTCCTCTGCTGCTCTTACACCCTTTCCTCTGTTTTATTTTTGCTCTCACTCAGCCCTTGCATTCTATTCCATTGAGCAATATTTAATATGTATTACTTCTTTCACTTTACAGTGGAGATGCAAGTGCTAATGTTAGTAATTTTTAGAGATGGGATTGTGTACTTGTGTCAGAATGCTTGCAGATGATGCCTAAAGCTAAAGTTGTCTCAGAGTAGCTCTGACTCAGGCAGCGTGGAAGCAGGTTCACTCTTCCAAGGAGCACTCTGCATAATGAAATTCCTGGGCTGACTGCACAATAAGTGTCTTTGCTTCATCACAGTCATGCTTTCTTACATCATTACAGTTAAATTTCCAGGCACCAAAACCTACATTGACCCTGAAACCTACGAGGACCCAAATAGAGCTGTCCATCAATTCGCCAAGGAGCTAGATGCCTCTTGTATTAAAATTGAGCGTGTGATTGGTGCAGGTAAGGCTGCCGTGGCTTCTTGATTCAACTGTTCCATTTAGCTGGGATCGAAACTCATACATCATAATGACAGGCAAATAATTATACCTCAAGTATAGGAGAACTTTTTACATTTGCCAGAGTGGTTAAGAGCAATGAAGCTGCACTTGCTTCTAAAACGGGAAAAAATCCCCAACAAATAGGGGAAAAAAACCAAATAAGTAAATGAAGAATCTCATTTGACATTGAAAGTGTGTGGGTTTCTAATTTTGTATCTGCTCTTAAAAATGTAATTGGAGGGAGTGGGACAGTTTTGCTGCCTGTTAGGCATGAGTGCAAATTGTGCTTGCTTTCTTTTTCTAAAAGGGCTTTTTGACCTCTGAATTTTTGTTCATGCTAGTAAGAAAAGCTGGCTGCAGCACAAAATCTTAAATAGAGACTAGGAAGGTCTTTCTTCTGTGTAACAAAATCTTCCCTAAGGCTGTTTTTGTTCTACCATTTTTCTTTTTGATATTTTATGAATACAAAAAGTTATTGTTTAACTTCTCATGACTGATTGTAATTGTACCAGCATTACACTGCTTTTCTTCCTCTTGAACTGTCTACCACCTACTTAAGCCATGGTGTTAATGCTCTAAAAAGGCAGTTTCATTTGTTTGCATTAATAAGATATGTGACATTTTTATTAGACTACTCCATGTAGTGAAATTAAGTTTCTGTGGGTAAGAAAAATATCAAATACTTTGGATTCCTGCAGGAAATGTTCTTTTGCTTTCCTGTTGTTTTATAAAAGTCTTAGCAGAATACTTTTAAAATCACCCTGTAGTTTGGCATGCAATGTAAATTGCATACATTGGTATTTAAAAAGAGAAGCATCTCTAAAATAAGTGATTTACCTGTAAAAAGTATTTTACACTCTGAATTCACAATGCCTCCTGATAGTAACCTCACTCATGTTGAATCATGTCTTAATCAAGTACTAACATTGAAACTAACAATACTGCTGTAGCAAATTATTCCTCCAGATGAATAAAAGCATAAGAATTCAGCCATTGCTAACTAGTAATTTTTGTGATGCTAGAATGGCAGCATCTTTTCTAGTAAATACACAATATAAAAGATTTAGATTCAAGATTAGCATAGAAAAATACTGAGCTTTATCTTTTGCTTTGAGTTAAACAATAATCAGCATAGCCACAGTTCAGAGCACAAGGAAATTTTCAGTTGGACTTTACTGATGCCTTTGAGAAAAATGCTGAAAACTCTTCAGCTGCAAATACAGGGTAAACCATATTTTCACTATTATGACAGAGTAATACCAGCATGTTAATTTTGTTGACTGTTTATTAATTTATTCTTGATTTTAATGAGTATAACTGATAGCAAAAAAATGAAAGTGTGTCAGCAGACATTCTGAAGAAAGTTAATTAGAAGCTCTGTGGTGAAATCATATTGTGTGTGTAGTTTAGCTATAGCTTTAATGAAATACAGTCTAAGAACAACAGAATGTTTAAGACCTGAAGAAGCAGCTGAAATTAAAATACAGAATTCCTATTAGGGAGTACTAGAAAAGCCTCTTAGCAGTCTCAATATGCATCAACAATGATGGCCACATCAGATGTTGAGTCGTGCCATATCTCTCTCAGACAAACAAGGTGCAAGTATGCTGTGCTCAATTTGCATGAGGGATATGTGTTTTCCTTGCCAACATTTTCATTACTATCCCACTGCGGCCACCTGTCAGATACAGAGTATGGTGTCCACTATGTCGAGTCCTTGTTTGTACCACACATCCTTTGTTTCAGCCTTTTCCTTGCTGACCTAGTAGCTGTGCAGCTGTGCAATATTCTCACTCTTGTCCTATTTTCTGGATCCTTTTTGGGCATTATTTCAGACTAATATAGTATTTTATTTGGAATAAAAGTAGTTCATTGGCTAGCATGCTGCCCTGAAATGCATAACATACAAGTTCAAATTTCTGGTTTGCCTGAGTGTGAGTGATCTGCTTTTGGAAACCAATCAAAATCAGATCACAGAAAGCTGGAAAGGAGCTAAGTCGTAGTGTCTCCTGTGCCAAGTAGCCTAATTACCTGGCTCTGAAATATCACACACACACACACACTTATAATCACATTTTGGTTTTACATGGAACAAAAGCCATTTTGGAAGGTACTGCTAGAGAAAATTGTTATCAATGAGTAAGTTCTTGTGTCTAGGAGTTGTGAGTGAGCTGAGTGGTGAATTCATTAATAGTCATCCATATTGCTAATGAAATGGAAGATGAGGTTAAGGCATCAAGCTAAGGGTGTGTGAGCCACTAGTTCACAGAATCACAGAATCACCGGGTTCGAAGAGACCCATTGGATCATCGAGTCCAACCATTTCCACCAAACAGTAAACTAGTTGTTTTGTATGTCCCTAGCTTGTGATATTCATAGCTGTGAGATGGATATTCAGATCATGATTTCAGTGCCCAAGGATGGTTGAGGCTAATGCCTCACCTGGGCAAACAGGAACAGTTGTACTCTGGTCAGTTAGCTCAGGTACAGCACAAAGTTAACAGAGGTATGTGGAGTTGATTAGAGCTAATCTTAATTCAGCTAGTGTAGAACAGAGGGAGAGGAATTTGATTCTGTATGCAGCCATCAGCTATGAGACTCATAAAACTAGACATGCTGAATGGAGCTTTGGCCAAATAAATCAGTAGCAAATACTAAGATTTGGCCAAAGTTCTACCTTTCTGGCTGGAGAGCAGTGAAGACAATGCCCTTAACTTTCTCTAAGCTCTGTCATTGGTGTGACAAGAGAACAATAGTGTTGGAATGGTGACGGTGTCCAAAACAGAGCTCACTCATTAGGACACTTCAGCATCTGTCTCTTCAGGCATTCAGACCCATTTCCACGCATACCTTGCTCTCCAGTGCTACCCAGGTGCCTTGCCAGTGTGTATATGCACTTTAGTCCTGATCCCACCAGATTTTTCAGGGCCTCAACCTGTGCCCCAAAGGGATTTTCTAATCAAACTTTCTATGTTAGTCTTTCCTAATTCAGTATTTTTTTCAGCACTCACTTTGTAACATGTCTTGGGTATGGGTGTGTCTGCATAGTTGCATATACTCAAGAGTTAAGGCATGCCATAGGTATGTGGGAGATAAATTTCTGACTTGATTTGATTTGGAGGAGGGACTTGGATCTATATCTTTCATACTCCAGATAAATTTGGAAACCACCAGGTAACTAAATATTTTTACAATTAATCTTTCTCTTTTTAAACAAATATTTTCCTCTATTCAGTGTAAGATACATTACCACCCTTTTCTGCTATAGATCCCAAGAGATTTCTTTTCCTGACCATAGAACAAGGGTCTCTCTTTCTCTCCCTGCTGACATAAATAATCCTTAAATCTTTCATAATCTCAATAATAGTGAGGTAGGTATATTGCCATTCAGCTCCACATCTTGCATGCTTCCATTCTATTTCCTGTCCAATGGAGTCCAATTACTTCTCTCCCAAATTATAGTTGTTGAGGCAGCATTTGTGTCTGGCAGTTTGGCCATTTGTTCCACATGATTCTTCAAGTTCCAGTTGTCTGTTTGTTTAGAGCCTTTTACAAACTTCCAGCATTTGCTTATGTTTTCTTAATGTAACAAAATTATTATAAGTCACACCTTTCATTTCATAATCTACCAATTAAATTATCTTGCTTGAAGGTAATAATGTAGTGCTTCATTTAACACCATAGCAATGTTAAATTAAAAGCAACTCTTAAAGAGCTGCCTCTTGAAGGAAAAAAACATTATATCTAAAGATAGCGAGGAAATAATGTAGAATATAATGACATTTTCACTCAGAAATGGAATTACTATTTCTGTAATAGTATTTTCTTATGAAAGATGCTTCAATTTTTTTCCTGTTTTTGAAATAAAAATGTAACAAATTATGAATGAGTCATTTAAAAGATTCAGATAACAGTCCTGTAGATTGACTTAACATGAAGTGTTTACTCCACAAGATACTTAGCCAGCAGTTGTGTCTTTGTGTTCATAAGTAATCCATTTGAAATATGAACATTCACATTCGCTTTAGACACACACTTAAGTGTCTATTTGAATCATGGCCTAAAAGAATATTGATATTGTAGTCAGATTAATTCAGCATTGACATACTTCATTTTAGGAGAGTTTGGTGAAGTGTGCAGTGGGCGTCTAAAACTTCCTGGCAAGAGAGATGTAGCAGTAGCCATAAAGACTCTGAAAGTTGGCTACACTGAAAAGCAGAGGAGAGATTTCCTGTGTGAAGCAAGCATCATGGGACAGTTTGACCACCCCAATGTTGTTCACTTAGAAGGGGTCGTTACCAGAGGTAAGCAGCGACTCAATCTGTCAGTCAAATCACAGCATAACGGTTGAAATTACTTCAGCTTTCTCATGGTCAAAGATTTAAATTATAAGCAGGCTGCACACTCCTAATGGATTTTTTTCCTGATGCATAACTAACTGAAACATACTTACTTTATGCTACAACCTGAGGATAAAATTAAGATGCATGCGTGATCAAAAGATGAAGTACTTTGAAATATATTATTTTTCTAGTTTCATTTAGCCTCAAAGACCATGCAGAAAAATAAGTTTTCTCATGTATTTTCATATTATTTAGAGTGCCATTATTCCAGAGTCCTGTTCACACAGCAGGAGTTAGGAGAACTAAATGACATTTTGATTTGTATGATTTAATTTGGTGAATCATGACCACGTTCCATGCAGACATTTAAAAACTTACTAGAGCTCAGTAACAGTGCTGGAGGCCTCAGAAATGTTTGTTGTCTCAATGATTTAGTCCCTCAAAGGAATATAATGTGTTTTATCAGGAAAAGGCAGTCTATTTGTGTTACAATTTCTCAAACAAAATCTGTCTTCTCTTTCAGGGAAACCAGTCATGATTGTAATAGAATACATGGAGAATGGGGCCTTAGATGCATTTCTTAGGGTGAGTACAAAAATGAAAACATATATAAATGTATTTTAAGTGACATATATTTTGTCACTTTTATAAATCTGGTTTTGTTTATGTGTATATCTATGTGTGTACATGCATGATATGCGTATCATTAAAATGTTTTTCAGGCTGAAATGGAGCTTGACAAGTACCAGCATTTCTTTACATTGCTTCAACAAAAGCAGATCAGAAATGAGAGGATCAGGCAGGATCACATGGGATATTATAGGAATTTAAGTGGTTTTATGTGGCATAGTCATGGCTGTTTCTATTATTGCTCCCTGCTGAAGTTAAAAAACAATGATACCTGAAGTCCAATCTTCTGCCTTTGAGGAGCAGAATTTTATTGTGTCAGTGTGGCAGAAACCTGCAGACAAGAGTCCCTACATTAATTATGGACATGGTTAAGAGAAGAACAAAAAAAAAAAAAGAAGTTCACAAGAATTTAGCATTTTTTGAATGTGTTCTGAACTGCCAGTTCTGACTCCTTAACTGGAGTACAAGACAGCATGAAACTGCGTGTATGAACACTACAGAGAACAGAAAGATTTTTACAATTGTTTGATAAACTCCAAGCTATGAATAAAAGTATCAGTATCTAGGGCTCTAAAGGGAGATAGTTCTTATTTTCTTGATACATATAGCTATGCTGAGAGATGAAAAGTGTAGAGGCTAATGATGAAAAGCATAGAGGCAAACAATGAAGAACATAGAGGGAAGCTATAAAGAGCTGCGCATCAGGTAAACTTTCTTAGAAAAGACTTGCGAGGACGTAGCCAGACATGTATAGTAATCAGCAAATTTTACTTCTAGTACATTAACTACTTACACAGTTCTTAACTGGATGTACTTCTTTATCTCTGAAAATTTGTTTTTGAAGTGAGTTTCTTTGCCCCAGGATGAACTGCCACAGAAGTAGTAAATAAGTAGAAAACTAACACTGTAAACCCAATTCTTATTTCTCTTCTCGGCTATACTAACAAGAATTGCTACTGCTTTCTCCCCTCCAGAAACATGATGGGCAGTTTACTGTCATTCAGCTAGTGGGAATGTTGAGAGGAATTGCTGCTGGAATGAGATATTTGGCTGATATGGGATACGTACACAGGGATCTTGCAGCACGCAATATTCTTGTCAACAGCAACCTTGTTTGTAAAGTGTCAGACTTTGGCCTTTCCAGAGTTATAGAAGATGACCCAGAGGCTGTCTACACTACTACCGTAAGAGAAATCGATTGGTTCTCATAGTTTTTAGATGTGTTATTTAAGAAGCTGCATGTTTTCTTGAGACTGTAGATTTACAGAAACACATTAATTGCTTGAGAAATGTTATAAGTCAAAAGGAAAAGAGTCTATTTAAGGACTAATGTTTTTGTAAGAACACACATTTTTGTTTGTTAAAGTTCTAAAAATTTTGCAGAGTATTGTTCCCATCTTCATGATTTTCTGTTTGAAAAAAAAGAGTTTAAAATTGAATAATCTCAGTTACCATAAGTCAATTAAAATATTTGTAGACTAGTACTATTTTTCAGACTAGATTTTATCTCACCAAAAAGTTGACTAGCTTGAGGCTAGACTGTGACAAAGCTCAGCTCCTCCATTTTCCCTTGCTTTTGGGTGGGACACTTTTCTTAAATAAGCATTCATTGAGCACAGTATGATCTTTAGTCTTTTGTTGAGCCATCTCCATTTTCCCACCTGTGGGGCCTCATTGTACCTGTTTTCACATGATTGAGGGGAGGAGAGGTCCCTGGAATCAGCTCCCACATGTGCAGGGATCTAGGAAACTTCACTGGCATTTGCAGTTGTCACTATTACCACTGGGGCTGTATGTGGGATCCTGGTTTAAAAATGTCAGACTGAAATTTTAGAGAAGCTGTATGACAATTCAGTGGGATTCGTGTGTGCAGGATGAGATTCTCCTCATCTAGGTCCAGCCTGCTACGAGTTAAATAACTGATGTAAATCAGACATCTAAGCAGCACCTTAAAATTGGTGGAGAGATAAGCATTGCCAGAGACGCATCCAACTGAGCATTGACAGGTGTCTTAAGTTTCTATAGCCCAAGTGTTTTGAGAGTCTAGACTTCCTTAGACTCCTTTGAAAATTGTGCAATGAGACAACTGTAGCAGATGAGATAAGTGCTGCTTTTGATGTTGTTGGAAATTAACACTCTCTACAGAAGATGATATGGACATTTTGTGAAGACAAAAAGAAAATTTTCTTATTTTCTTTTTTTTTATAGGGTGGAAAAATTCCAGTGAGATGGACAGCTCCTGAGGCCATCCAGTACCGCAAATTTACATCAGCCAGTGATGTGTGGAGTTACGGAATAGTTATGTGGGAAGTAATGTCTTATGGAGAACGGCCTTACTGGGACATGTCAAATCAAGATGTAGGTTATGCTTAGTGCATTTGTGAGAGTGTGTAAGTGGGCATGTGTGTATATGAAAAACAAAAATTACATTTTATTAATATGTACATATCTGTTTCATTACACATACATAAAATATTGATTTAGAAATAAGATTTGTTAAAATACTGTAGGGTTCTCACAAAATGGAAAAGTTACAGAGCTTTTACTTTCTACCTAAATCTCTAGGTTGTTCTTCCAGTGTGGATGTTGTAGGTTTCTGTCCCAAGTATCAAGTAAGACTGGAACTTCAAAAATAGTTATAAGTGTGCTTCACTTCAATACATTTAAGCACAGGAAGAATTATTTATTTTTCCAATTAAAAATTACTCTGAAGTTTCTAACCTTAGAGCAATGATAAATTACTTGAAAAGATGTTTTGAAAATCTGAGTAGGAGCTAAACGACCTACTTTGGCTTTTTCAAGTTCATTATGCTGATTTAACAATACCCTTGTTTGCATAAATTGTGACCCAGAGCAACAGGTCAGCATTAATAGAGCAGATGGGTTTTAATCGTGATTTCTGACAAGAATATCTATTAATATAGAAAGAACATATGAAAAAGCCATGCAGGTGAAAAAGATGTCAGAAAGTGTATCAGTTACAGTTCTTCAGGTGAGGTGCTCGAGTGAGGTGGTGTTGTTGTTGTTATTATTATTATTATAATTATTATATTTTTTATTGAATGATCAATGTCAAAGTTAAAAAAAAGATAAAAGTGTAAATGATGAGTCAGTATGGCACAGTGCAAAGTTGTTAATATTTGACAGGTCTCAGCGTCAAAGATTTCATGGACTGTCAAAATATGGGCAAACAAGTCCTTGGGGCAAAGAAAGAGAAATATTTACATTCCCTAGACGCCCAGTAGATTTTCATTTCTTTTGACACCTTCCTTCTGTACTAGATTCAAACATAAAGAAGTCTGACAGGAATATAAGATGCCTCAGACGCAAACCTTACCTATCTTTCAGGGAACAATAAGTAACAACTTTTAAATAGGGGAGAAATTTAGAGATCTTCATACGTCTTGTTGGATTTTGGAAAGTATTTTCTCTATTGATAACTGCCAGCAAAGCACAGGTCTGAACCATTTCATAAAGCAACTAATTACCACTTCTGGCTATTTCATCTCTTTTTAGCCTCTTTCATAGTAACCTGCAATAGAACATATTTAAAAGATGTATCTATTACTTTCATATATTCTTGTATGCTGTGACCTTCAAACATGTCCGGAAACATACCTTCCAAAATATACTACCCATCCTACCAATCCCATAGGTAAAACAATGATGCAAGAATTTAAAATCATCTTATGATTAGTTATTTATTCTCCTTCAAAGTCAGAAATGGGAGTGTGTAACTGGAAGAAAAAATGCTAAATGTATCTAATTTACATATACACTCAGGTAGTTTATGTATCTTAAGTGTATCATTTTGCCTAAAATTGAATGTGAGTGTAGTCATAGGCCAGACAAGATCTAAAGAATATGTCTCCTTGACCTGGGATCTTTAGATGGTATTTCTTTAATTCTGCCCACCTTCCTTTAAGTCATCGTTTTAGATTAACGGAGGATATATATTTGTGTTGTGATCTCTCATTAAGCAAAATTCTTCCTTCTAGCAACTACCTGGAGCTAGGGCGCACCAGACAAACACCCATTCTACAAGCTCCTCACAGAGCCACAGTGAGCTCAGCACAGATGATACACAGTGTCTCCCCAACTTTTCTAGCATTGGGCTACACTCAGCTTTATCTTTGCCGGTAACAGTAGCCTTCAAACTGCTGCACTGTACCCTATTCCCCTGTTAGACTGCTGGCATTCACCGTTTCTTACATTCCTTTGGTTACTGACTCTAGGACAGATTAGTTCCTAAGAAAAAGGCAAGTGATTAGCTTACAGATTTTTTCTTTGCTGTACTCCTGGACTTATTACCGTTATTATGAGTATTAATTTGTAACACATACCCAGAAGCAGAGAGATAACATTACATCGTCCAGTTACCCATATTTAATAATTCTTCGATGGCAACCACTATGTACAGTGAACAGACCTAACCCTCTTCTAATCTGCTTTACATCCTCAGATAGCCTGGTTATGATGAATGTATAGATGACTTTTAACAGTATTACCTTTTTTTTTTTGCAGAAAAAGCAGAATTTGGAAAACAAATTGTGTTAAGTGTAAATAATATAAATCAATTCTATTAGTAGGAACTCCAGCTGTGTCCTCTTTTGTAGCTTTGCTTATTTAAAAAAAATATATTCCTGCATCTGTTTCATTATTTCAGAGTACTGATTTTTAGATTCCCACCCATACCTTTTTAGCAGAGTAGACACTTGTAGTAACCTTCAACCTGCTCAAGTATTTATAAAATTCTTCACAAATCAAACAAACAAGAAAATCTCTTTACTTATCAACATTATCAATATCTGAGAATGTTTTTTCAATGTTCTAGATATTTCCATCAGTTCCATCCATCCTAGAGAATTCATTTTTTATTTCCCAGTTTCATCCTTCTTGCTCAGAATATATATCGAAGAACATGACTCTGCTCTATCCCCAAAATCTTTTAAAAATAATATCACCTTGATTTCCACCTGTCTTCAGGCTTCTCTGCAGATTGTAGTGAATGTGGATAAGTCCTGTTCATGTTACTTTCATTCATGTTTTCACTATCCCTTACAATATTGGATATCGTCTTATCTAGATGGTTTGACAGTTCTAAGAGTCTAAGATATTTTGGTGGTTTTGTTGATGGCAGTATCATCTACTTTTCCATTTTTCATTGATTGTCTCTGCGTTCTGACCTTTTAAGCCACTCCTTGCTTTGTAGTAAATCATATGTAGGATGGACAAGGGATTGAATACCTTTTAACTTTGAGAAGATCAGAAATTTCTGCATTGCTTTTCATAACACACCTGTTGTCCTATACACACTGTAGCTTATTTTTCACTTTTATTCCAGTGCTTCTTATAAGAATAAGGAGTTATCCTTTTGTTTTTCCTGTTAATACTGATCTAAAAGATCTTTAATTTTACTTCTAATATTTTCTTTCCTGTATAGTACTTTTTTTCCAGTTTCACCGGTCTTCTGCAGAAAGCCTCTCTTTCCACCCTGTCTGCCAGATAACCTCACTGTCTCTAAAAGGTCACCATACCTATTCTTCAAGGTGTGGATGTTACTGCAGGAACTGAATATTTCTCAGTCATTTTTAAGTTGTAAAACAGTACTGACATTCTACATATACGGATAGAAAGCTGAGGCCCAGGGAGATGAGGCAACTTTCCTGAGATCAGAAGGACATTCTGTGACACAAACCTGCAGTAAATGCCCTACCACTGGACTGTGCCTCCTCTTTTCACAAAACTTCTTTTCTGCAAAAGGTTTTGATACAATCATGGATTTCAAACAGTTTTTTGAAGGTCATTTTGTATTCTTTGCAGTCCTGTCTACTCTGCAGTCCACTGCTTTTGAATTTTCTCACACAATCTATGGAATATTTTTTTATCTGAGGTTATTATTTTCACCAAATCCTGGATATTTAGCAACTTTATTTATCATACCAGATCTGCTTCCTAGGGCTACATTCAGAATAACTTCTGATCTTGCTTTCTGTACAAACCAAGGGAGAAGACGGTCCTATGCACTACCTTTCAGAAGCAAGCACCCTTCCTTAGCAATTCTAACACTGCTACGTCAGTCAATGTCAGTATATTTGAAATCCCCTATGAACAATGTTTTAGCCCTTTTCCACAACCCTTTCTTATCTGCCTTGCTTCCTGATGTGCTTTCTTATCCTGCCTTCAAGGTTTACATTTTCCTGTGATTTTATTTTACCCATTTTTAGTTTTTACTTAAATCCAAATGGACTTTGCTAAGGAAGTCAAAGGGTGGGTGTAATTCTTGATTCAGACATTTACACTCTCCTTTGATCATATCACCATCTAGCAGCATCTCTCATTAAATCTAGCTTTCGTTTTAGGTGATATATTTAAATACCATTCAGCCAGGACTTTCTCTCTCATGTGGCACATTTCTGCTACTTTATCATTAATGTAATATGGCTAGACACAGAATATAACTTTTTTCCCCAACAATTTCTGTCTGGCAAATATTTTTCTTGGATCCTTTTATAATCTCTCCAGGCTTTTTGTATTTCATATGTGCATATACAGATCCCTATCCATTTACAAGTCAGTTGCTTCTACCACACACTCTTTCATAAAAGCCTTGGGGCAAGTAATAATGCTTTCTGAAATAACTCCATTTATCAATCTATCTGTTATTCCCATGGTGAATTTAATTATTGTTCCCTGCTGCTGACTTGACTAGGTAATACAGCTATGTTCTGCACATATAGAAAAATATGCTTAATAAGCCTAAAGATAAAGTCAGCAAAATTATTTGAAAACATGAAGGCTAGTGTCAAAACAAGTGTCTCATATTTTTGCAACAGCGATGGCAAATTTTAGTTTATTGAATTTTTGTTTCTTCTTTTATTTCTTGAACTAGGTAGCAATATATATTTCTTAAATATCCCTTGATGAAAAATGATTAACTATGTTGGCTACTAGGTTATAAAAGCAATCGAAGAAGGCTATCGCTTGCCAGCACCCATGGATTGCCCAGCAGGACTTCACCAGTTGATGCTAGATTGTTGGCAGAAAGAACGTGGTGAAAGACCAAAGTTTGAACAGATAGTTGGTATTCTGGACAAAATGATTAGAAACCCAAATAGCTTGAAAACTCCACTGGGAACCTGTAGCAGGTAAGAAAATCTGCAGTATATGTTTGTATGGTGGTGTGCATGGTTAGGTTCTGTGTGTTCTGCTTGGTGGCTGGTTCCTATTCACACTTAGTCCATGTGTCTTTCAGTTTCTCCTTCCTTCTGTTCCCCATTATTTCCTTCCCTCCTTTACGTCTTTTTTTTTACCACGCTGAACAAAGCCAAAAATCACTTCCTTAAAAAGTAACCAAAATAAATAAAGTAAATATCATGGAACTAACACACTTCTCAGCAAACTACTGCCTGCTTGTCACTTACCACACTCTCATCACTAGCAGTCTTTGCTTTCCTTCTTTCTTAAAATAATGAAGTCTAGTGGGCAAGAATCATCATTTACTGTAGTTTTAT
Organism: Piaya cayana; assembly: GCA_013389865.1. Lineage (NCBI taxonomy): Eukaryota > Metazoa > Chordata > Aves > Cuculiformes > Coccyzidae > Piaya > Piaya cayana. The sequence continues at coordinate 176,698 of WAAB01018416.1, read as the reverse complement.
ATCATGCATCCCTTGCCCTAGGAACTGCTACAGTAGAATAGTAATTAATACTCATACTTGGCCAATGTACTTTGACGTTGTTGCACTCTAGATTTTTATCTTTCATTTTCTAGCTTTAACTCCTTCTAGTGATTTCATCTCATTATGTTTCATGGTGTAGCTTTTAATGGCTTCTTCATACATTTCAGGTGAATTATTTAATCATGGTAATCTTTTAGATCACTGCACTAGTAAATCAGTTGGCCTGTGTTCTGCTCCCACTTCTTCTACTGACTGATTTACTGTGTGACCTTAAGCAACTTGCTTTGTGTCTCTGCTCTTTACTTGTCTTTGTTTTGTCCGATCCAGTTGAATAATGGGAATAGCTTCTACTTCATTTTCTACAATACTTAAAAGAATAGCATCTTTATTTTCTCAGCAACTTCAGTTGCAGCTGCTGTCATGCTAGGTAATAAGGATGATTTTCTGTTGGTAATAGTCTGCTAGGCTGATATTACTCACTCTGATCTTTCATCCTTTATGTCAAAAAGCTTAGGAAATACATATTGTGAGCTACAGAGTAGTCAAGAGCTATTTGTGAAATAATCTGAATTGTGTATAAAGGCCTACTACTTTCTACTCGACATTTTTAATACCCCAAACTTATTTGACTCTCACCTTGCTAAATACTCCCTGATGTTTTACTCTCTTTGGAAACAACTTACTTTCCTTTTTCCTTCTCCGTAGACCAATTAGCCCTCTTCTGGACCAGAACACTCCCGATTTTACCACTTTCTGCTCCGTAGGAGAATGGTTACAAGCTATTAAGATGGAAAGATATAAGGATAATTTCACAGCAGCAGGCTACAACTCTCTTGAATCAGTTGCCAGGATGACTATTGAGTAAGTTAGTACTGGGCATGTTTAACTTTCATTTAGGGAATTTCTAGGTAAAACAATACACAATGTTCAACTCTAAAACTTTACCCTAAGTATAAACATGGTACTTGGGGTTAAGCCAGCTGGTTTAGCAGCTGATGGTGTTCTACTAGAGCATCCCATGACAGAGTAAATACCCTGCTACTTATGTGTGGCATCACTTTTTTCTCTGCTTTGGAGACCCACTGAAATAACACCAAGGGACTAGAATTTGAGGGAGAATGTGACCTATTTCAAAATATGTAAGTATAGGAAAAGAACCACTTTGCCTCCATTACCAAATTGGTACCTTTTTCCAGACATGTACTAGGAAGATGTGGAATTTTCTTCTAATTGGCGGAGAGCTGTCTGTACCCTGCAACAAATGACTTTGCATCAGGATAAAAATCCATAGAAGCAAAACAATTTTCTGAAGGTGAACATGGCCTGTATTGGTGTGGCCATCTTAAACAGGTCTTCTTGGCACTCTGCAAACAGCATTCTTGTCTGGATGTTTGCCAAACACATGCAATTCCTCTTACAGAGAGCAGTGTTTTTCTAAACAAGTTTCTAAACAATATTCTCAAGTTTGCAATGCTGCTGTTATCTGCTGGGTGTCACTGGGGTTCTCAGCCTATAGCTTGGGAACTGTCATCAGAGGCCACAACCTTTTACTAGGTCAGTACCACTAGTAGTGGAATTGAAGCAGCTGCTCCTCTTTCATTTGCATGATGGGAATGGGTCAATACGCAGAGATTCTTTAGGCATCTCTTTAGGAAGCAGAATATGATCCCCAAAATCTTGTACTTAGACATAATTTTGTTCTGAAAGCCACCAGATGTGTTGTGCAAGAGAAGTGTCTCTTTATTTGAGTGCCCTTAGAAGCCACAATGAAAGATTATCGTAATGCAAAACATACTGGCCTCATTCTCAGATGTGGAGACACACACAGTGTAATTACATCCCATTTGCCATGTAATTGCACTCCTTGCTGAAGAGCTGAAAAGAGTCTATATGAACTTCACAGTACTCAGCTGAGGTTCCAGTGTAGTTTCAATGTTAGAAACTTGTAGCCCACACCACTACGTACCTTTGACTCACAGTTGAATACCATACATAGCAATCTAAGTTGAAAAATTAACAATGTACGCATTTATCTTCCCCAGGGATGTGATGAGTTTAGGGATCACGTTGGTTGGTCATCAAAAGAAAATCATGAGCAGCATTCAGACTATGAGAGCACAAATGCTACATTTACACGGCACTGGCATCCAAGTGTGATAGACATTTCTCCCTTATGAGGGAGGTGACAGACTGAGAGAACAGCACTGGCCTTCAGTATATATGAAGTGCTACTAGAAGACACTTGATTTCCTGGGTCCTTCCTGCAGTGAATAGAAGAGCTACAAGAAGCACCTACAGACTTGAACTCCTAAGTGCCACCAGACTTTATGAAAAGGGAATTAGGATCCACCAGTGGTGGCAAGGAAAACAGCAGTGACAATAAACAAAGTACTACCTGAATAAACATACAAACACCTTGAGCTCTCTAACCTCCTTTTTATCTAATAGACTTTTTAAATGTACATAAAAAAAATTAAAAAGAATATATTTGTCAGATAAAATCATGATATTATTGTTGAATTCAACAAAATATTTTCCTTAAATCTGTGATTTCTGAATCTTTTTTTAATCATTTGTGTTTATTCTTCATAAAGACTTTCTTTTAGTATGATGTTTATATCTTTGGACATTTTTAGTGCTAATTATATGACACACTACTACACTGGGTACCTCTGAAGGATTACTTGAGTTCCTAGAGATTTAAGAATCATGACCAAGCAATGTATATCTGTCCAAACTTTGGTATCCTTTTGTGCCATTTACTTTTGTTAAATCAGCACCGTATTGACATGGCTAGCTAATTGGCAGGGAGTCAGGAAAATGCAAGTTGCCAAGAGCTCTGATATTTTTTAAAGAATTTTTTTAAGGTTACACATATACTATCTTTTAAAAGAAAATAAAAGAGAAAAAAAATAAAGAAAAAAAGAAAAGCAATAATGACCCCTAAGTAGTTCTAGGCACTTTTAGCAAATTGTTTGCAAGATGATTTTAATGGACTAGAGTGAGAGTGAGATATATTCTAAGATGTAGATCTGCAACTGTAAACCTACAGAGGCACTGCATTGAATGGACAAGTGATTGTAGGAGTGTCTCAGAACATGGGTGCAGTTCTCCAGTGTTGACTAAACCATTTAATCTGAGCACATCACTTTTTTTTCAATACTCTGCTTTAGCAAATCTGAGAGAAATAGCTGGCGTATATTTTATATCAGTTTAAGCTGAGGAAGTCCAGCTATCAGAATAAGGACATAGATTTTATATGAGAAATGTAGAGCATGAGGTAAGGGGCAGTTCAAAATTTTCAAGTTTTTTACAAGCTTTTGCTGCTCTGAACAATGTGAGTGTGTGTGCTCACACAGACACAACAGTCATTCATCGGGAACACAGATGCATGAGTAGTTGCTCAACTGAATACCTTTTTTATGCCATTTACTTATATATTATTTTTGTTTGATTAAAATATTTAACTACCATAAGCAATAATGAATGATGTCTTTGCAGATATTGCAGGAATGTATATGGACCAGAGAGTAATGCTTTTAAAAAAATTCTGAAAATTGTGAACTACCCCAGCAATGAAATGCTGTACTTCCAAAGAGGATTGGGCTGCTTCTATTGATTTTGATAAAGATCCCAGGGATCAGTCATAAATTGGTCTTGTTTGATAATGTGGGCATCCACTCCACACAGAAAAGAAAATAAAAACAAAAGAAAAACCCTGTAAATGTTCCTTTGTAAAACTTGTAAATTTTATTTATACTGTCTTGTTTTGTACACACATTTATGTGTAGTGAGCTCTGAGTACATTGAAAATGCACTATATTTTTCTATTTTTCTTGCAGAGCATCACAAACAAACATGTATATTCAGTGATACATAATGTGTTTTCCCACATTTAGGACCAAAGATAGTTAACAAAAACTGAAATGCATCATTTCCCCCCTTCCGTTTTTTCTCCCCCTTCTTAGATCACTGTACAGTGTTATATTTGTCATTTAATTTATTTGTTTCATTAGAAAAATCAGTTTGGTTATACTAATTTTTGTCCCCACACTTTTGTTGAAGAAAATCTGTAAAAAGCTTTTAACTAACATAATCCCGTCACATAAACACTTCCATTTGTAATCTTTGTAATAGACTGTAAATATATTTTTGGAACTATAATGCAATGTGCATAAGGTTTATTTTTCAGTGTCCATATATGATTGTTTATACAATTCACAGCACTTTACAGTCATGCTGAGAAGCCTAATTTATTGCCTGGATTTGGGCAGAGTAAGAAAAAAAGGTGAATATTCTTATTTCATATTAGATTGTCATTCAGTAGAAATGGAATTATTTTCATGTATGCAGCTCAAGATTTTTTTTTAACTAGTAAAATTAATTTTCTAGAAATGCTGTAGAAGAGTCAGAGTAGACTACATGCCCAATATTGAAATTAGTGCATGCAAGCACTTGGCCAAGGCGTTTGTGTGGCCATTGGAACACAATTAATAAACATCCATTTTGTGTTATGAGAAATGCTAAGTGCCTCACTAGTGGGGTAAGCATCTGTGGGCAACTGCACAGGGTGCTTGTCAGTTTTGTTGCTGCTGCTTAAGGCACCCAGCCATGTATTTAGGAGTCTAAGTTCAGAAATCTGCTTCCTTATAAATCTCAGTTATTGTTTCTTAGGGCTTCGTAATTAAAGATGTGATGAGGCAATGCTAGTATTGCTGAGAACCCATGAACCCTAAATGTGAGAGTTGAGGCCAGGCTTCTCCTTTAAGACTTGTTCAGTATTCTGAAGCACAGAGGCCTCGAAGCATGTCTGGTGACCTAGGCTCACATGTGTAAAAGTAAGGGTCCTAACGGTATTTCTTTAGTTTTCCTTGTTTGATTTAAGCCATCTTCTTTGAATAGTAAATACATTTTAGCATTCATCTGTATACCTTGACTGCCTTAATGTTGCCACAGGTTTTTACACATTTGAAAGTGGTAGAGTAGACCCAGAAAGCACAAGCACTATCAATACTCCTATCATATCTCTCTGTTCTGCAATTTAGAGCACATGCATGTAAATGGATCTGTAACTGGTAAAGCAGCAACATATTGACAGTGGTTGCAGTTCCTCAGGTTACAGGAAAACATAGTCCAGTATAAGAAAAATAAGTTGCCAGAGAACGCTGATGTTCATGGGAGGAACTAAAGAAAAGCTGGATTGGAAAGAGAATTGAAGGCTGATTGACAAAACAAAGAAAATAATTCATTTCTGGCCTAATTTGGTTGAATTTGGAAATTATGCTTCACAAAAGACAGATTTTCAGGCTGTCAGTGAGGCTGATCTTTCTCAACTTTGTCCTTCTACAAGCATCTAAATGAAAGATGCCTTAACCAAGCAGGATGAATCTCCCTTTGGGAATATTTATCTCCATTACCTGTAGAGGGAATCCAGATGATTAGCTTAAATTAGGTATCTAATGTCTAGACAGTTAAAGTTAGGTGAGGTGATTCCTACCGTATATGTCCTTGGCTGCTACAGTTTCTCCTGCAAGCTTATTGTCATAGGAAGGCAGCTTCTTCACTACTAGTATGTCCCAGAATGTATTTAAACTGGGCTTTACTATGAAGTGGGGTGTTTGGGGTTTTTTTTGGCAGCAATTTGGACCAGATTGTCTAAATGCTTTTTGTAAATGGGTATTAATTCTTGAAAACATTTTTGATTGCTCTGAGGAAGACCTGCCTAGTAAATTACGCTTATTGAATATTTTAAATACTCCAAAATATTTGCTGACATACTGCTTCAGTCAAGAGGTGATGTGATCAGATATGATAGTTCCTGTTTGCAAAACCATGTTTATCTAAAGCCTTGCCATGTAAAATCTCCAAGAGGCAAAGATGCTTAAATGTATCTCAAATTGAATGTTGCCTTTAATATTTCAATAATTGAGCTCTGTTTGTATTATTCTCCATTTAAAATGATTTTTTAAATATTTGTTTAAGGCGGAGTTACCTGGCATCCACTGAGGGAGTTTGAAAAAATGATTTTAAATTAAATTTACTTCTCTCCACTATTAATAATACGCGGTAAATAGTTTCCACTGTTTTGAATGTTACAGAAACTATTGCTTTACTGTGGGGGATGAAGGGGTTTATTTTATTTTGTTGGTATTTTTTTTACATTTATTTCTTAGTAATTGAAATAAAAAATAATAATTTGTCCTTAACTTTCTAAATAATTCATATATAGTGATTTTGAGAATTATTTAAATTCTGCAACTTTGGGGTTACTACTGAGACAGCAATCATGTCGCTGCAGCCATAATACCAAGCAATGCTGAGACATCCTGCCAAAGAGGTGGGCTCAGCAAGCATTCTGTTGCCTAGTAATGGCATGAAGCAATCCACTGGCTGTGAGCAAGGAGTGAAAGCCAACTCAAGCCAAAAAAGGGTTATTTCACATTTTAAATTTTTTATATGTGACATTAGAGCTAATACATCATTAATGCATTACTTCCCTGCATGCAGTTAGAAATGGATATCTTCCTCCCTGAATTTGGGGTTTGATGTTTTCTGTTTGTTGCTTTTTTGTTTGTTTTATTTTAAATAAGTGACATTTGGGATGCTTGTCGAAGACAACAGTTCCCAGACAGAATCTGACAAGGCCAGTTTAAGAGAAGTACAATGCAAATTCTTGTCTGACACTAATTCTGGCAGCAGGTGCTGCAGGATTATTCAGGCAGTTGGTGCTATGATTTGCTGAGCAACTAGCACAGCAGGGTTTCTGCATGTTTGAGACCTGTAAGGATTGTACGCCTTATAGATTAACTGATATGTAGAAACAAGCAATTTTTTTCCCTGCTAACTTGGAATGGATTTGCACATGGTAGGTTTGGGATTCACAAAACTACTCAAAAGTCTTAGTCTCAAACTAATTTCTAGTAAAACAAGAAATTCTGTGCAACACCTTGTATTTCCTCTCCTGTTCCCTTAAGAGTTGTCAAACCTACTTTAAAACAGAGACCTTTACTCTTTGTATAGTGCAGCCTTTTATTTACTTGGGAGTAAGCAGTACTGTAATTAAAAATCCTGCAAAAAGGATTGGGGGGGGCAAGGAGGAGTAGGGAGCATGAAAGTTTGGGAATAAAAAGACAAAAATTAAGAAGGAAAAACTGAATCCAACCTGTGAAATGCCAAGTATAACTGGGCTCACCATTTTTATAACACACATAGGGATTTGAAAAATATGAGAGATTAAACCATAGGCAAATGATCTGCAATATCATGACTAAAGAGTGATGGCAGAATGCAAGCTACATTTGTGGGACATTTTTCCTCTCTGCATTTGTTTTTGTGAGATTTTTAAGTTAGGATAATTAACGCATGCATTTAGAGTAAAGTGCTGGGACAGGCTAAGGGACAAAATTAGTGTGCCTGTAATATCCATTAAATTCTCAGCACACTTTCAAGGTGGATAAGGGTCAGGCAGCTTGAAAGTGAAAGGAATCATGTGGAGTTTATATGCTATACAGACTGTGTAGGTTATGTCCAGTGAGATTATGAAAGGTTAAAGTTAAAGAAGAAACCTCTCACCTTTGTACCTGGTTAAAAGTCAGAAGATGGGAGTGAGTGGAAAGAGAGGTCTGTGAAGCTGTTCAGAATGTGTAAGTCTAAGTTGTAGGGCTCTGCAAAACATAACTGGCAGGGGAGTTAAGGACTGCTGAGGTTTTTTAAGTAAAAAGGCACAGTTAAAATATACCAATAAGCTAGTATGGAGTGGTTTCAGTACTCTTGATATTTTCCTCAAGACAGATTGGAATTTGAAAAAGAGACTAAACTGAGGCAGATGGGAAAGCAACTGGTACTACACAGCTCATTCAAGCAAACTTGAAAGAGACATGAAAGGGAAATTTTACACTAAAAGCCTGAAATTAAAGCATGGACTCTGTGTACACTCAGAAGGTTTTAGGGTAGTTTTCTTTAGGTCCAGGGTAATGATAGAAAGTTTAGCATGGATACTACACGAACTGGGTGAAATTAATGTCTGACTAGAGTGGCCAAAAAAACTCCAAAGGTCAAAATGTCTTGATAGACTTTGAAAAAGACGTGATGCACCATGCAAAACTTGTGTAGCCAGCCAAATATATTTTGAACAAAACAAGACATAGTGCCTAGTGCCAGAAGAGCTAAATCAGGAACAGAAAATCTATTCAGTCATGGACCAAGGCTTCTGCATTTAATCAAATAACTGACTGTAGAACTGTGCTGCTAATAATAATAATAATAATAATGAAAACCTACAGTTTAGAGGTCATCTGATGAATCAAGATATTGCTATCACTGAAAAGCATGCTCAGTGCGTAAGCCTCAGCTACACCCAAAGGCTTATGTGTGCTACTGGTATTAGAATTTCACAACTGAGTATTTCAAGTCATTTATAAACCAGAGGCATTATAGCCTAAAGTCCATAAATAAAGCCTTCAGTTTTGTGCCAACAACAAAAAAAAAATTTAAAAAGTCTGTAGGGTCTATCAAGTGCAACAAAAATAATTTTCTGGTTGTTTCCTTAGAATTACCAAGAAAATAATGAGTTTCTTATACTAAGAAACAATCTTCTGGCTCCAAAGATGCTGTCTCACTAAGAAGAAAAATCATCTGTTTTACTAGGACATCCAAATCTTGTTTGAAAGAGTTTAGACAGAATTATAGATAGCATGTATCCATGTTGATCCCTCACATTTCTTGTCTGTAGGAAAATTACTCAGGCAATTTTTTCATTATCATTCAACCTTCCACTGGCTTATCTGAAGCACTATGTATCCATTTTTAAGTTGTCTGCGGGAAAAAATGCTTCAATTTCCTTTCCTCAGGGACCAACAAGCCTATGTAAAGGATGCATGTGCAGCTTGAGTGCAAGAAGGTGCAAGAATCTCAGATTTGTTCTCTCAGGGGTGTTCTTTCCAGATTTTGCTCAGAAAGTGAAAGAGATGGGTCTATGGGAAGCCTGCACGTGGAGCTTCCACACCCTGTGGAACACTCTACTTACCAAAGTATGGAACTTTCTGGGTAGCAGATATCCTCTGTCATTCTCAGTGAAACCATACCACAGATGCAAAACCTGTGAGTCCATAAGCCAAAACAAACAAGAAGTTAATTCTATAACAAAATGAGACCAAGACTAAACCATGCATTCAGTTTGGTCTTGGTGACACTGGTGCTTCCATGTGAGGTCAGTGGAAGACTAAAGTGGGTCCAGACAATAGAAGAGGAGGAAGCGATTCAATGGAGTGAGAGGACTTTGGATAGGAAAGAAAGGCTGAAAGGAGGTGGTGGACCTATGGGCAACTTTGGGCAATCTTTGTATTTCATTTTCAACATCTTTGTGTTGCAAAGCCCTTGGTCTCAACCCATTTCATCTCAAGTCTCTCTCCTGGCTGTTTTACTCAACCAGCAGCTTAAGACCTGCCTTACATTACTCAATACAAAATAGCAATCGTTTCTTCTCTAGTAGCCAGTGTTTGCACTGTCATGGACTGCTGGAGAAGAAGATAGGATTAAGTATAAATACAGACAAATAGATTTACAGGAAAAAACTGATAAAACTGGGCCACAGAGGTGCTGAGGAGGATTCTTTTTTTCTTTTCTATTTTCCTTTACTATAGTACTGGACCTCAGTTCTATGGACAAGTGATTGTGGAGAGAAAGTCTGCACCTTGCTCTATAACTTCCCTACACACTCCAGTTCAATAACTACCAAAAGCAAGAAGGAGAGAGGGAGAAAATATTTAAATAAGTAAACAAATGAATAAGCTTTCGGGCATTTTTTTTGTAGTGCTTTTTTCAAGATAAATAATTTTCTTTATGCCTACATTACCTAAACTTTTTCGAATGACAAATCCTCTTTGACGCTTCCTGCTTGCTACCAAAATCATCCCAAACAGGCTGTGTGCTGTCTGTTTCAATTCTCTGTCATGAATTGCCTCATCCCCCATTAAATTGCTTGCCTACATGGGATATACATTGCAGTCTGCCAGACAGTATCTTTCCTGTGGTTGTTACTTTTGTACCACAACACCCAAGTTCCTCTGTATGTCTCCATGTTTGTTTTCTTGTGCAGCAGTGCCCCTGGCTTTTAAGGGATATTTTTCCTGCCATGAGAAGGGAAACTTTTTTATGCTCTACTTCCGTTTCTCCCCAGCTGGCTTTAGTAATTACTACTTACCTAGCAGCACTCATGCTATATTAGGAGGTAAGCAGAAGGTGACAGTGAGGAAGGAACATTTAGTTCCCCAGCAACAGAAAATGCAGTGTCTGTGTATGAACAACAATTCCTTCTACTGGCAATACAATCTAAGAGGGAGGTGAGTGGTAGAAATCAAAACAGCTGGTGAGGGGACTGTTTCAGGGCAGTGGGAGGAAAGAGTTACCTTCTGTGATATTATACTCACCATAATAAATGGAGGAAAAGTCCCTTTTCATTATTTTATACTATTATAAAACCTATTTCTTATGTATTTTATGAAATGAATATAGCTGCATTAATGAAAATCATATGGAAACTAATGCTTTATCTGCGTTATCTGCTTCCGAGTTATTTGCTGGAAAAGAGTGAAGATATTTCCTAGAAATATTACGTGCTTTCAGAATAGTAAAGTATCTTAATAATTTTGGAAAAAGAAAAAAATCCTTATGTAGTAAATCTTCAAAGCAGCTAATACCATTTTTACACTTGTATTTTGAAATAGGATTGTGTAAAACTGAGTTTATTTTTTAACATCAGATGCTGTTATTTAACTTTAAAATTGTAGAGGAATGGATACTGTATATTTCATGATGCTTTTACAAGTAGCTGCATAATATTTAAGGTCGAATTTTCAGGTCTAAATTAACAGTGCTTCACTTCAGATACCAGAGATGCAGAAAACACGTACATTAGCATACAGTTATGCATTTGCATGTCTGTCATCAAGCCACTGCAGCACACTTGTCCAAAACAGAATATTGTACTTGACAGTGCTTAGACCATAAGTTCTATTGTGTTGCTCAGTTTTTTTTTATTTAAGACCTTTTGGTGATGTAAGCCCTTGTTAGCTAAGATCACTGAGCACTACTAAGCAGATGAATATGATACATATTATTAGAAGCCATTTGCTGAAAGTATGGACATATCTCATAGAGATGACATCCAGCTGTTACTGAATCACTCGATTTCCTTCTCTAGTGTAAATACAGAGCAACCCAACAAACTGACTTCTCTGATGCTTATTGACAGCTGAATCATGGCTACTCGTAGTTCAGGATACAAAGCTGATTGAAATGTAGCACCTATCTGGCATCCTTTTACATCTGTTTCAAAAAAAGTTTCACCTTAATTTTTTTGTGTGATTTGATAAACGGCCTGCTTCTATTCTAAGAACATATGAAAATTTTACAAATCTCTTTGTTGGGAAAGGCAGAGAAAGACTGATTCTACAGCTTTGGGCTGTGGGAAGGTGGTGTATAAGGCCAACACGATACTTTCAGCCTTTATATGGGGAGGGAGAGAATCTGTAGGTACTCATATTGTGGCAAATGCCTTGTGCTGCAGCTGTTTGCCTGGAAGACAGTTGGTTAGGCTAATCCTAATTCAAAATTATGTCCAAAATTCCTTCATGAATTGTAGAATCTCTTCCCTTCCTGAAGCACCCTTCCCTTCCAGAGATCCCCTCTGAAGTTGGTGTTTAACTTATTCTGGGAATGAAGAGACTGTTGTTCTGAGTAAAATGGAGTCTTTTTGTGGAAGAGGTTGGGTGGGCCTGTCATGCCCCACATATTTTGTTCTGCAGACACCACATTTTCCCATACCATTCTGCTATTGCTCAACTGTTAGATAAAATGCATACGATCTCTTTGATCCTTTGTTACATGTGTTTCCTGTTTAAATGGTGAATATAGACATCTACTTTCAGAGAAGTTTGGGGACTGTGAATTACTGAAAACTATTTTCCCAGGGCACATCCAGATTTACTGTAGGATACATGATGGGCATACCCAGAACTGTTTGAGAACTATTTCTCTTTGAGTTTTCTTTCTGTGGAATTACAGTGTGGGTGGTAACTTGTGTGTATACTAGTTTTGTCCTATTTTGCCTATAGGCATGCCTTGGCATGTATCAGAGACTGGGTAAATGAGTGCTAAACCAGACCATATAGATATCCCACACAAGAACTGAAGCCCCGTCCTCACCTCAGTGGAGTTTATCAGCTGGTTTATCCACTGTCCTTGACTAGCTTTCAGTTTCTCCCAACAGTGTTAGGTTTCTATGTCTGTCCAGGGAGACAGAATATCGAATTCAGGCCTTGAATGACATTGGACAGCAGGGCAGCTAAAGATGAAGTGCTAAGATAATGAATAGCTGGGACATACAGTTCCAAGGAAATTACCAGATCGATTTGCTCTATGTCACACAGGGATCCTCATCTCTCATTTGTGGATATCTCATACATATTAGCTTGCATTTGCTCACTGCTCTGGTTAAACCAGTCCTTGCCAGCAAGAATCAGGTGTATCCCAGAGTAAAGTCATGGCACAATTCAGGGTACACATACACTATCTCATGAATCTCTTGATATGCAGATCTTCATCCTAGTGCTGACAAAAATTGTAAATAGAGACTGAGCCCATATAAATGTGAGCTGAAGTCTGAAATATTTATGCATCTATGTGACTACTGCTTGCCTTTAACTTTGAATAAATTCACATGTCAATCATTTTTACTTATCCAAAGACTTAATTTCCTTCAAAAAAAGCAAAAAGAAACTGAGCATCAAAATACTCTTCGTTTTGGAAAGGTTTTCTCCTCACAGCTCCTTTTTGCTGCATTTCTTGCACTTCTTGGGCTTCAAAGAGCAGGTGAAAAAAAGCCTCATAGAAGTGAGATTTAGCTTAGTTAATATCTTCCCTTCATGTTAAATTTATCCTTAGAACACATCACTAGAGACAATAAAAAAACATTCTACCCCTCCATCAGATTAATTCCTGTAGCTTTTCTTTCTTTTTTGTTTTTTTTGACTCAGCCTCAGACATTACAGCTATTAATATTGTCAGATCCTGTTCTCAGCTTATCATAAAACATCTCCCATTTTGTCCAGTTTGGTGACAGAGATGTGTGGCATGCTACAATGTATTAATAATGCCCTTCTCTTAAATGAGTATCTTCCCTTTGATTCACACTGTTAAATAATCTAATCCATATGCTGGAATGACAGATATTACTTTGGAAACAACAATAAGGATAATAGTATGGCAGGGGGATAGTACGCTGCTGGTTTATTTTTCTTTAGTATTAGTGTTACATTGGCTTGTCTCAATGTCTGTAATACATTGCTTTTCTCTCAGGAATTTTCAAATAATTTAGTTAAGTGATTGCTAACCATATGTAAAATAATTTCTATTTGGTCTTGGCCTATATCCATTAGCCCTAAAGCTATATTGTTTCAGAGATTACATATGGTGAGCCTGTCACTAAAAGTACAATAAAATCCACACATTTTTCTTTTCTTTTCTTTTGAAAGCTCTGGGTTTGGGTTAACAATGTACAAATAGAAGTAACAAATGCTATCTTGGGGTGCCTAATACCATGTAATAACTGAGACAAGTCGGTTAAAATGTTTTATAAGATTCTTCAGCAATACTGAAAGTTTCTNGTAGTTCAGGATACAAAGCTGATTGAAATGTAGCACCTATCTGGCATCCTTTTACATCTGTTTCAAAAAAAGTTTCACCTTAATTTTTTTGTGTGATTTGATAAACGGCCTGCTTCTATTCTAAGAACATATGAAAATTTTACAAATCTCTTTGTTGGGAAAGGCAGAGAAAGACTGATTCTACAGCTTTGGGCTGTGGGAAGGTGGTGTATAAGGCCAACACGATACTTTCAGCCTTTATATGGGGAGGGAGAGAATCTGTAGGTACTCATATTGTGGCAAATGCTTTGTGCTGCAGCTGTTTGCCTGGAAGACAGTTGGTTAGGCTAAACCTAATTCAAAATTATGTCCAAAATTCCTTCATGAATTGTAGAATCTCTTCCCTTCCTGAAGCACCCTTCCCTTCCAGAGATCCCCTCTGAAGTTGGTGTTTAACTTATTCTGGGAATGAAGAGACTGTTGTTCTGAGTAAAATGGAGTCTTTTTGTGGAAGAGGTTGGGTGGGCCTGTCATGCCCCACATATTTTGTTCTGCAGACACCACATTTTCCCATACCATTCTGCTATTGCTCAACTGTTAGATAAAATGCATACGATCTCTTTGATCCTTTGTTACATGTGTTTCCTGTTTAAATGGTGAATATAGACATCTACTTTCAGAGAAGTTTGGGGACTGTGAATTACTGAAAACTATTTTCCCAGGGCACATCCAGATTTACTGTAGGATACATGATGGGCATACCCAGAACTGTTTGAGAACTATTTCTCTTTGAGTTTTCTTTCTGTGGAATTACAGTGTGGGTGGTAACTTGTGTGTATTCTAGTTTTGTCCTATTTTGCCTACAGGCATGACTTGGCATGTATCAGAGACTGGGTAAATGAGTGCTAAACCAGACCATATAGATATCCCACACAAGAACTGAAGCCCCGTCCTCACCTCAGTGGAGTTTATCAGCTGGTTTATCCACTGTCCTTGACTAGCTTTCAGTTTCTCCCAACAGTGTTAGGTTTCTATGTCTGTCCAGGGAGACAGAATATCGAATTCAGGCCTTGAATGACATTGGACAGCAGGGCAGCTAAAGATGAAGTGTTAAGATAATGAATAGCTGGGACATACAGTTCCAAGGAAATTACCAGATCGATTTGCTCTATGTCACACAGGGATCCTCATCTCTCATTTGTGGATATCTCATACATATTAGCTTGCATTTGCTCACTGCTCTGGTTAAACCAGTCCTTGCCAGCAAGAATCAGGTGTATCCCAGAGTAAAGTCATGGCACAATTTAGGGTACACATACACTATCTCATGAATCTCTTGATATGCAGATCTTCATCCTAGTGCTGACAAAAATTGTAAATAGAGACTGAGCCCATATAAATGTGAGCTGAAGTCTGAAATATTTATGCATCTATGTGACTACTGCTTGCCTTTAACTTTGAATAAATTCACATGTCAATCATTTTTACTTATCCAAAGACTTAATTTCCTTCAAAAAAAGCAAAAAGAAACTGAGCATCAAAATACTCTTCCTTTTGGAAAGGTTTTCTCCTCACAGCTCCTTTTTGCTGCATTCCTTGCACTTCTTGGGCTTCAAAGAGCAGGTGAAAAAAAAGCCTCATAGAAGTGAGATTTAGCTTAGTTAATATCTTCCCTTCATGTTAAATTTATCCTTAGAACACATCACTAGAGACAATAAAAAAACATTCTACCCCTCCATCAGATTAATTCCTGTAGCTTTTCTTTCTTTTTTTTTTTTTTTAAAGCTCTGGGTTTGGGTTAACAATGTACAAATAGAAGTAACAAATGCTATCTTGGGGTGCCTAATACCATGTAATAACTGAGACAAGTCGGTTAAAATGTTTTATAAGATTCTTCAGCAATACTGAAAGTTTCTAATAATATCAGTTAGACTAAAGGAGAGTCTACTTTATTAGTTTACATGCTAGAATCTAAATACCATATGTATTCTACCCTTTTCCAGCTTCCTGTTTTAAGAAGTTATCGACATCTTCTCCCAGTGCTTAATTTTATACCCAAACAACCATATGAAAAAAAAAAACCCCACACCTTATTAATTTATTTTCTTCATTTCCAATACTGAAATTGTCAATTATAACCCTCTGGTTCGTTGAGATCCAACATGAAACACAACTACATTTCCTTCATGTTAGAGATGTTTGCTTGGGAAAATTTGGTTTTATTGATGTTTACCTAGCTAGTAATGAGAAATTTTGTTAAGTACTGGTGTATACATGGCAATGACAATGATAGTGTATTTTACCTCTATTACTTCCTGATATCAGGATTCTGCTGCACTACCAATTTCATATCTGTTGTTATTATTTGTTTGACAGAATCAAAAACATGCCAGGTGCTTTGCAAAACAGAGAACAAGAAAAATCCCTTTCCAGAAGAGATGGCAGCCTGAATAGAAATGGCATAATTGCAGGAGACAAAGGAAGCAGAAAGGGGAAGCAAAACAAGAGTTATAACCATAAGATCATGAGGTTGGTTTGGAGGCACAGTGAACGCTATGAGGCATTTTTTTAAAGCGCATAAGGACTGTAGTTGGGATTAGAGAATGGAAATGTAGAAAAGAAGCATGGAAAGGAATGGAGAAGAAGGGAGGAACAGACTGGCAACAGGAGGAAGAGTAAACAGAGGTGTATGGGAGAGGCCAGAACACACACCTGACTAATGCCAAGAATGAAAGACCACATCTGAAGAGCATGATGATTTCAGGAGGATGGCGAAGCAGGACATGGCGATGCTGCTAGGGAGAGAAGAGCCAGCAAAGCTGCCCTGGAAGCCTGCCCTGGAAGCTCCTCATACTAATATAACCCTGCTTCCCCATCTTCTTTCTAGCTCCCCTCTTATCCAAAAAATATGTATGTAGAAGAGCAAAGGAGAAGGAGAAGCAGCTAAATCAACCATTTCTAAAGATTCTGCTGGGGAAGAAGTTTAAGCTGGAATGATACAGATATACTCGTACTGATGCTGCTGCTGGTAAAGTGGCAAAGAGCATCCTGTTAGCCTTTCTCATACAGAAAAATCAATGGGAGTCTTTGCCACTACTTACAAATAGGTCTTGCTGAGAAATACTTAGCAGAATTCTAACGCAATGCTTCCACCAATGCAGGACATTTTCAAATGCCCTTTCATTCCAGATAAGAAAGAAGCAGAAATCATAACATCCACAGTGAAACTGAAACAGGGAAGAAAAACATTTGATCAGTTTCTTTTAAAGCTGAAACCAATCATTTCAGTATTACAGAAAGCTATGAGGGATTTTGCTCAATTAAAAAAATAGTAATTTTCCATGACAAATTCTGAAAAATTGAGTATTATTTTAATTATGGTAGTTTGGCTATTTTTTTTTTCTTCTAGAAATCTGGTGGTTTTAGAAGGAAACTGGAAAATTGCCATTTTAAATCTGTCATACTTTTTAAACTACCCTTATTTCCAGGGTAGGAATTCTTCGGGAGTAAGAAAGCTGCAAAGTGGCCAGACTAATCTCTTCCTCACTTCCTTCTCCTCTGCTTCAGTATTGAGACATGTCTAATGATGAGGCTGTAAAGAGCAAAACCAGTTTCTATGTCTCCCTGATAAAAGGCATTTTGCCAACTTCTCTGAGAATATTAATTTGATCTGCTTACAGGAAATTGGGTTGGGTTTTTTTGCTGCAGACTATCCCCATTTAAATCCTGCTCATAACTCTTAGATTTTGCCTGGGAAAGTTTATCAGAAAGCACACTGGAAAGGCTCAGGTCTTTCTGTCTCCAGTGAAACTGGTTTTAGACAGAGTTATAGCTTACCAGATGTACTGGTATGAGAGTTGAGAGGCTACTGCTGGTAGTGGAGTATTCTATTACTTATAGACACTTTTTGCTTGGTACTTCGAACCACAAAGCATTGATGTTATGGTACTGTAGGTACTTAAGCATTGTACTTTTTATTATAAATTTTAGAGGACAGTACTGGATATTTTTTTCTTCTCCTTCAGGGTAACGCAGTTTTGCATGAGTCATTCATCTTGAGTGTACACCAGAGTGATATCAAGTTGGTCGTTGTGACACCTTATAATATGATGCCAGTTTTTAGTCTCTTCTAGCAGTAGAATGATTTAAGTATTGTCATGTGGAGACAATGGCCTTGTTTAAGAATATCTTGTTGATTCTGGATAGAATTCAAATGATTCATCTAGATGAGGAGGAGACAATTTAAAGTCATAGCTGAAATATTACCAAAAGTCCTTAACTTGTTGGGTCAGTCCATTATTATCTTGAAAATTTTGGTAGAGTGGCTTACTGGATTCTCAGATGGCAGCAATAGTCAAATACAGGGTTTTTTTATTGTCTTCAATATGAAATTTGTTTAAGTTAATTAAACTCTTGTCATCTCAGGGTACCATTTTAACTATGAGGTTTACAGGACCTACACTTTCACTATAGAAACTACACCTACTAAAGAGCATGCCACGTATAGCAAGTTAACACAATGCTCAGCTGTGCTTGAAGAATCAGGCCCACCTCAGTAATTTGTCTGTACAAATTGTTGAAATCATACTGGATTTAAATAACATATCCGCAGCATCAACTTACAAAATCTACCCTGCTTAAGTTTCTCTCAATATCAAATGTAGCTCAAAGTTTTATAAGTTCACATATCATTAAAAGAGAGACTGCAAAGCAACGTTATAGTATCTCCATATAATACGGTATTTTTTACATATAATTTTTACATATTTGAAAGAATGCCATTAACTCAGATGCATACAACTTCTTGCAATAAAAGACTCAGCATAAAGCAATATCAAAATACAGGTAATTTTTCTACTAATTATGTTTAACCAAGCTGAAGATTTTGCATAATTTTGTCCCTGCTTCTGGCATGATAGCAGGTACGGAAAAAGTGTGTTACCCATCCTTTGGTTCTGAGAGAGGATTACACTGTACGGCACGTTCACAACCTCTGTCCTTCCTCCCTTCCCCTCCAAGATAATTTCCATTGGAAAAGGTGTCATAACCTCTGAAAACTGCAGTTTGACCTACTTTATGAGTTCAGATGCTGAACTTGGTGCATGATTTGGGAAGGGATTTAATACCAGCTACCTCAGTAGGTAGGTGTTAAAGGAAAAAGGCTGAAAAAAGGAGACTACTATAATGTATCCTGAGGGTAAAGGGCAGCACAGTTATTTTACTTTTGTTGTTGTTGTTGTTGTTAATCTTACCTATGTTTTATCTGCCAATCCTTTCTTATTGTTATTTATCAGCTTTTCTAAGACTACTCTTGAATGTGCATAAAGAAAGAATAGCTGCACTGACCGAAACCACAAGTCCACATAGCCCTGTGTACCTGGCAGGTGTCCTGCCCTGGTAGGGGTACAGTTACAAGGCCTCCACTGTCCCCTACAGATTAGAGATGCATTCAGCTGTTGACTTCCAGACATATTTCAGGGCTCTGTATCCAATATGTACAGTTCAAATGTTTCCTAAATCAAGAGGGGCACTATGTTTAACAGGCTGAATTTGTCCTAGGTCCTGTGAATTTAATTCTTCCTTCTGTCTCTTTCTGTCTTGCCCTTCTTTCTTCTGAAATAGAATGACCAGGGCTGCATGAATTATTCAACATAAGAGTGTATGATGTATTTATGCAGTGATATAGCGATACAGTGTATTTATACAGTTATATACATATATATATATGTTTTCTATTTTGTTTACAGTTTCTTTCTTAATCATCCAAATATCCTGTTTTACATTTTTAATTGATATTGAGTGCTTGACTTGGTGTTTTCAGGGAGATGTCTAATATTAATTCTTTATTTTGTTCTTCTTGAAGCAATAGTTATTTCGTAGTCCCTGCCTGTGTATGTATAGTTAGACTTATTTTTTCCTTGTGCATTTCTTTTTACGTTATCAGACTGCATCACCACTTTGTTGCCTATGGCATTCAAAATTGTGAAATCATTCTGTTGTTCCTTACAGGAAGCTTCTGATTGAAATTTTAAAAATCATTTTGTATAAAATTTTCTCATCTGACAGTTCTTAGATATCACATTTTCCTTTACTACTAATAAAGGTACTTTTGTTTAAATCCTTTGTTTTAATTCATGCCTCAGCCCAGGAATCTTTGCACATTTTTCAGTGTCCAGCTGCTATAATTCACTTCTGGATTTTTTTAGAATGGGGGAGAAAGGCCTTCACAGTATCGTTATTTATGTATTATTAATTGGAATTTTTAAAGGTAGAACTTAGATCTTCTAATTGCCTACTGCTTCTGACAGAGTGGTTATACAACCTTAAGAGTGAAAAATTGTTAAGGGCTATATCTATACAGTGTGTTTAGGAATAGCCTTTAGCCTCTTAGATGTCCTACCTCTTCACTGAAATGACAAAGACAAGTTAGGCTCATCCTTCTATATGGAAAGAGGACAGCTGGGTGTTTAGCAACAGCTTCCACCAGCTCTGGCATACTTAGTGGGAACAGTCCGAGTGGACTGGAGAAACAGCCAGGTGGGAGTAATAAAAGAAGCGAATATATTTCATTGGCATATTTTTCAACATGGTCTTACCCATAGGACTACAGGGTGTTACAATGTGAGACTTTCAACATCTCTCATACAGTAGTTATTCCTCTTATTTACCTTAATATTCCCTATAGCCAGTCTTAGAACCAAACAACACCACTGAGGTGCCGATTCCTCTCTTTCTCTCTCTCTCTCACTAAAACTTTAGCTTTCAGGGTTAGGCAAACAGCTGAATGGGCTTTATGGAACTATCCTGTCAGTGTGAGTACCCAAAGCTGCAGTTAGCCACTTCTCTTTCCTTGTATATCCAAACTGGGGTCTGTGTTACACCACCAGTGAAAGCAGTGAGAATAATTTGAACTGACTTAGCAAAGCTGTTAAACTTGCTTGTGTAAAAAGGAATTCCTTCTGTTTGTCCCATATCTTAACTTCACTAAAATGGCATTTTAGTAATTCTCCAAAACCTATTCTCTGTTTATACAAGGATTATGCCATGACCCATGTTTCCTCATGTGAGTATTGAGAGTATGTAATTGTAGACAGGTGAGTAGACCGTGTGACTTGTTAGTATTCATAACATATCAGAAATCTTAGACAGTGGGCAAAATAAGTGGGGAATATAATTGAACAATGACTGAAACTTACTGTTTCTCAAGCTGAGTTGCATCTTGGATATCTGAAAAGAGGAATGGAGAGCTTTTTTAATTTCCTTATTTGTTTTTAGAAAAGTCTTCATTTGCTTATATTAAAAGAACAACAACTGCAAACCTGAAATATGTAGTACCCTCTTTATTTTTCTGTAGTTATAAATTAACTCTTTCAAAAGCTATAGCCATTCTCAGCTGGCCAGTGACAAAAGAGAAATGTTCCTAGAGAAAGTGTTGTGGAGTTCCATTACAATTCAAATGCCTGTAAATCTTTCTCTCAATCAGTGGAACTTTGGGACCTAATAAGGCAAAAATTTAGACTCCTCAAACTGTCAAATCAACTGCCATGCAATGTTTTAAAAATTAATGAACCTTGAATGACTGCTATCTCTATCTCTGTGATCTATATCTAAGTATCGACGTTGATATAGTGTAATTTCCCTGTTCATGATTAATTTTACTTTCTCAGTTTATCAGACAAGCATGTTGGCCCAATATCTCAACTACTTCAGCATTTCTTTTTGTATTGCTAGTGCTACCTTTATGGCTTCTGCTTTTTTAAATTGATAAATATTAATTGAGTAACAATGGCATGCAGCGATAAAACAAGAGAGTGAAAAGAAATCTGGGATAGAAGACAACTGATAACAAATCCCAGGTCAGACAGCCTTTCCTGGTATGTACTGGGCAGACACAGCTCTTTCTATGTACAATGCCAAAATGGCAGAGAAAGTGGATTTTTAAGCACTGATGCCAAATAACAGTAAAGCTATTTCTAAGAGATCTAATATACTCAGTAATACAAAGGAGGGAGCTGGTAGAAAGGCTGTGGCTTGAAACTGGTGAAAAACTTTGAAGTAATAACTTAAAGTGGATGAACTTTTTCCCCAGGTCTGTTGTTGCACGTCCTTTAGGAATGCTCACTCCTTTTTCACAGCCTATCTCACCCACCCTTTCTAGCTTTTTTCTTTCTTCCACACCCTTTTTCATTAAGGTCTCTAAGACCTTCTTTTACCTCTACTTACACTTGTTCTTGTATCACTTCATTGGTTGTTGGCCTCATCATTATTTAATATTTTTCTTTAATTTTGATTGTTTTCTAAATGCAAACTATATTTACATTATTGAAAGATGGATTTGGTTAAATCTCTTCTTCTAATCCAAAATTCCAGACTTTAGGAAATGAGCAATGATTGATTCTTTAAAGAAAATTTAAAAAATTTTAAATTTTTAAAAGCAAAAATTTCCCTGTAACATAACTTTACACTAAGGTTTCAAAAGTTTGGGGAACTCAACTTGAAACCATTATGAATATATAACTTTTTTCAGTAGTGATTTCTAAACCTCTGAAATACAGGAATTCTCAGCTTACTACAAACTACAGAAGCAAAAAAAGATATCTTTAAAATAAAAGGAACAGCCTAACAGTGACTTTGCCTTGACTTTTAGGCCTTTTTGTTTTATGCTTAAGCTCTCTCTCTTATAAATGCAAACACATATGTTTCCACTTTCACAGTATAGAATCATAGAATCATGGAATTGTTTAGGTTGGAAAAGACTGTTAAGATCATCAAGCCCAATTGGTATTGCAACACTGCCAAGTCCTTCACTAAACAATGTCCCTGAGCACCACATCTACACATCTTTTAAATACCTCCAGGGATTGTTATTCAACCACTTCCCTGGGCAGCCTGTTCAAATTCTTGACAACTCATTTGACAAAGAAATTTTTCCTAATATCCAATCTAAACCTCCCATGGCACAACTTGAGGCCATTTCCGCTTGTCCTATTGCTTGTTGCCTAGGAGAAAAGACCGACGCCCTCCTAACTACAATCTCTTTTCAGGCAGTTGTAGAGGATGACGAGGCCTTGTCTCAGCCTCCTTTTCTCCAGACTAAACAACCCCAATTCCCTCCCTTCATAAGATTTATACTCTAGAACCTTCATCAGTTTTGTTGCTCTTCTTTTGACATACTCCAGCACCTCAAAGCTTTTCCTGTGGTCTAAAACTGAACACAGTTTTCGAGACGCAACCTCACTACAACCAAGTACAGAGGGACAAACAATTCCCTTGTCCTGCTGACCTCTGATACAAGCCAGGATCCTACTGGCCTTCTTGGCCACTTGGGAACACTGCTGGCTTATATTCAGCCAACTAATGACCAACATATCCAGGTCCTTTTCCACTAAGCAGCTTTCCAGACATTTATAGAAGCCATAGAACTGTGACGCAAGTGCAGGATCCAGCACTTAGTCTTTTTGAACCTCATGCAGTTGGCCTTGGCCCATTGATCCAGCCTGTCTAGATCCCTCTGTAGAGCTTTCCTACCCTCAGGCAGGTCAACACTCTCACCCAATTTAGTGTTGTCTGCAAACTTACTTAGGGTGCATTCAATCCTCCCTCATTCAAATCGTTGATAAAGATACTAAACATAATCAATCCCAGTTCTGAGCCTTGGGAACATCACTTTTGACCAGCAGACAATTGAATTTAACTCATTTCATCACCATTCTTTGGGCCTGGCTGTCCAGCCAGTTTTTAGTCCACTGAAGAATATGACCATCCAAGGTTTGAGCAGCCACTTTGTCCAGGAGAATGCTGTGGAAAACATTATCAAAAGGTCTAGGTAGACAACATACACAGCCTTTCCCTCATCTACTAAGTTAGTTACCTTGTCATAGAAGGCAATTAGGTTAATCAGGCAGGACCTGACTTTCCTAAAACTTTGCTGACTGGGCATGATCATCTGGTTGTTCTCTATGTGCCATGTGATGACACTCAAGATGATCTGCTCTATAACGTTTCCCATCACTCAGGTGAGGCCTGTAGTACCCTGGATCCTCTTCCAGCCCTTCTTGTCAATGGGTGCCACATCTCCCATCAGTTGGGACCTCCCTGGTTAACAAAGACTGCCGATAGCTGATTAAAAATAGCTTGGTGAGAACTTCCACCAGTTTCCTCAGTACCCTTGGGTGAATCCCATCCAGCACCATAGACTTGTCTGTGTCTAAAGTGGTGTATCAGGTCACTAATCACTTCCCCTTGCATTATGGGAACTTTGTTTTACTCATCACTGTCCTTAAGCCCCGCCGGCTGAGTACCCTGATAACTACTGGTCTTACAATGAAAAACTGAGGCAAAGAAGGCATTAACTACCTCAGCCTGTTACTCATTCTATGTCATGATGTTTCTCTTCACTTCAAATGAAGTATATATATACTCCTCAGCCCTCCTTTTGTTGCTTATGTATTTACAAAAACATTTTATTGTCCTTTACCTCAGTAGCTAGATTGAGTTCTAGTTGGACTTTTTTGCTTCTAATTTTCTGCCTGCATAACCTCACAACATCCTTGTAGCCCTCCTGAGTAGCCTACCCCTTCTTCCAAAGGTCATGAACACTTTTGTTTCCAGACTTCCATCAAAACCTCTCTCATTGGCCAGGCCATTCTTATTCCTTGCTGCCGCATCTTTCAGCACACGGGGTCAGCCTGCTCTGGCGTCGTTAAGATTTTCTCCTTGAAGAATGTCCGGATTTCCTGGAACTCTTCACCCTTCATAACTGCCTCCCAGGGGACTCTGTCAATCAGTCTCCTAAACAGGCCAAACTAACTGTCCAAGGTGGCAGTTCAGCTGATCCCTCTCCTTACTTCTCCAAGAATCAAAAACTCTATCATTTAATGATCACTATGCCCAAGACAGCCACCAACCATCACATCACCCAGAAGTCCTTCTCTGCTTGCAAACAACAGGTCCAGTGGGGTATTTTGCCTAGT
>WAAB01018416.1:131366-151688 GCA_013389865.1 Piaya cayana | reverse complement strand
AGTTTTGTTGCTCTTCTTTTGACATACTCCAGCACCTCAAAGCTTTTCCTGTGGTCTAAAACTGAACACAGTTTTCGAGACGCAACCTCACTACAACCAAGTACAGAGGGACAAACAATTCCCTTGTCCTGCTGGCCTCTGATACAAGCCAGGATCCTACTGGCCTTCTTGGCCACTTGGGAACACTGCTGGCTTATATTCAGCCAACTAATGACCAACATATCCAGGTCCTTTTCCACTAAGCAGCTTTCCAGACATTTATAGAAGCCATAGAACTGTGACGCAAGTGCAGGATCCAGCACTTAGTCTTTTTGAACCTCATGCAGTTGGCCTTGACCCATTGATCCAGCCTGTCTAGATCCCTCTGTAGAGCTTTCCTACCCTCAGGCAGGTCAACACTCTCACCCAATTTAGTGTTGTCTGCAAACTTACTTAGGGTGCATTCAATCCTCCCTCATTCAAATCGTTGATAAAGATACTAAACATAATCAATCCCAGTTCTGAGCCTTGGGAACATCACTTTTGACCAGCAGACAATTGAATTTAACTCATTTCATCACCATTCTTTGGGCCTGGCTGTCCAGCCAGTTTTTAGTCCACTGAAGAATATGACCATCCAAGGTTTGAGCAGCCACTTTGTCCAGGAGAATGCTGTGGAAAACATTATCAAAAGGTCTAGGTAGACAACATACACAGCCTTTCCCTCATCTACTAAGTTAGTTACCTTGTCATAGAAGGCAATTAGGTTAATCAGGCAGGACCTGACTTTCCTAAAACTTTGCTGACTGGGCATGATCATCTGGTTGTTCTCTATGTGCCATGTGATGACACTCAAGATGATCTGCTCTATAACGTTTCCCATCACTCAGGTGAGGCCTGTAGTACCCTGGATCCTCTTCCAGCCCTTCTTGTCAATGGGTGCCACATCTCCCATCAGTTGGGACCTCCCTGGTTAACAAAGACTGCCGATAGCTGATTAAAAATAGCTTGGTGAGAACTTCCACCAGTTTCCTCAGTACCCTTGGGTGAATCCCATCCAGCACCATAGACTTGTCTGTGTCTAAAGTGGTGTATCAGGTCACTAATCACTTCCCCTTGCATTATGGGAACTTTGTTTTACTCATCACTGTCCTTAAGCCCCGCCGGCTGAGTACCCTGATAACTACTGGTCTTACAATGAAAAACTGAGGCAAAGAAGGCATTAACTACCTCAGCCTGTTACTCATTCTATGTCATGATGTTTCTCTTCACTTCAAATGAAGTATATATATACTCCTCAGCCCTCCTTTTGTTGCTTATGTATTTACAAAAACATTTTATTGTCCTTTACCTCAGTAGCTAGATTGAGTTCTAGTTTGGCTTTTTTGCTTCTAATTTTCTGCCTGCATAACCTCACAACATCCTTGTAGCCCTCCTGAGTAGCCTACCCCTTCTTCCAAAGGTCATGAACACTTTTGTTTCCAGACTTCCATCAAAACCTCTCTCATTGGCCAGGCCATTCTTATTCCTTGCTGCCGCATCTTTCAGCACACGGGGTCAGCCTGCTCTGGCGTCGTTAAGATTTTCTCCTTGAAGAATGTCCGGATTTCCTGGAACTCTTCACCCTTCATAACTGCCTCCCAGGGGACTCTGTCAATCAGTCTCCTAAACAGGCCAAACTAACTGTCCAAGGTGGCAGTTCAGCTGATCCCTCTCCTTACTTCTCCAAGAATCAAAAACTCTATCATTTAATGATCACTATGCCCAAGACAGCCACCAACCATCACATCACCCAGAAGTCCTTCTCTGCTTGCAAACAACAGGTCCAGTGGGGTATTTTGCCTAGTTGACTCACTTACCAGGAAGTTACCTTCTACACACTCTAGGAACCTCCTAGACTGTTTCCTCTCTGCTGCATTGTATTTCCAGCAGACATCTGGTAGATTGAAGTCCTGCACAAGAACAGTGGCTAGCGATTGTCAAACTTTACCTAGCTGCTGTAGAATATTTCATCTGCCTCTTTATCCTGGTTTGGCAATCTGTAACAAACTCTCTCCATGATATCTGACTTGTTGGCCTTCCCCCCAATTCTTACCCATAAACATTAAACTTTACCATCAACTTCATTAAGCTCTATATATTTAAAACACACCCTAGCATACAGAGCTACCTCACTGCCTCTTGTTCCTTCTTTATTCCTTCTAAAGAGTTTGTAGTCATCCATTACAGCACCTGAGTTTTCACAAGTCATCCCACTACGCTTCTGTGATGGCAATAATATCACAGTTTTCCTAATGCACAATGGCTTCCAGCTCTTCCTGTTTGTTGTCCAGGCTGTATGCATTGGTGCAGATGAGTAGCCAAGGAACTTTGATATTGCAAATAAACTTTTAACCAATGGACAGAAATTCTTATCAAAGCTGAAGTATGAAGGAAAACAAATTGAGATGGTCAGTTTGTAGGCAGATTTTCTGTTAAATACACGGAGACAGTTGTATGCTTCATTAGCTATTTCAGCCAAGTGAAAGAAGATGCAGTGTTGCCAGTTATAATTAATACTTAGTTGGACAAGACTATTCTAAACCCTGTTAGAGTATGCCGTTGAAACAGCTATCTCCAAAACAATAACTCCATTTCAAAATTATATCTCAATAACCAGAGCCAGCAGAAATTTTTTAAGCAGTTAAAGATCTACAATTTTCTTACTGTAATGTACTTACACTGTCAAGAATTTTCCAATTAATCCGTTAAAACAGAGCACATTCTTCCTGAAAACTTCATGTTGCAGTGTTTGCTAATGTTTCTTGAAAACATTATTTAAGCATTACATACAAACAATAGGCAAGGCTCACAGCAAAAGAGAAGAATAGACTTTTGAAGATTAATCAAATTAAGTCTAAAGCTAGTACAGCATATTAATACTATCCCTTACAATCCCTCTCTGAAAAAAAAATATTGGCATTATCACACTGGTCCATTCAATATAATATTTTATGTGCACAGTGGTCAACAACTGTACATCCACTTTCACAGCTGAACAGAAGAGAGAAAATTAAGAATTTACTTAGATAATTGAGTTGTTATATTCTAATTATCACCTAAGTTGTGCATAAATCTTTAGGCAGATCTTTAAGGTCCATTTCAACCCAAACCATTCTATGATTCTAAGACTGAGATCGAATTCCTGGGCAAAAGCATAAAAGGTCTTACTCTAAGTTAACTAGAAATTTTCTTTAACTACCCATGGATTCACACAGATATTCAAGCACACTTGCACAGATAGACGTACAGAGATCAGTCAAAAGGTGTTCTTTTAGTTTCTTTACTCAGAAACTAGAGGTATGTTCAAAATTAAAAAACATTTTTAAGGAAAACTGGCTTCAATCTGAATTGAAATTGCACAGAAAGCTTCATGAGCATAAATATATAATTTTCTGAAATCCAACAAAACCAAGCACTCAGAGATGTAATCTGCATTCTTGCTTGTCAATCCGTGTATCAATTTTTTTTGTTTTATTTTGAGAACCTCTTTATTTTCCACACTCTCACCCCCAAGCTTTTGGAGAAAATTAACAAAATCATTGGCTAACTGCATTTCTTCAAAGTAGCCAGGAAAAAATACCTCAAAATTATATAATTTATTCTTTAAATTAATGAAATAGTCCCTCTTTTACCCTTGAAAATAGAAGACACTACTTTCCCCATCTCCTGGATTTTTGTACTGAAATATCCCAAAGGGAGAAAACAGTAGAGAAGCTCTAAAACTCCTTTTTTTCCTTGCTTTTTTTAAAATCATGACTTCTATCAGGGATGGATTTGGTAAGGAGAATGTAACCAGGAGTAAAAATATCAGCTGCTATTTACTGACATTAAATACAATGAAATCTCAAGGTCAGCTTAATTTCTTGCCTCTCCTTATCTTTCTGACACATAGTTCTGTATCTCAGTAGCTGCCACCAACAGCTACCATCACAACTCTTGGCTAATTAGTAATCAGTCATGTCACTTGGTATGATCTCATTCAATCTCACTATCGAATGTGAGCACAACAACAAAAAGGGAAATTAGGAACTCTTGGCAACTACGTCTTTAGACCACTTATTTTCAGCAGCATTATGTGCCTGTAGTTCAAGCTTTCATTATGTTACATTAATAGGCATGTTTGAATGTGATGGTTTTGGTAGTTATTCATTTAGGAATATTCCACAGCGCTAGGAGACATGACATTTAACTACCAGCCAAATAACCCCATCAAATGCTGAGAGATAAGATTTTTTAGCAGTTCAGCAGCATTAAGTTAGGGAAAAAGCTTTTTAAAAGAATTCTTAATCATATATCTTTTCTCATCAGTAACCACTTCAGCATAGAAAGTACCTATCAGAGCTGAATGAAACCAGAGAGCATCTCATTGCTGGGGCCTTAACACAGCACTTAAGCACACCTAGAATGTAAGTACAAGAATATCCCATCTAAGTTACTATGTTCACCTACATGATTAAAATTACATGGAAATGTTGGTGCTTTTCTGGATTAGGGTGTAAGGATTGAGATATTTAAGATCAGCCTTTCATGTAGTAAAAATATTTACAAATCTTCTTAAGAGATGACATATAAATAAAAATTACTATCTTGGCTTTTGACTGTTAAGACTCCAGACAGCTTTACATGTGAAAATCCTGTGTATTAAATAATCACTTTATTCTCAAGCTAAGCAGCTGTCTGAAATGGCAATCACAAAGTGCTAATCTCTGCTACCAATAAACAAAAGTAAATCACAGCAGAAAACTCGTTTATGTGCAGTAATCTCCAGAGGATTAGCATTTAAAGGGATCAGATTTCCTAAAACCCCTCTTTCCTGATAACAACCTCTGCTGTGAGGTGACACACCAATAGACATAAATTATCTAGAGCTACAGATAAGCAGAGGCCATTTGGGGGTTCGTGTGCAATATAAATAGATGCAAAACATGGGAACTGGTGCTCATCACAAACCTCAAAAGGATTAGCAGTTCAAGTTCTGATTTCCTTGCTGTTGTTAGCTGTGATTTATCATCAGAGAGTGACTGAGAGTCTGTCTTATCTGTGATAATTTAATGGCTTAATGGCAGTTCCTTTATCTGGGGGTCATAATTAAGCTTGTTTGATCCGTTTCCTAACAAGCCCCTCGCCTGTATTTTTAGCTATGCCTATTTTTTCTCTGTGTGTAGGAGCATTTTTGCTAATGAGTATTAACAACATTGTTGTTAACAATTACTAGTAATGATAACAATCTTGTAAGAGGTTAGCATTTATCTGGAGGAAAAATGCAAGCCCAAAAAAGATACAAGACTTTGAATTTAAATAAATTTATGGGAGATTTTGATTGGAGTGTCTTAGCAACTCTTTCATTTGTCAGCTTCAAATCTAACTCAAATGCATTACTGAAAATGAAAAACTACTGCATAAAATAATTTTCAATTTAATTTTCTCTGGTACAAAATTAATACCAGTTTGAAAGTAAAGATGACTGCTGTCATAGTGTATTTTCTGTCCCTTTCTATCATCTCGCTAACGAGCTGTTCCTTCCACTATTGAGAAAATTTTCTCCAAAATATACCTTTTACACGTTATAACGACTGTTTAAGAACACAGGTGTCATCAAAACGAATCTAATGATATTTTATCCATTAACATCACTACGAAAAGAAGCAGATAATTTTTAAAAATATTGAATATTAGATATTTGAAAGGAAATCTTTCCAAGATTATCTTTTAAATAGAATACAATAAAAATCAAATAGGAATCTACATAAAATTATGAGTTTCGTGTTTTGTTTTTTGGGTTTTTGAGGAAGATAAATGTAAAAGAGGAAACAAATTCAGCTTGACCATGCTAATTTCTTAATCTTTGGTGTAGTGAATAAGCTACTTACTGATGTTTAGGGAAACAGAATGACTGGCTATAGAAAGACATCTAAAAAACCTGATCTCACATATATAGACACAGGAGTTATAGACATAATATGTGTGTGTATATCTATGTATATGTGCACTCATATATTTGCTCATCTATATATGTATTTATGTATTATATCTAATATGTTTTCATATACTTTTAGTCACACACATAGAATTATGCATTTCCAAATTCATTGAAATTTGTCTTTAGAATAGGTCTTATTTCTCTTATGACAAAAAATTAGTAGTGGGGTAGAGAATCTGTACGTCTAGCCTAAATTAATTACTTGAGTACTATAATTAATGCAGAAAGACAAGGTTCGTTAGAGTTTGAGTCATTCCACTTATCTGACTTGCTTATTTTAGAACTAGATGCATTGCTTTTCTTTCTCACTGCTATAGTTAAACCCCAGGTGACGTGGCTAAGCTTGTAAATGGCTGAAGGTTAGATGAGATTAATTCCGCCCATATGACTGAAAGAAGCAGTAAATTCCAGAATGGTAACTCCCAAGACTTTACTTCCCTGTTCTCTGCAAATGGAAAGACTGTCACAGAAGAAGTATTGTATATGCTTCTGTATATAAATATATTTCCTGCCTTGTGTAGAATGAAGCTCACCTGAGATCCTTAAACATACAAACCTTTCCTTCTGAATACTGTTAAACAACCAATAGTAATAATAAGTAGTTGACCAAATAGACAAATATTTTCAGGCAGAGACAAAGAAAAACACCCAAAACACAAGACATCGGTTCATTCTTCTGTCCTAGAAATGTAATGTTACTGACTTCTGCTGAGTTTTGCAGGTGGGTCAGAATGTCATATGTTCAGCTGCTTAGGTCTGGCAAGCAGGAATTTCATTTTAAGCTTGCTATCTGACCAAGACTATGGCAGGAGAATTTACTGGGAACTTTACAGAAGTCTCGAATGAGCTTTGTTCCACACAGAAACCTTGTTGCAGCTCTTGATGAAATCAGTAAGAAACTTTTCATTGACTGTAGCAGGATGGGTGTGAAGGTGACAGCCATATTGCAGCAGCAGCTGGCAGTTGCCTGGGAAGCTGAAATTTTACTGAGCTATGGAACAAGCAAAATGTGTGAAAGATAGAAATG
Organism: Piaya cayana; assembly: GCA_013389865.1. Taxonomy (NCBI): domain Eukaryota; kingdom Metazoa; phylum Chordata; class Aves; order Cuculiformes; family Coccyzidae; genus Piaya; species Piaya cayana. The sequence continues at coordinate 144,660 of WAAB01018416.1, read as the reverse complement.
ACAAGGTGTAAGGGAGATTGCAGTATAACACACTGAAATCCTTACCCAGTATCTGCGGCTAAGGCCATTGACACTTGGGTGCTGAGCTGGCTCTGGGAGGCCTTTGTGAGATAAGCCCACACAGTCACCAAGACATCTGCTTTACACGTCTGACTTCTCAGATAATTTTCCAAAACTAACAAGTTGGATACTTTTCTTAATGAATATTATTTTTGCTGTTGTCAGTGTGTGACAAGCTTAGTAGGTTTTTTTTTTTTTCCACTGCTAGGAATTTCTTTAAGTTTATATTAAATAGGAATCTTTGCCCATCTCACAGTGAGGACAGACAGCAGTGCAGTCACCACTGTGCTATGTTGTTAGTTGTTCAGCAGCTAGTGCCAGATATAATATAGCCAAATAAACCACCAAGGACAAAAACATCATGAAATGCTTGCAACCCTGCTTTTAAGTTCACCAAAGGTTTCAGTGGATCTTGCTGTTTTCAGTGGGGAAAACAATAAATATACTAAATAGATCTCATTGTTTTAATTTTGGACATTACTTGTTGTTACTTGCAGAACTAATGGTCTTTATAAAAAGAAATCATAGTTATTACAAAGCAAGTGCTCATATATCTAAAAACCGAAACAGTTTTCTGTTGAAATAATGCATCTTACTGGTTTCTGTCTCTGAATTCATGGTCAGGATTACAACTGGATCGAATTTTCTATTTTGATTTTGTGTGGTTTTGCATTAAATTTGTCATCGTCTGGCAACGTTTTCAATCTCATTGTTCTTCCTATATTTGTAGCTTTAATCCCCCCATTTTATTCTCTATACATACATACAAGTGTATTGGTATACACATACACAGATACGGACATATAAAACCAGAAATTCTCACTTGTTCTTTGATATATAAACAATTTTCAAGATTCTATTTTCACCCACAAAACAGGCATGTTATTACTGGAAAAGAGTCCCAAATGTGATTTGAATACTTCATCACAAAGATAAATTTTGTTCCCACTAGCATATAAATGTTGTTTTCACTAGATTGAATTCAATTATATATCTATAACAAACAATCTCCTTTGATATTTGAGACATTTTTTATTTAGTTATGAAAATTTTGCATAATATATTCTCCTCATCCAAACTCTTGAGTTGTATTTGCAGCTCTTCCACTGATTTACTATTTTATTATTGAGAAACACTTTAATGTCTCTGAACTTCAGTTTACTCATTTGAAGTAGATGAAGAGACACATGCGATTTAATTGATGTTTATAAAGCACATTGAGACCTTGTAATGAAAAATGAGACAAAAGTGATCAGTATTCTTAAAGGTACACTCTCTTTCTTTGCCTCAGTTTTTTTCCAAAGACCTATATATTATTGCTAAATTTAGGATTATCTGTTCAACTCGCACACTTTTCACAGACAGAATATTTCAGTTTTACAGCATGATGTACTGTCATACTTAAATCACCATCTTAACAAAAAGGAAAAATATTCTAGACAAATGTTGTTAAAAAGTGAGTCCTTTTTTATTAAATATTACCTGTAATTTTGTTATGGTTTTATTACATTCCCAAATCTGCAATTCACTCTGCACTGGCAGACTGCTGTATCCATATGGATCCCAGTTGTATATGGCTCAAAATGGTCTGCAGAGAAAGCTGTTGAAAATTCAGTTGTGGGGTAGGCAATACAATAAAATCAAGCCTGTTGATAACATAAACCAGCATCATATGATCTATATGCACATTAATAAATATCTGTATATCAAAGCCAATATATATTACAATCTCTATATATGTAAAACAAAGTGCTTTTTCCTTTAGAAATTATTTAATCATGTTGTAATGTTCAAATGTGTTTCTGTCTAGTTATGAAGAATAATCATTCAAGGTCACAAGATATTTGGTAGTGAAATAGATATCCAAATTCATATTTTCCTTTGGATTTGATGGTCTCCAGAAAAGCAGAGCAGGCAGTGAAATATTTACAGTGTTGATCTTACCATTCCAAAGGGATGGAAAATGTCCAGTCTGTTCTATGTCTACTTTATATTCTGGAATAGCATTTCTTCCACAACGACATAGTTGTGTAGTTGCAGGATACAACAGTCATCAGTGCTAAGTACCAGTATCTAATACTGGAACATAAGAATGGATAGATCAGTGAGGCAGGTCAAAACCTGGTCTCTCATTCTTATAAATGGCCCACAAAGCCTGCTTCCTTCAATAAAAACATATATATTTCTCTCCTTTATTATCTCCTCAAACCCAATGAAGGTCCTAACAAGGCATGGGGGGGAGGGAACATATTAACTCCTTAATGCACTGGAAAAGGGTAAACATAACCTGCATTTTTTTTAAAAAGAGGAAAAAAAAGGAAAGACCCAGGAAACTACAGGCTGGTTGCTCTCACCTCTGTGCCCCACAAAAGAATGGAATAGATCCTCCTGGAAACTCTGCTGAGGCACATGGAAAATAAGGAGGATATTTGTGACGACCAAAATGGCCTCACTGATGGTGAATCAGGCCTGACAAGTTTTTGATGGGGCTACAGCATTGATGGTTAAGCAAAGAGTAACTGACATAATATACCTGGACTTGTGCATTGCATTTGACACTGTTCCACAAGATATTCTTGTCTCTAAATTGGAAAGAGACAGATTTGATGAATGGACCACTCAGTAGATAACAAATTTTCTGGATGGTTGTACCCAAAGAATTGTGGTCAACAGCTCAGTGTCCAAGTGGAGACTGGTGGCAAGTGATGTTCCACAAAGGTTGGTATTGGGACGGATGTTATTTAACATTTTTGTCAGTGATGTGGACAGTGGGATTGAGTACACTGTCAGAAAGCTTTGTGGTGTGGTCAGCATGCTGGAGGGAAGAGATGCCATCCAGAGGAACCCTGACAGTCTTGAGAGATGGGCCTGTGCGAACTTTATTAAGTTCAACGAGACCAAGTGCAAGGTCCTGCACCTGGGTTGGGGAAATCACAGGCACAGATACAGGCTGAGTAGAGAATGGATTAAGAGTAACCCTGAAGAGAAGGACTTGAGGGTGCTGGTGAATGTGAAGCTCAACATGAGCCAGCAATGTGCACTTACAGCTCAGAAAGCCAACCATATTCTGGGCTGCATCAGAGGAATCATGACCAGCATGAGGTGATTCTGACCCTCTGCTCTCGTGAGAGCCCACCTGAAGTACTGTCTTCAGTTCTGGAGTCCTCAGCACAGGAAGGACATGAATCTGCTAAAGCACTTCCAGAGGAAGGCTACAAAGACGATCAGAGGGCTGCAGCACCTCCCCTGTGAGGACAGGCTGAGAGAGCTGGGCTTGTTCAGACTAGAGAAAACCAGGGTCCAGGAAGACCTTGTAGCAGCATGCCAGTACTTCAGGTGGGCCTACAGGAAAGATGGGGAGGGACTCTTTATCAGGGATAGTAGTGATAGGATGAGGGGCAAGGGTTTTAAGTTGAAAAAGAGGAGATCTAGATTAGATATTAGGAAGAAATCTTTTACTGTGAGGGTGGTGAAGCACTGGAACAGGTTGTCCAAAGAAGTCATGGATGCCCCATCCCTGGAGGTGTTCAAGGCCAGGTTGGGTGTGGTTTGAGCAAGCTGATCTAGTGGATGGTGCCCCTGGCCAGAGCAGGGATGTTGGAACTAGATGAACTTTAAAGTCCCTTCCAACTCAAACCATTCTATAATTCTATGATTTTTTGGTCAGAGTTTTTTCTTAGACTTCAAGCAATAACTTTCTGTTAAGGAACAGCACTGAAAAGATCCACAATTGTATTGCTATTACCTAAAATTTCTATTGTACTGATGGGGGAAGAAATATCTCTTTCAGGGACTGAGGGAGATGACAAGTTGGAGAGGGTTATTTATTAGTAGTTACCATTTGTGGGTTTTCTGTTTAAAAGATCAGGAGATTCAGATGTGAAATCAAGCTTATATCTCTGAGGCTGCTGTGCAGAGAAATATCACTTGAAATGCATAATTTAGAGCACTTCTAACACAAACTCTTGCATATCATTTTAATGGTTCATTTGACAAAATTATGCAGGGGCAAGGATAAAAATGCTAACTCCTCCCAGATGAGACTCAGAAAGAGACATTACTCTTTTCATCAAGTTGTGTAGAAATCCTGTTTTGAAAAAAAAATGAAGAAAAGAGAGTACCAGTTGTTGGTATTAAGTAAAAAATAAGTCACTGTAGTTACCGTGGTAGGTGTCAGTTGCTCTGTGTAGCACATTAGCCCATGCTGACCTTTAAGTTCCTGAGCAGATTGGGGAAGGTCAGCAGAAGTTACTCACATGCTTACGAATCTGAACCTACCACTGGCAAAGAGAATCTCTTTATATGATTTCCACAACAAGTGAAATATTTTTCATGTCTTCACCACTGCAATTTCAATAGGTGGGAAACTGTTTTCATATTGCAAATCTTGACATTTTTCTTAGAAAACGTCCTGCCAGGGACAACGTGTGAAGCATTATAACTTACATTTTTTTAAAAAGCCAGATCCTTGGGGAGAAGTGGTGAAACCTCTCTCTCATCAAGATTCTCCTTCAAACACAAGAAAACTGACACACTGTTCTGAAGAACCATGGTTATAAGTTAAAAGCAGACCATGACAAAGGGTCAAAAAGAAAAGCACAGAGGCCAAATGCTTGCTGTTATTGAAAGTAGTTAAGGCTGTATCAAACCTTGGCACAAGATATCAATAGAACTGATATAAAAATAAGATCTTTCATTGTGAGATGATGATAAAGATTAACTTTTACTGAGATGCCTCCCTGTGTAATAATGCAGAAAAAAAATCCCAGAACTCCCTTGTAATTTACCTTTACTTACTCTATCGATCCTTTTCTTATTGGTGTTGTTAGTGTGTTTACCTTTTTCTAATTTCAAGAATACCACTAGTATAATACCATTTTTAATTAAGGATAAAAGCTTCAGAATGCTCGGCTAGACCTGTTCTTCACTTCCTTTGAATTATTATTATTTCTTTTAAGCAGATAAGTCACTGTTAGTGGCATATCTTGTTCATTTGTGGCTAAATATACCCTACTCCATGGCCAAAACTCATAAGGAGCATCAGAATACATATACATATGCAGTTTCTCTTGCATTCATTGACTGAAAAGTATAATTATCTCTTCTTTCTGTGCAAAGTGAGATGATGACTTATTTTATTTTATTTTGTTTTGTTTCATTTCATTTCATTTTATTTTTTTTTAGAAAACCTGTAAGTCTCCTGAAAGAAACCAAATACCTGTTGCTTGGCCATATTAGTTCACTGCCTTTACTACATGCATGTAAAGTTGGAAATGTGTCCTCATATGTTTTTTCTCACATTCCTAACAGAGTGGAAAAAGACACAAAGATATTGAAGGCTGGTGGCAACAGCGGGTGATGGTTCTTTGTTTTGTGTGAAGAGGAAAAACAGAGATCTACAAGCTCCTTCTATTCTCTTTGAGCTCATATTTTTAATCCAATGTAGACAAACAGTTCATCCTTACAGAATTGGGATGAGACCTTATATTATTGACAGCACTTTCCTCTTCTATGCAATAAAGGAATGATTCATACCAAATAGCAGTACAGGTGTGAGCTGGTTGTGAAATTCTTTGCAACTGTTTCTCAGGCAATGTATTTCAGTGGCAATTTTGTCATACATGGAGACCATTGTATCATATATAAGAACACAAACCTTCTGGTCAGTTTTTAATGTTAATATTATTGCATATATTACTGTTTAAATGTTCACTTTTACCATGTTCCTTCTTTCGTTTTCTATTCTTGCATTTCTAGTATTTGAAAGCACACATAATAGAACAGTCTTTATTAAAAATATTCTATAATCTGAAGAGTTCCAAAGTCAGTAGAAGAGAACCTGCCTAAGGTCTGCTGAGGACTACTTGGCCCAAGTTCTCTTCTACATTCCCTTTCAATTAATTAGAGATCTTTCATTTAATTTGACTGTAATCATACTTCTTGTCTTCAGATGTTATCAGAATAAAGAAAGCTCAAAACACATCACAAACATTTGTCAAAAATGTTTCAGAAATCTGTAGCAAGTCCAGTACTCCTATCAGTGGACAATTAGTGGAAGTGAAGTGAGTCAATCCAGAAGTTGTAAGAGCAAACTTTCTGTCAAACAGGAGAGATCATTTCAAAAACTTGTTGAATACTCTGCAATTTTCTTTCAATTGTCGATTGAGCTATAGGAAGTCGTGATTATTGCTGATCTTTCAGCAGTTATCCTTTCCTGTAAAGAAAGAGTTTTGGAGAAAGTCTCCATTAAGATAAGGGAAAGGAAAGACGTAGTGATACTTTGAGCATTTAAAATATCATAGCAGAAACAAGCACCATCAAAATAGACGCACAGATGATTTGTCGAATGGACCATTTTTTATAATTACATTATTAGATTCATTCAGTACCACTGATCTCTTCACATACATGTGAAGGTCTATTGATCACAAATCTGCTTCACTGTTATACTAACAGATGCACAGTTATTAACCTTGGAAATAATCCACATCCCCTTTTCAGAAAGATCAGAGGAGCCAATTAAGGACAACATGGCATCTTTTGCTGACGGACTGCTCTGCCCTTTCTATAAATGGGCAAAACCAATGCCAGAACCTGTGAAAAAAATGCCAAGAGAAAATAATTGTGCTGTGCATCATAAACTTTTCATTCTTCTCTGTCATTTTAAGCCAGTATCTTTTTCAGATTACATGTTCAGTGTCGCAAGTGCTGCTCTGCAAATGTACGAGACTTGCTGTTTTCCTTCCCTTCTCAAACTTCTCGTTTACCAACCTTTGTTAAGTGCCCCAGGGTGTTGACACAGCAAAATAAATGCCAAAAAATGCTCTCTAGAAGAGCACTAATAGCTCAACTGTATGAGCCAGGGTTATTAAACCTCATGCTAAGTAGTGTTTTGGCTATTTGGAAATATAAATAAATAATGAGGAAAATACAGGAAATATGTCCTCAGAAGAGATTAGCAACCTGACTGTGGGGTTCAGTTACTGCCAGAAGCTATATGATGTACAAGCTATTTTATTTGTATATTCATTTTGCAAGATTAAATCTTAGCTAAATTAGCAGTGAAGAATTTGGTGAAGAGCACTGAGATTACACACTTTATAAATAAAACAAATTGTATCACCTTTCTTTTCTGCTTTTGAGATTTTGGCATATGATATTCAAACAAGTTATTTTCTTTAACATGCTCATACCTATTTACAGTGTTTTCTTATCTAGTTCATGTACTTCCTTGGAGGTGACTCTTTCAGACACTTAAATGTCAAGAAAAGTCATTGATATCAAAGTAACTAGACTTGCACTGGGTGAGCAACAAGTTCCCTGATGAAACGAACAGGGCTAGTTTTTACCATCATTTTGCTCATTTAAATGTTGGTAATATTCACATTATCTTCTTTCCTTTTTTCCTTTGATAAACAGAATGAATCTTAAGAATACGGAGGTAAGTGATTTTGTGGGCTTCCAAAGGTCCAGGGATGCTCTCCCTACAAATGTCCTCTTTCCCTGTAGGATATTTGAAGGAGCCTACTCCTCCTTCCTGGAAAAGTAAGGACTTCATCTAGTCTTGTGCTACAAGGTCAAAAAGACATTCCACACATTAGCCTCATGACACAACTACTATAGTCACTTTTTTAGAATGACAGTGGTACCCTACATTGCTTTCTCATTGACTGAGCTTATGAAATTCCTTGGGGAGACCAGTGACATTTGACTTAAGGACATCTAGGTTTCTGTAGTGCCTACAAGCTTGGAGTCCAGAACTGGGGAGGTAAAAAGTACAAGAGGATGGCAAAGACATAATCACAGTATTGGAAATCAGATTTATAAAATGTATTCTCAGAAGAACAGAGGAATTGCAGACACTACAGGACAAATTAGGGCTTGGTTTCTACATTTTACTTGAAGTTTTCATTTGTCTAGGGCTGATAATATTTAAGTCACAATAACCTAAAAAATGTGGGAGGAATGAGGGACTAAGGCTATAGTGGAATACCATCTTGGGTGCAGATGTTGGCTCTGAAGTGTTGTCCTCAGCCCTGCAGAGGATTTTAGGTGATTTTGTTCATAGAATCCACATTCCTAATTCATCAATTTTACTTAGCTCAAAACATTATAAATTCTTGCAGTAGAGAAGGAATTCTCACAGTAGAAGGAAGAGAGGAAGAGGTAAAGGGAGGGGGAGCATGTAAGGCAAGATTTATTTCGGAGTCTGTAATGGCAGGTTTATTGATTCTGACTCACGAAGTATGAAGTTATAGATTTAGGTGATGATACAAAGAGAGCTAAAACAGCTACATAATGTCACACACTACACTAGAATCAGTCAATTAGATACTTACTTTATATCTCCTGGCTGTTTATGATACATTGTAGAGATGATTTAGCAGATGGATCAAGGTTCAGATTTTCTTTTTTAGTAGAAAATAATATCTTGTACTCTACAAAAGCAGGAGCAAGAGAGATACATGATTCTCCTAAAGATTAACATCAAAGATCAAAGATTTTTAACATCAAAATTAAGAAGGGAGATTGCACTTGTAATTACACATTTAAAAGAAAAAATAGTTAAACGTAAATGTTTCTGTATTGGAAAAAAAAAGTCACTTTAAATATACATTAAAATATGAAAGTAGTCTTATTTTTTGTGCATACCAGTGCTTTGCCTGAGAAAATTAAATCTCAGGAACCAGTCATTTGTCAGTGAGCCAGCTAATATGAGTCACACCACAACCAGAGTCTTAAGAAATAAGTTCAAAGAAAATTCAAAAAGACCTTATGCAGGAAGAAAATGTATTGTAGGCAATATTTAGTTTTCCAGAGGTATTTCAGTTAAGCATCATGATGACAGATTTCTGGGGAAAAAAGGTCTCTCAGCTTGGCTTATCTACTGATTCTAGAGTCAATGGAGAAAATAAGAGTGATATTTAAGTTTAGACTCCCAAAGAAAGCTGTTTGCTGTTTGTTTAACTTAAGTTTTGAATATTTTTGTTTTCACTGACAGAAAGCTGGCCAGGTATGCACGTATTAGCCAAGGTGATCCAAAACTGTCATTCTACATTTGACTTGGGGTGTAAAAGTATCTGTAATGCTCATATTTGACACCTCTAGATGGTGGTAAGAATACAGTAATTTACTATTTTTATAACTTTGATGGCTATAGGGAAAATTATTTTCAAAGACAAGCTAATAAATAGCCTCAAAAGATGTATTTTTTCTAGTAATTTTGTCTAAAGCAAGATAATGCTATTAGAAGAGTATGTGATTCCACAGACACACAAGGATGAGTCTTTACAAGGCTTTTAAGAAATTTAAATGCGTGATTGAGCATCACTGCACTGGTCTGTGCCATGTTCATCTTACTAACATGAATCTACTTAGTGCAGTTAGAGTAGCAATGGTCTGTACTTAAGTATTTTTTAAAGTCAGAAAAAATTATTTCTTGTACTAACAAATATTTGTACCTATTTCTAAAAACATGTGCTGCAAAACTATTGTCCTAGTTCTATGCATATATACACACACATACACACTTCTCTGGATATAGAACCCTTGGAGTGAGAGTTTGAATACAGACAAAACAAAACTGAGAGAAAGCTACTATTGCTATCCTGTTTCTGGGTTGAACTTGCAGACATGAAGAGGTTACAATCACTTAACTGGTGTTTCATAGCAAATTGAACTAATGAATCTACATCCCTGCCTGGTGGATTTGAGATTTTCAGTCATCTCCAAATTACAGGACCAATTCTGGAAAAATACACGGGGAGAGGAGGGAAGGGGAGGGAAGAGGAGGGGAGGGAGAAGAGAGAAGCAAAGAGGAGAACTTTGAATGACAAACATTATACTAAAAGTTATTTTTGATAATTAAGATATCCTACTGGAAGTGAGTTAGGTAAGTGAGATTTTTTATATATATATATCCTCTGAAGAATCTATTAATTTTCCAGAAACCAAAAAGTGATTTTTTTCATTATCTGTGTAACCTTCCTAACTAATATGGATCTCCCTGATTCTTCCAGTAAATTATGTAATAAAAATCAAAGAGCTTATGGAAATTAATTTGAAAATGTAAGTAAAAGTGTAGGATCACATAGAAACTTGACCCTGATTTGCTGTTTCACTTCAAAATCTCTCCTTCAGTTTTAGTAGACTGTGAAGACAACAAAGGAAACTCAAGAAGATGAAGAACAGTCTGCTTTTCCAACTGATTTCTATATACAATTTCTGATCCTCATTCTCAACTAGCAATTTATGATCACAGCATGGTGAAGTTGAGGAATTTACTATGCCTTACTTATTCATGCACTGCTGATGCAGATCCAAAGCATATATTATTGCATTGCTATATATATCGTTCTTTCTACATTGTTCTTTCCTGTTGGACCCTATAGCCTTCTATGAGGCCAGGTTGCTTTATGTGAAATGGAAGAACAGTCACAGTAGCACTTCAGTTCCCCTTTTCCCTAGTCAAAATAGCTGAGCCAACTCACAGTGGTAGCATAGGTATTCAGTATTGAACCTTACAAGTAATAAATTAAGTCCTAGGATGTAAAAGGGAATGTCATAGATCAAACTCACAGATTGTGTAAATCAGTTCCACTCCATTGATTCCAGTTCAGCTGAGAATCTGTCCCAGTAACTTTTAAGTCATAAAGCAAGTAATTTTTAAGCAATACAATCTGATTTGCATGAAATGCCACATGTGGGAATGAAATAGGAAACATGATGTGGGATCCTTATAGTCAGCTTATCACTTACTTTTCCATAATTCTAGGAGGTGAAGATTATTACATACAGAGGACAACATCTGACCTGTGCTGGTTAATTTAAGTCTTATTTCAAAGTTCCTGTGGGAGGGTTTTGGATCAGAATGTCTGAAAACACAAGTGTGTTTACACCAACTACAGTAAAAATATTCAAGACATATAAGAAAAAAAAAATCTGTTTTAAAATCCACATGCTTTTCTTCATCAAGCTATACACATATATTTACTAATATTCCTCATATGACTCTTAAGAGGCAAATAAATACTTATCTCCTAATAACATATAGGAAAACTCAGGGAGTTAAAGCAAATTGCTCACTGCTACTGCAATTTTCAGATGCAGGCTTTAAACTTAGGAATTTTGGTCTATTAAATGTTATTTCCCTCTTTTAATTAACTAGATATTGTTTTTTTCTACAGTTTGGAAGCACGAATTAAAAATATTTTCCTTGATTCTTTAACTTTTTCAGCCTTCCTACATTAATCTGTCTATGCATTATTTTTTAGCTGTATCCCTGTTTCTGGTAGGCTCCTCTTCCTTATCTCTATGTCTTATCCCTCTTCCACTGCATAGTAAAGATCATGGCTTACGGTCCATTTTAAAAAAAATAGATGAGACTATTTCCTTCTTATTTACACATACATGACAACAAAGATAAGATTTCCTATCTGTGTGAAGACTAATAGGATTATTAAGGATATAGTTAAAAATGTTTAAATCTTCTTTAGATACAAGGTATTGTATTACACATAATTATTTTTAAATTATCTTTTAAATAAAAGAGTTTCTATACTGGACTAGGATGATGGGCACTTAGAATTAATTTGGGTTTTTTAAGATATATGCAGACATACTGCTAAGTATTCAACTTTGTCAGACCTCCAGACTCCCTCTTTTCTTGCACTTCACTATTACTTTAGCCTATTTATCTTTGGATGTAGTTCCTTTGCTTATTCCAGGTTATGCAATATTTTTTAATGTTGGAGGATGGCCAGGATAGTCCTTTTAATATATGACATGAGTGAATAATACAGGACTTACCCATTCTGGCAGCTGCATCCTCCCAAACAGTTACAGATATATAGTCTTATAATTAGCCAAAAATTGTCATAATGCTCAGGAATGTCTCAAGAGGAATCATTATTAGAAGCCAGACTTCTATAAAATACTGTCTGAATAGTTTAAGCATATAGGTCCTTTGAAATCAGTCCAAATAGGCAAGTCAAATCTCAAAAGAACAGCTGACAAAAGGAGGAAAATGGAACCTCTGGAAATACTTTTAATACCTGTAACAATACTACAAGAATATGACAGCATTTTTGCAAGCAACTTAATTCTTATTAAAGGTCAATATAGCTGATAAGTTTCCACAAAGAATAATAATAATAATAATAAAATACATTGCGTAGATAAGCTTGCATGGCTTGTGCCCAGGAACCTGTTGTGAGATCCTTTGACTTCATGTATGCCCTGGTGTTCAACCAAGAAAAGATTCACACAGGGCAGCCAAGAACTATATTACCCAGCAGATTTGCAGATTACACAGAAACCTTAGGGGGTCAACTAAACAGAAAATGCTTTGCAGGACAGCTCTGCCAGCAGTCAGCAGGAAAGAAATAGATAGGGGAGCTCTATTAATAGCACTTACTCTTTTACCACAATTCAACAACAAAGACGAGACAAACAATCTGTATCTGTGCAGGTATCTGCATACTGATATCCAGTGCTAACATTTAGTCAAGGAATAAACTATCTGGGTGGGATTCGGTTTGAGACTACGACACATCTGTGTGTCTACCTTAAGGTCTGTGTATAATCTGTAGATCACAAGACTTCATGACTTAATGGAAATATTATCAGAACTCTTAGTGGGAGCTGAACGATTTTCCTAAGTTTAGATTAGATTTCTAGGTATTGATAAAACACAGGTGTCTGAAGACACTTTAGGAACTAGTATCCATCCAGAAAGACGATAATCCCTTGGTCTCATGTCACATCTGCCATCCTATGTAAATACATTGGACACACAGTACACTATTACTCTAAGACATTTACATGTGCTGGCAGATTTAACACAGGATCCGTGGGAGATGCAGCAGTGGGTGGAAACGAGGTAGGAGCAAAAATATGGCTTCTCAAGTGCTTTTGGATGATTTTCTGCACTCGACGACTGTATACAGCTTTACAACATCTGCTAAAAAAAAATCTTCCTGAATCCCTGTGCAGATATAATTTTAAAGCCTACAACCTATGTATAACTGTATTTCTTATTCTAAATTAAAGAACTCCTTCTTGTTAGAGCAAGTAGTTGGGTTTTGGCTGTTTTAAGCTTTATTTTAATTATTCCCTTTTTAAAGGTGAAGACAGACAAGGAGGAAAAAAAAAAGGATATAAAACTGCTGCCTATGTTAGTGGAAACACTTCATTCAATTCAAAGGCTTTTTTTTTTTTAAATTTTTCTTTTTTT
>WAAB01018416.1:110597-131328 GCA_013389865.1 Piaya cayana | reverse complement strand
ATGTTGCCCTGTCACTGATTTACTGGAAACTCAACATGTCTGAAAAATAACTTAGATTTCATGAGAAGCATTTAAAAACTCAAGAATCTAAATTTGAAGACTCTAGTTAATGTGTTTCTTTAAATATTTTCCCACACTGGACAAATCTAACTAACTGAAAATATATATATTTTTTTAAAAAGAGCCTATTTCCATTGAAAAAGAATACAGTCACATAGTAAAAAAGTAAGATCTAAATACTTAGCTCTTTCCTTTTAGGATCACATAAGATATGTCTAATCTTGATATTGAACTTTATTTTAGTTCTCTTACTCAAATATGAAAAAGATAATTAAAGTGAAAATTAGGAAATAAACATTTAGTGAAGGATGAAAAACACAGTAAAATTAGTTTTTAATGGAGCACAATGTTACTTTTCCACTCAGCAAAGTATATCAAATGCACATATGTGAAGGAAAAGCATATTAAGAATTGAAACAATTTTTTCTAGGTAGAATTACTGGCTAGAGAGTTAGAACTAGAATTACTATTAGCAAATTGTTTATTGGTCTTAATGCTAGCAACAGTCCCAAGACATCAATGGTAATCAACGATCTGTTTGCAAAGGTAACTCATTCAATTTGTTATTCTTCCTTTTATCACAAAAAAACCCCAACTTTCCCTATCACCACTTTGAAGTCATAGTGTATAAAAATGAAACTGGATGAGAGGAGGAGGGCAGAAAGAGAAAGAACAACATAGACTTTCAGACTGGTTAAATTTCATGAAAAAACTCACAGTTGAGAGTTGTTTCCAAGACTGAAGGGACTTAAGAATATTACTCCATTATAAGTTCACCACAGTATTATTTGGAAAAAAAACATGTAAAAAGCAATATCATAACACCAAATTGAGCAGGTAGCATTGTGGGAGAGACTATTTCCATGTTCTGTCTCCATTCTCTGCCCTTCTCACACTCTTAACAGTTTGTATGGTTAGGGATTCCTAAGGTAAACGTTAAAATCAACTTCAAGAACTAGTATACCATCAGAAGACACCTGAAAATCTGCGTCCAACAGTCAGGAAGGGAAAAAAGCTAACAGCAAGGTACTAGATTAAAGCCAATGGAACAAATAATCAAAAAAGGGTATCCCGTATACAGGCATCAAGTAGCTTTTACCTTCTCAAGCAAGCTGTAAAGACATGCTTACAAATTTGTGTGACACATTTACCATTTAAAGCCCAAAGTGCATTGCTGTATCGTGGCTTACAGTGAAATAAGAAACCATAGTATTTTCCCCATAGAATTCCACACATCTGACTGCTTACAGACTAGAAAGCAGAAGCTATACATCTAGAATTTGCCTTAGTCTAGCCTATAATAAAACAAGCTAGCAAAGCCAAGGACAAAATGATGGCACATCAGGGATTACAGAGGCATGACTTGAACACTGCCTGTACACTGACTGCTGACTGATATGCTTGAAACATTGGCTTTAACATCATCTCACTTGGTTAACAGCAAAAAACAGGTTCTTTCTGAGTACCAGCCCAGTGGCTTAGTGTGCTTACAGTTCATGTATTTGATAAACCAGCTCCCTCTTACTCTTATTATTTGCACAAACATCATCTTCAAGAAAGTCCATAGTGTTGCTGGAATTCACAAAAATCTAGCTCAATAGCTAAGGTGAGGCAGGCAAAAGGGTAGTTCAATGTGATACCTGATCAAACTTCCACATAGATATATATATACACACACATAATATCCATATAAGTATGCAACTTTCAAAGGTAAGAGGGCAGCCTTCTGTTATTTTTCAGGTCCATTTCTGCATTCTGCGTTCAAGTAAAATCTGTTAGATGAAAGGAAAAATAATCCGCAGCCTTTTAGCTAGTCTTACAAGGGATTCTATTTCTTGCATTTGAATGTGTAGTGATTGGTGAACAATCCTCTGCAGTCGACCAGAGAATCCGCAAGTGGCTTCTGGTGTCATTTGATGGTACTAAGACTACAGTACATTATAACATGATATGTTGAGCTTTTTCTCTGAGCTCTTCTTTTTCTTCTGAAGGAATGTTCATGTTTTCTAAACTGGAATAAGTATTATAACTTAGAAAGAACCTGTCAAAAGAAATCCCTCATTTTTCAGCTTTTAAACTAAGTGCATTAAATGGAACTGTAGTAATTTTCAGTAACTGCAGATTTGGGATTATGTATTTTTCTTTCAGAGAAAGCAAAACACATTTCATCAGAGACATTTGTACAGTAGCATGTTAAACACTGAACTGGAGTATTTGTTTCAAGACATTCAATTAATTTCAGATTTGACTTCAGAATAATGTTAAATAAAACTGGAGATGGTAAAAATATCTTCTTGTAAATAAATCTACAAAACTATGTTATTTATCGAAGATTACATTATATGACAAAACAAAAAGGGTAAATGTGTTTAATTAATTAAAAGAAAAGGTTTAAAATTCAAACTAGAGACGTATTTTAATCATCATTTCTAATAACAATCCTAATAATAGTGATATAAATGTCTGGGAACATATATATTTTCTTTTTCTTTTATCTGTGGGCAACATTTTTACAAGGTAAGATGTTAAAAAGTTCATGAAGTGGGAATGATAAATCTAGGTCTGAATTAATGATTCCGAAAAGACACGTTCAACTGATAATTGTCTGTTGGAGTGCCAAAGCATGCAGACACAATAGCACTTGAAATGAACATTCCTCAAGTGCCTCTGCCTTCTCAGCAGAGGTTCTATTTTTATGTGCCAGAGCAGTTTTACATCTTAAACCCAATTAAAGTCAAAAAAACAATTTTATTCTTTTCCCCATTTGAAACCACTGTACACTTACATTAGGAAACCTATACTAAAGAGAATGTAAAATTTGCCACCACTTTCTTTTAAAATCCAGATGTGGGAGGACAAGACCAATGAGGTAATCTGTCTACAATAACTTTCTTCTGCACAGCAGCTGAGGCATAACACTGAGTATGACTGTGAAAATACTAGAGAGAGATAACTTTAGTGGGATAAGGATAGGAAGCAGTGACTTAAATGTTAACATCTATTTAAGCCATTGTTATTTTCTTTATAATATATAAATGTTCTTTGGAAATGGGTTGGAGTCCAGGTGTCCCTAACCCAGAGCAAATGCCGTAAGACTTACAGTACCAACCACACTCATTGTATTGCTCTCTGAGTCACTAATTCTTGCAGACTTTCCCTCAGAGTAGCTCATGTCCAACAGAGAGGTGTCAATGAAGCTGATCCTGCTGAGCCTGTTGTCTGGCTTTAAGTCCCTCTTCATGGCTGCAGGAGTTTTAACTCTGACAACCTTCAGAGTTCTGAAGCTCTAGTATCCACACCCATATATTTCTGGGTAAGAATTTGAATTTCCATAATTAATTGCGGTAAGATTTTTCATCTAGTTGTAACTTCTAATTAAAACTCTAGACTGAGTGTATTGTCTTGCTAAGATCATATGTTACATATTAGGAATTCCAAATGAGAAGTTGCTTACCAGCCCATCTGTGAATCATAAGAGGGGTCCAGGCGGGAAACAGGTGCTGTTTGCAAATATATGTTTGAACTTAGATTCAAGAATATTATGATTATTATAATATTATTATTTAAATTCTACTTGAGTATCAGGTTACAGGGAACTGGAGAGCCTAGGTGTCAACCGGCATTTTAAAGGACATATTCTTAAGCTTTAAATTTCACCACACAACAGAAATATTTTTCCTATTGAATCACTTGCATACTTCTTTTTTTTTTTAAATTTTGTATCAAAGAGCAACTAAAATAATCACAGAATGAATCGTAGAATCATAGAATCATAGAATGGTCTGAGTTGGAAGACATCTCAAAGATCATCTAGTTCCAACTCCCTTGCCAGGGGCAGAGACACCTCCCACTAGACCAAGCTCCTCGAGGTCCCTCCAGCCTGGCCTTGAACGCTTCCAGGGATGGGGAATCTACAAATTCCCTGGGCAACTTGTCCCAATGCCTCACCATACTCGTCATGAAGAATATCTTTCTAGTCTTTAAGACAAATCTTCCCTTTCCAATTTAAAGCATCCCTCCCTTGTCCTATTACTACATGCCTGTGTAAAAAGTCCCTCCCCAGCTTTCTTGTAGCCCCCTTCAGGTACTGGAAGGCTGTTATAAGGTCTCCCTGGACACTGCTCTTCTCCAGGCTGAACAACCCCAACTCTGCCAGCCTGTCCTTGTATGGGAGGTGCTCCAGCCCTCTGATCACCTTTATAGCCCTCCTCTAGACCAACAGTTCCATATGCTTCTTATGTTGCAGATTCCAGAACTAGACACAGGACTCCAGGTGGGGTCCCACAAGAGAGGAACAGAGGGGCAGAATCACCTCCTTTGACCTGCTGACCATGTTTCTTTTGATGAAGTCTAAGATACAGTTGATCTTCTGGGCTGTAAGCATGCATTTCTGGCTCATGTTGAGTTTCTCATCAATCAGCAACCCCAAGTCCTCTGCAAGGTTGTTCTCAATCACGTCATCCTTCATCTTGTATTGAAACTGTGGATTACCCTGGCCCAGGTGTAGGACCTTGCACTTGGCCTTGTAGAGCCTCATAAGGTTCACAGAGATCCACTTCCCCAACTTGTCCAGGTTCCTCTGAATGACATCCCGTCCCTCCAGTGTGGCAACTATGTCACTCAGCTTGGCGTCACCTGCAAACTTGCTGAGTGTGCACTCAGTCTTGCTGTCTATATTATTGATGAAAATATTAAGCAACACCAGTCCCAGTACAGTGCCCTGAAGGACACTGCTTGTCATGGATCTCCATCTGAACATGGAGCTGTTGACCATTACTCTCTGAATATAAACATCCAAACAATTTCTTATGCACCAAACAGTCCACCCATCAAATCCACATCTCTCTAGTTTAGGGAGAAGGATGTTGTGGGCGACTGTGTCAAAATCCAGACAGAGTACATCCACTGGTATTCCCCTGTCCACTGCTGTGGTTACCCCAGTCATACAAAGCCCATTGTCAAAAAACTCATAGTTATTCTAGTGATACCAGACATGGAGCCACGTATTAATCTGCCATGTGGCTGTTGCTGGACTTGTTTGATTCTTACAGTGTCACTGCCTTTAACAGGAAGGAGGGAGAAAAATATCACCTGGGCCCCAGATTCCCTCATTAGCCATCCCAAGGCCCTAAAATCTCTTTTAATCATCCTTGGGCTATGTACTGCAGCTTTGTCACCTCCCACATGAAAAAGCAGTAACAGGTAGCAGTCTGAGGGCCTTATCAGACTGGGAAGTTTCCTAGCAATATCCCTTACCCAGGCACCTGGGAGGCAGCAGACTTCCCTGTGAGTAGGGTCTGCTCAACATATTGGTCCTTCCACTCCCCTCAGCAGGGAGTCACCTACAACTATGACTTGCCTTTTCCTCCTCGTGGCAGTTGGAGTAATATGTCGTGGGGGTGTCATTCTGGTCTTGGCCCTTCCTCTGATGTAGATGAGTCATGTTTTCCTTTGGTTGGTTTTCCACAGCTAGAGCCTTATATCTGTTGTGCGGAGGCACCTGGGGAGACATAGGCAGCAAGGGGGTTCATTTTCTGCTCTGTTGGTGGACTTGCTGCTACTCACTACTGCCCTTTAAGTCCCTGCCTACATCCTAGTGGGGGGAAGGTGCCAGATCCCTTTGTTCAGGGTCTTTTTCTGGTGGCCAACTCTGTTTTAGTATCAGGGAGCTCAGGGTGTGGTTTCACCAGTCTATCTGTAGCTCAGACCCCTTGATGCTCCTTAGCCTCGCTACTGCTTTCCACAGCTCTGTCATGAGGCTGAGATCTTCTACCTGCTTGCACCTTATGCAACTATTGCCCCTGTTGCCCCGTTTCCAGTGCAAGCTGGTGGCATTCCCTGCAGCCAGAGACCTGGATGGCTGCATGTTTTTCTGAAAGCTTTGCTTGGACTGATGTGTCCCTTCTGGCAGGTTCAGAGAATGCAGCCTCCTGCTGGGTGGACACCATGGCTGAGCTTTCTGTCACTGACCAAACTCGCCTCCTGAGTACAGAGACTGCGCCCTCCCTGCGTGCCCTGTCTTTGCAAACTCCTCTTGCAAACTGCTGCAACCCCACTTCTGATGAGGCCTGCGGCTGTTTGCACTGTCCTCTTCGCTGCACTCCTACGAGGCCATTAAAATCTCCCACGGCACCTTCAGGGATCTCCCCTCCTCATCAGCAGATATGTGGCAGCTGCTGGGACAGAGTCAGGAGCTGCCTACCCCTTGCTCCCTGTTGGGGAGTTCCCTCACTTCACAGAGCATGTTTTCTGCCTTGATCTAGTGTCTGGCTGCAGCACTTACTGTGTCTGCTAATGTCACTTGCTGATTAATAAATAAATAAATACATTCTTACCGGTCCATTCATAAGTCACTTAAATATTTCTCTAATGAGCTGCACATTCAATGAAAGAGGCAAGAATGGTACTGAGACGCTAGGCAGTAGTGAAAAATATGCAGTCCTCTTCACCTATAAACTTGTAAACCTATGTATAAATCTGTAAGAGTCTTTCCTACTATATGAAAGGGAAAGATAGTGAAGAAGAATCTATGTTAATTTGAAAATGACCACATGAATCTTGTTCATGAGTGGATGTTGGTTAAGTATAGAAAGAGCATCAACTTAGCTGTGATCCAGCCTCATGTTTAGAAGGTTACTTTCACATGTATTACTTTGCTTTTTGTGTTTAAGACTGGCTTTATGAATGGCCTAATGCATTCATTCTTGCAAAAAGGATTAACCTTGTTCATTAGAGGTGACATAATGCATACTTATTGGCAATACTTTAACCATAGAATGGTATTTATATGATTGGATTGCATTCAAAGGAAGCATAATACAATATAAATAAATGGCCAGAGAATGTTTCTTTTCTATGGTAAGCCATAGTATACTTTCATAACAGAGCAAACAAGTATACAAATGAAGGGGTTTTTCTCTGCTTCTCAGTGAGTATATGATAAATACTTCCGTGGAAATGTTAAGTGTCAACAGACGTGCATTATCTATCAAATTGTTGTTTCATTTTTATAGAAGACAGAACTTCCTCTAAGCAGTGTCTGCTTTCTTTCTTTCTTGATGCTTTTCCCAAACTACATTTGGGAAAGATGCAAGTGATAAGATATTAATAAAAGATTATGGGGCTTCAGTGTATCTGTAAGCTTAGAGCATATTCTTTCTCTCACTGCCTTCCTCTCTCTATACATACCACACACATACATGTATATACAAAGATAAAGACTTTATAAATAGCGGATTAATGCTACATGAAAGCATATTTAAACAGTTTCCTGGTGACAATTCCTAGAAGCAATGGTTGTATCTCTATACAGATACAGATACAGAATCTGCTTTCAGATTTCAAGAGCACTAAATTTATGTCCATGCTGTACAACTTACTATCAAAAGACTAGGCATTTTTAAATTGATCATGATTTTTTTGTCTAGTTAAAGTGCACAGTAATACACCTAACCTATTAATTTAACTTTGTCTCCACCACGAAGTGGTAAAAAAATTCCCATATGTGTTAAATTGTATTACCTTTTGTAATCCCTTCAAGAAGAAGGTAGAACAACTTTTTAACTAAGGTTGCATAGGGTACAACATTTCCTTCTTTTCATTGTTATACTCATTATTTTTGTATCGTATTATGGATAGGATTGGTAATATCTAGGTATGGGAGATTATGTTGTCTTTCTAATAGACACTTAGAAAGTTTATGAGCACAGGAAGCTCCAGTTTTCCTTGGCTGCTGTCACCAGATGTACTTGCCAATGGAACAAGAATGAGTAATGAGCTGCTATTACCTGTCAGAGATTTTGGAGATGTGTCCAAAGAGAGAAGTTTTAGCAATGGGGTAGTTTTGCATTGTTAAAACTGAGCAAAGTCAACAGAGACAAATGGCAAAATAATTTGTTTACTAAAATTTGGCTTCTAAAAACAAGTGCTGTGAAAGCACATTATTGACTGGGAGATACTTCTGGTCTGGTCTGACTCTTGGCAACATCTTACCTGCATATGGTATGATTAGCAAAAAAAGGACTGTCTGCCAGTATTCCTGAAGAGTTCAAAGTAAGCTTGAGGCTTTTGTGTTTGGACACAGATCATATATAGATCTTTAGGAGAGGTTAAGTTATCTCCAGGCTACCTGATGAAATGGATAGAGATAATCAGGATCTCATTATATAGATGCACTAAAATATTATTAGGGAATACCTTGCAAATGCAATTATCTTACTATGTCTCCCCTACCCCCAGTCTTTGTTCATGCGGTTTCTGCTTTCAAAATCTACCAACAAAATATTATTCAATGGCTCTCACTTTTTAATATAAGCTTTATTATCATGGACCTCATCTTGTTATTAAAAGATCAATTATGTTAACCAAAAAAATGCATTCACTTCTAAATACAAATGTTATTCTAATAACATCATACATGCATTCATATTTTTTGAGAATTCTTTAGAAAATGCACAGTGCTCCTTATCTAGTGAAGTAGAGAATTCATAACATTCTCCAATAAGCCCAAAAGCAGTAATGCCATATTTCAAAGTTCTGTACAGAAATTGGTCACATATGATTATTTAATCATGACTGAAAAGCAGGACCACATGTGATAGAAATAACTACTTGTTCCAGGTTAGTAACAGTGGAGAATGAAGTATAGTTTAAAGTTTAACAAAATTTTCAGATGAGTAGATTTACAATTACCTTTTTTTTTCTTTTTTTCCATTACGATTTTTTTGGATATATTAAAAAACCTCTTTTTTTCCAATGAGATTCAGGAATACGAAAGATTTTAATGATCTTGGAATATTAGTAACCAGTTCAAAACCTACTGATTTCAGTAAGTTTTGAACCAGAGCTTCGAATGAAACAATGAGGAAAGATTGATGGCTAAAGCTCATTCAGAGTGGAGTGAGAAAACTCTGTTTTGACAATGAAAGGTATTTTTAATGCCATAGCTCCATCAGAGTGAAAGAAAAAAGAAATCTTATTTCCATAAGTAGAACATGACAAAAGAACCCCAGAGCTAGTTTCTGCTGTCTTCAGATAAGTTTAGTAAAGCATGAATCTGTCAGAGATACTACTAATTTTAATCTCAAACCTGATTTTCCTTATTCAGCAATATTAAAATAGAACATACATGTTATACTCATGGTATTATTGTGCATTGAGTATCCTGGTAAACAGCTGGCATAATCCTGGATTGCACATCTAGCAGGTGTGAATGGAATTCATAAGAATAAGTCTTACATGAATAATGTGCCAAATCGTTGATATAACAAGTACTCATGCCTGATAGCTGCCATTTACTCTTTGCCAGTCCAAATGTGTTTCCACTGTTGGAATTCATCCACCCTGGCACTTGAGATATCGAGAATGATCTCACTACATTTTGGAGGTGAAAGTTGAAGGGAGCCATATACTGCTGCAACAGCTCCTGGGAAGTGACCAGAAGCACCTTACTTTGCAGTTGAAATGTTGGCCTATATACTTCCATGTTTAGGCAGCTTAGCACTATTTTAGGGGAATTAATCTAGAGAAGTGACCTTGAATAGACACATACCCTCCAAGAAAATCCTAAAACAAGAGAGGAAGGACTTAAGTGTTTTCATAGAGCAACTGAAGTCAAATCTGGGAAGAACCTTGAGGAGTCACTTATATGGATTTCTGCCTCAAGTATATTCATCCCATACCCATGTATGCTCAACTAATCTGTTTATTAATCATTTACCATTAATCTCAGACATCATCAGCACAAAGTTGTATATAGCTTCCCTGTGCCTCTTGCCCCAGATGCAGAGAAACACCTGACATTTTTTCTCTTGATAGTATGTGTAAATGAATGATTATCATCCTTGCTATTTGCAGACACAACAGAAGTGTTCAACTGAAGTGCTGACAAGAGCTTGGAATATTTAAATCTGACCATGTTGCTAGTGAAAGAGGACCAAAGAATAACAATTCAGATATTTTCACTTGTAATTCAGAAGATAACCTCATCTAAGAACCGATCAAAAGGAAGCCTCATTCCCTCCAGACATTTTATAACGTGATCTTGTTATTTGTATTTTATTTTAAACATGTTGCCTTTTTTATTAAAAATCTATTCTTTTAAGCTACCACATATTTAAAAATTGGTTTACAAGTACTATTAAATATCTCTTATATTTGCCCTGGAAGTTACAAAAGGCTTATAGAATTCAATGCTTGGCTCTCAGTATGGGCATAATAAAGAAAAAGAAACTGCAGTGAAATGCATAACAAATACAGAAAACGCACTTACTTAATATCCCTGGGTAATGTTTTCAGAGGCACATAGGCTGTGTAGTAACATAAACTGAGAAATCTAGGCTTGTATGTGATTTGGGTTTTTCCAACAAATAATTTCACACAAAAATTTTGAGAGGATAATTTTACCCCTCAAATTAAACTTAAAATACATTTCAGCTAGATTATAATCAATGAACAAGGTGTTATCCAATGACTGATGTTTCCAAATAGATTACGCATTACCTATTTCTATATAGTTTCATTTTATGCCTTTATGGCCTATCGAGTCACAGATGATCAGAACATCTTTACCCATGTAAGAACTGTAAAGCATTGTAATGTCATCCTTCGTTACACCTTAAAAATAGATCGAAGTAGCTTGATTGTTTTCTTGTTGTATTTTGTTTTTATCTTGTTGTTGATAAGGATTCTGTATACATACCATTCTTAAATTTCATCTCACAATCTTTATTAGGGAGATCTAGGATCATAACTGACATAAAAAGATAAGCAAGATGAGAGCAGCAAAATTCATGCTCACAAACACAAAACAATTTTTACTCATTGACAATAATTGCTTCTTATTAAAATTGGCAAGAATGATAAATCCAGCGCTCCAAGCATTTTTCTGTGACATCAAAAATTATTAGGGGAGCACAGGAAAAAAGCTTGGCCTAGAAAATAGGTGAAAACCAGAGCTGTGTGGGATATTAAGTATCTAATAAGAGTTATCTATAAGCCGAAGTTGAGAGTAATGGAGTAATGTTTATCTCTTGACTTGTATCATCGGTTATAAACTGTCTTTAAAAACATTTGGCTTTCTTGTGAATGTGACAAGCTTCCATGTTATTATCTCTCCTGCTGACTGTAAAGGAGAACAATAGAGAGGAAACAGAAAGGTAAGGTGTTTTTGAATTAACAATGCTGACTTCTCAGTCTCCCTTTGATTAAAACTAAAGGGAAAAGGAGACACTATTTTTGTGCTTACAGTCATTGTGGTTTCAGGTTATGTGGAATTACAGGTTTACATTTGTGTTGCCATCATATCACTACTCTCTAGCTCTTTGTAGTTCAGTAAATGTTCTCATTTGCAGTTAGTCATAGTTTCCCTCTAACACATTATTGTCATTTAATACTATGCAGCTCAAAAATAAGAAAGATACTGTAGAACTGCTGCTTAAGATCATTAAAAGAATTTGACATCAGCCTGAAGATACTGCATATGTTATCAATAACTTCAACTGATTTCAAACAACCCATGATGAGGCCAGTGCCATAATGTTCTTTAGAAAATCCTGGCCACCCTGCTTTGTCTTCATCTTGCTGAATCCTCTGCCCAGTGACTGTGCTTAAAAATGTAGTGGAGATTTAAAAAACCGAATGATGTGGCAAGTTAAATGTCACTCAAACTGTGATCTTATGTTGAATGTACATATGCAACTGGAAGACTGATGCAGTAATGAGGAGTACAAGCATCTAACGTTTCACAGTGTAAGAAACTAAACTTCAGTCTTGCTTGTATTATGATGATTTTTATTTTACAGATGATAATTGTCTGTACATTTCATATAGAAAGATACAATATGTCAGCAAAGAATTGTGGGAATTTCTGAATTTGTTTTTTGTTTGGGGAAATAAAAACTTTTTTTTTAAATAAAAGAAAGATGATGTTCCATCAGTTCAAGAAGATCATTGTAATAAAATAAAAATAGAACAACTTCTAGGTTCATATCTTGATTTTTTTCTTGAACACATATATAAGAGAATAAAAGATTAATAAAAATTAGACCAGAGGGAACATTGGATCATCTTGCCTTATTCATTTCTTATAGAACATTAAATTTCAACCTTTACTCCTGTACTGAAGCCAACTCTCTTTGTTTGACTATAATATTCCTTATAGTTACTAAAAGCATAGCTTCCAAAAAAACATCCTCTCTTGATTTGAAGATGTCAGGAGACAGAGAATTAATTTCTCTGCTGTGTTCCTCTATCCATTAATCGTGGACACTTCTTTTTTAAAAATGGTTTTATTCCTAATTTGCATTTTTCTGGCTTCTTCATGCCGCCATAAATCTTATTATGGTTTTCTTACTAAATTTTAAAATCTTCAGTACCATATTTTCCCATTTATGATGGTATCAGTAAGTTTAAAGTAAACAACCCACTTTATAAAAAAAGTCAACACATGAAACACTTTGCATCTCTCACTGTAAGACTTTTTCTCTAGACTGCAAATAATTTCAATGGATTTATCTACCTCAACTCTAACTTTTAATGTTCTTTCAAAATTATGAATACTGGAATTGCGCACACAATTTTCTAATATCAGTTTTACCAATGCTGTATGTATCTATAAAATCCTAAAGAGTTGCATTTACTTTTTTTCTTTAAATATGAGTAAACAAATCAAAAAAAGAACCCAAAAAATATTAGTCCATTCATCACTTCAGGGTTTAGACATTCCTAAATGGATAGGTGGAAAACTATCAAAATAGTCACAAAAGTCTGCCTTATTTGTTACCAGAAGTCAATTTAGAAGCATTAATTCCTGTAAGGAATTTTGTGAGTCAAAGCAAGTCTTTTAGGAAGAAACCGGGCTTGTGACTACATGACTGCTTTAGCTGCATTGTTCAGATATGTTCATTTAGGGTAAGTTCAGATATGTTCATTTAGTGTAAGTTCAGATATGTTCATTTAGGGTAAGTTTCATACTTTTCTCTAATATGTAGCTGGTGAGGCTGAAGACAGAAAAAGGGAGCTTAGCTTTGACAGAAGTTAAATGCACATTTTTCTTGGAATAGTTGAAGCAACAAGTTCATATTTTAGATAGTTTTCAGTGTCTGTAAGATACGAGAATAGCGTGGATAGTCCAACAGCTTTCATCACTGAAGGTGTCAGGTCAAAACAATTGGCATTCATTCCTAGATGAGAGGAAATAATTTCCTTTAAAGATACGACAGGGAAGCTGAAATATACCTGAAAGGACAATTTCAGGGAATTAGAAGTAGGGTCTATTTTTTTTAAAAAATATATATTCTTAGCCTTGGTGTTGCTCCTCTGTAGTGAATAGTCTGGGCTTCTACTACCCTCAACAAATTTTATCAAGTGACAAGGACAGGACATCTTTATTTTGTTTTAAAATTCTATGACAGTGTCTGTTTACTTAAATAGAGGAGAAAAAGCAACTCTCAATCTCCTCTCTCCTCAAATCCTTTTACAAGTCACATTTCTACAGTGAGGCACTAATGACGTCATTCACCACCATCAGCCTGCTGCAATAAAACAGACAGCTTGGCAAAGTGTAGCATATCTCTTCTTTTTAAAATCAGCTGTTTCTTGTTTCATCACAGGAAAAAAAAATCTCCTTTGTTAAAGCACTGCTGTAAGATTTACAAAAACTGACTTCAAACTGAGAGAAGCTTAGCACAGCTATTAGTGGATGGCTCCCTTTTGACTCACTTGGTAAACCTGCTTTCTATACACCCCCGGGGTTCTGGTTCAAGGACTGGCTGAGTGCACACACAGCAAGTTCAGTTACCAGATCTAATCTGTCAGATGCAAACAGCTGTCATATCCATCTGCGGGACATGCTGAAAGGGTGGAGAGATCAAAACCTGAGATTCCCTCTGAGTTTCCAGGATTAGCAGTCCCTGAAGTACCAGAGATCTAAATTAACAAATATAAGTGAGTACAGGGTGAATTCAGGTAACCTGGCATGCCTTACACAGGCTTATTGAAGGAATTATTGCAGGGCATAAATAAGAGTTATATTTTCAAAAGTGATTGTGGAAAATGTTGATTTTCCCATTGTGCTTTCTGTTCACCATTAGTGACTGTCCAGGCAGTTGTCTCACTGTCACTGTTGTTGTGCGGGGCCATCCATAGGAATGGTCCTTGGCAACATTCATTTTACCATCTCTGACATTTTTGTCATAAAGAATACCCACTCTCTCCATTCTGTTGCTAAGCTGATTTCATGCAGCACTTTTAAAAATAAGATTGATCCTCTGCCTCATTTCCCTCATATATGACTGCTGAGCCTTCAACCTATTTTTAAAATATCTCAACTTGACTGCATGACTGAGTATCTAACTCACAATTTTTACTGTGGGGAAAGAATATACATACTGACATTCATTCAGAAGTTTCATTCAGATGCACAAATGTTTGTTTAATTTTCATGACTTCAGATATGGATGATTAAGTGCTAAATGTTTAAAAAGGTGAGTGACAGAGCATATTTTTTAAATTTAAGATTTTGAAGGCCTTAAGTCTGCACTGATGTAATAATATGCATATAGAGTTCTCAATAACTAAAGAGACAATTCTAGTTAAATTTTTGTTTGTAAAGAAAGATCAACACAGTGTGCTTGTGTAACTGAGTTGCAGTCTCTCTGCAACTACTGAAGACATTTCAAAGACAGCCAATGCAAAATGGGAAAAATAACACATGTAGCCTGTCTTGTTTAAGATAATTGCCGTGTATGCTCATGCACCAGGAAAAGACATGGGAAGAATTTACTTCATATTTGAAAATAAATTATTTTAAAGAGGCAACAGAGATCACATTTTGAAAAGTAACCCTTCTTTAATAGGTACATCCAAGACACTAGACATTACACTACGAACATAACACTAACTATATCAGTCTTTGCAAAAGTATGAAATATGCTTGAGTTTAACTGCAAACCGAAAAGTGAAAAAAAAAAAAAAGCCTCCAAGCAAGGTCAAATGCTTCAACTGAGGAACTTCTAATAAATCAAAGCCATAATGTTTTAATCTTCAAGTAAGTTCTGTTAGTTATTTGCAATCTTAATCAGTCTTTTAAAAAAATAAAAAAACCCGTTTTGAACAATGACACAGAATTAGGGCTCTGATGAGCTGTTCCCCAGAGTTTTGAGTTTTGTTCAGAAAGTCCTTCAAAACTTGCAATCTAATTAGAGCTCCTAAGGAAGGAGCATTCTTCTGTGTATAGTAATTGGAATATCAGTCACAAAAGCAAGGGTAATATATTATAAGCATAATTAAGTTAGCTTTAAAAAGAGTAGCACCAGAATCCCTAATAGTTTAACAACAGCAATAAAGAAGCTATTGTGAACTTACAGCCATGACTCATTGGCAGTTTTGAAGTCCACACTCATCTTTGTGTTGATGTGTGTTGTAATGCTTTAACCAGTTTTAAATTAGTCAGTGAATATGTACTTAATCATATAGTGGATAACACTTCAGACATAATCTTGAATGTTCTCTGTAGATCTACCTTTCAGACTTGAGAAGTAATTGCTTTTCTCAGACCTCAGTTTTGTCATTTGTAGACTAGGAACAATAACATCCCTTGTAAAATTGCTTTAAAAGCTATCAATTTAATGATGATAGAATATTCTCAGACTGACTGAGGAGAAAACAAGATTTTGTAGAACGAGGAGCAAACACAATTGGGTCTGGTGTATGTTCTGTGCCTAAATTTCAACTAGTCACTGGTTAGTATCCTATCAACTCTGTCTTCTTGCTTTAATTAGGCTTTGTTGAGAATAATGTAAAATGCTCTGTAAGAATTAATGGCATTTTAGACTATTTAATTTTTCCAGTGTATAGCAGGCTTCTGATGCATAATGCAAACCCATCTAAAGCAAAAGATATTAACTGTGGCTGTGAAAAATCGTGTATGACTAAAATGAGTTCTTAATCAGTCCTGCAAAACCACACGTTAACAAAACATTATGTCATACCTACCCTGTGCTTTGTATACATATATGCTACAGATTTTAAAAGGAGTTACAAAAGGCAAATACAACACTTGTCAAGCAAGAATCTTACTCATTTTTATTGGCTTGATATCCAAGATTTCCTTCTTTCCTCTCATCTACCCTCAACCAACATAAACAAAAGGACAGACTAATATTTATGTTCTTCAGCCACTCGAACAGACCAAACAAAAACCCCCAACCACCCCAGTGCAGATATTTCATAGAGCACAGCAGATGTCCAAAACAGCTGACAAGACAGGAAAATGTTAGGACTAACACTGTAACAAGTTGAGTAGAATTTTACTGGTCACAGGCTGCTCAGCAAGCAAGTTCAGGGAGTTAACAGCAAAACTGCTGCATATATTTAAACTTTGCGCTGCAGGTCATGTAAACATTCGTCTCACAGAAACTGTACTGGGAATGTAGAAATGTCTCTGACCCTGCTGTGTCTTCCCTATAAGGTTTATCATAATGCTGTGACAAAACTACATACTGTATCTGTCAAAAAGATGGCATCTTGCTGTTTAAGAAAACCAAGCTCGTGTTTATCAGTGGAGTCTGGAGAAAAGCAATAATACAGTCCTGTGCCATTGGAAACATTTCCACTGATCTTGACATATTTTAAAACAAATTGTCTTTTGAAAGTGAATGTAAACTATAAGACTGTAATGGTTCTTTTCTAATAGTAACAAAAGCAGGTATGGAATTTAACAGGTATAAATAGTCTTGAGGTGTTTAAGTCTCAACTAAACTTTTCAGATCGGGTACTAGAACTTCCGCAGGTAGTCAGGAAAAGAAATGGTAACATTTAATCATATGTATCATTTCTTTGTCTTTTTCTCATTTTTTAGAGGCAGGGAATTTGAAGATTATACTACAGCATTCTAGTGATTTCACTGGAGTCCTATAGCAATGTGTCATTATCAGACACTTTATCTGTCACTTGCACTCTTGCCTGTAGACAGCAGTAGCCTTCTGGGAGATTTCATAGTAACTTTTTTTTCTTTTCCAGGCTGCAGCAGGTGTGAAGTCACCACAACTCTATTTGCTGCACTGTGGCAATGAAAGCACATTATTGTAATAGAATTGGATGTCTACTCATTACTAGGGAAGCAACTTGCTCAGGACTTGCCCTTTTTCTGTTTAAGGCCACACTTTCCTACCAGCTCTTTTTCAGAAGAGGCCTCAAAAATGAAGACATCAAACACTCAGCTGGAATCCAACTGCATTCCACCCTGCCATCCTCACAGACTGGACCTGAAAAGCCCATCTTCTCTTATTTCAGTCTTGACAAAGGCAGGACAATGGGTGGCTATTGGAAAAGTCTTTTTTTTTGCAGTTAAGAGCCATAAGCACTATCCCAGGAATCTCCATTCACATGAAGATAATGCACAGTCACTCTCTCCTTGTTTAGACTACAGATCAGCCTATCTCAGACCACCTCTTATTTTCTTTCTTGCTTTTTAATCCTTGGCTTTACCTACTGAGCTATCCAACAAGTGAATAAACTAAATAGGAAAATAATTGTGGTAAGTCTAAGTGCATCAAAGCCTTAGACAAAGATGCCTTGCCATTTCCCCCTGCCCCCCAGCTCATAAGCTATATTGGTGGGAAGAAACTTTCAAACAGACATGTTTAACACTGCTGAATGAGCTTCTGGAGCCTGGATGGGGTCAATGTATTCTGTGGGGAATCGTCTATCCTTCAGGGGTAAATGGAGTCGATAACAAATCTTCTTAGCACTCAGCATCTAATGGGCTTTTTGCACACTAGTCTGCAACTGCACAGAGGGTTATTGCTTTTTAAAAAAAATAAAAATCCTTGAGTGTTGTTTATGAATTGCAGTGCCTGGTAGGTTTGGTGGTTTTGGTTTTTTTGTTCTTGGGGTTTTTTTTTTTCATTTTGTTTTGTTTTAATAAGGGTGAAGCATACATTAGGAGGTTCAGAAGCCAACTTTTCTGTGGCTGAGGCTCTCTCTAAACGGATGACAGAGAAAGCATGGTTATATCTAAGGAAAGATTGCTTGAAGAAGATCTTTTTTCTTTGGCAAAAATATAACCTTCCTGGAACGTACATGAAAGAAAATTCTTTTGTAGATATAGCTTCATATCTTCACATTCAACAAATATCTCAGGGTTTAACGTTTCCTTTCACTGACTCTTATGCTCCTTCCAGCTTCTACCCTGTCACCAATATAACAGCAA
Source organism: Piaya cayana (assembly GCA_013389865.1). NCBI lineage: Eukaryota > Metazoa > Chordata > Aves > Cuculiformes > Coccyzidae > Piaya > Piaya cayana. The sequence goes on along the minus strand of WAAB01018416.1, from coordinate 113,057 downwards.
TAAACAAATAGTGAAAGCGTTGAAGTTTCATCTCCTATAACATCTTGGATCATATTCCAAGGAATGAACCCCACAGAGGTTAATTCTTCTACTCCATTGCCAATGTTTCTCTGCCTTCTGCCACTACTTTGACAAGCTTCAGCTTTTCTGTCACCTGCATTTGACTAAGTTCTTCCCCCTTGTTCACACCTGAAATGATGCTAGGACCTACCATCTTTCCAAAGACATCCACATGATTCAGTAGTTGTTGAAATAATTAACTTACTGAAAGGTTACCTGATGTCATCTATGATCCTAACTCCACCAACTTGCCAGGCTTATCTAGGGAGTTATTCTATCACAACATTGCACCTGGCTATATACAAATGTATTTACCAGATACTTAATTCAGATCATTGTTCAGTGAAAACAAATCATTATAGCTGTTACATCCTGCATCATCCTGGATCATCGAGTCCAACCATTCATATCAAACACTAAACCATGCCCCTCAGGACCTTGCCTTAAACACGTCCAGGGAAGGTGAATCAACAGCCTCCCTGGGCAGCCTGTTCCAATGCCCAATGGCCCTTTCCAGGAAAGTTTTTTTCCTAATATCCAGCCTAAACCTACCCTGTTGGAGCTTGCAGGCCATTCCATCTCATCCTGTCCCTTGTCACTTGGGAGTAGAGGCAATCACCCTCCTCTCTACAACCTCCCTTCAGGTAGTTATAGAGAGCTATGAGGTCGCCTCTCAGCCTCCTCTACTCCAGGCTAAACAACCCCAGCTCTCTCAGTCGCTCCTCATAAGACTTATTCTCCAGCCCTTCACCAGCTTCGTCGCTCTTCTCTGGACTCGCTCCAGAGCCTCAACATCCTTCTTGTGGTGAGAGGCCCAGAACTGAAGACAGTATTCAAGGTGCGGTCTCACCAGTGCTGAGTACAGAGGGAGAATAACCTCCCTGGACCTGCTGGTCACAACACTTCTGCTACAAGCCAAGATGCCATTAGCCTTCTTGGCCACTTGGCACACTGCTGGCTCATGTTTAGTCGGCTGTCAACCAACACCCCCAGGTCCTTCTCTTCCAGGCAGCCTTCCAGACAGGCTTCTCCCAGTCTGTAGCACTGCGTAGGGTTGTTGTGTCCCAAGTGCAGGACCCAGCATTTGGCTGTGTTAAACCTCATGCCATTGGACTCTGCCCAGCAGTCCAGCCTGTTCAGATCCCTTTGTAGAGCCTCCCTACCCTCCAGCAGATCAACAGTTCCACTCAGCTTAGTGTCATCTGCAAACTTGCTAAGGGTGCACTCAATGCCTTCATCCAGGTCATTGATAAAGAAATTGAATGGGGCTTGCACCCTGTAGGAGTGCAGTAAGTTAGAAATCACCTTTGTTTTGCTGTCTGCCTCTTAAAAACAAAACAATGTAGAAACAAATTTCCCTTTTATTGAATATATTATCAGTACGCACATTTACATTAAGATAGAGAAAGCTGAATAAGTGGGTTTTCTTTCCCATGGGAAGTTGTTCTAGTAAACTCCTTTTGAAGAGTAATTACAGTAATTAACAGGATCAGCTTTGTTAAAGTTATTTCTCTCTAGGTGAGGAGAATTTTCTCTTTGGAGATTTTTGTCTCGACATAAGGATTATAGTTGTCAGCAGTGATGTACCTCTTGAAGAACAACTATCTTGGATGCAGACCATTTAGCTTTGTATAAGTATGAATTGAGGGCAAGATTCAAAACAAGATTTAGATCTCTAAGTCTGTAAAACCTACACTTATCCTGTTCAGGGAACATTCTTTTGCCTCACAAATTGCTTAGGCACTTAGCATTCTGCTACAAATCGGAGCCTGAAGTATTTGCCTGTTATCTGATGTATCTAGGTGCTCACCAGCTGCTTAAGAGGCCTGAGATCTATAGACTCTTAAGTCTTGTGCCCAGCACACACCCTGGGCTAGCTGGACTTATGCACTCCAGGGGTACAAAATGCAGCAGCCATGGCCAAATTCATCAAAAGGAGATCAGAGGAAGAAGTCCAATGTCAGTTTAGGAGGTCTGTGTATCTGTAGCAGCTGACACATTCCTCTGGGAAGGAGTAGGTCAGTTCCCTATCTGGCAAAAAAAGTCACAAATTCTCAACTTTCACTTTCAAAACAGTGCAAAAATTACATTAAAAATAGTTACTTATATCCAATTTAATAGACATTCCAAACTCAGCTGGTGTTTGACAGCTGTTTCACTTAAGCATGGAATCATAGAATCATAGAAACACCAGGTTGTAAGAGACCCACCAGATCATTGAGGCCAACCATTGGTATCAAACACTAAACCATGCACCATGCTACTGTCCCGCTAACCACCCTCTTCACTTCACCTAGAACAGAAAACCCTATCATCTCGTGATCACTTAGTCCTAGGTGTCCTACTGCCACTTCCCCCACAAGGCCTTCTCCGTTCACAAACAGCAAGTCCAGGAGGTCA
>WAAB01018416.1:85602-99252 GCA_013389865.1 Piaya cayana | reverse complement strand
AATTACATATGTTAAAGATATAATTATTTTAAAAAATATTTTTTTTTTTTTAACATGATGCTTTGTTGGTTTAATACAGTGTATTAAAAATACTCAGTCAAATAACAGGTAACTTATGAAGTTGGTATTATGACAAAAGCTGGCTGATATATTCTACTACCCCTTCTAGGCAGACACACTTTTCTCTAAAATAATGAGCATAACTTGTTACTTCCTTCTTCTTCAGAGGTCTATGTAAATTTTTTTTACTTAAGAAGGTAATCTTCTCTTTTAACCACTGAAGGATTTTTTTTATTTAATTCAGCAATGAGTTTAGAATTTTTTCTTGATTTCTTCAAATTATAGAAATATAGAGAAATAAACACGTGTATGACAGGGTTGTTTTTTTTTAAAAAAAAAGTCAAAGGAATGGCAGGCTGGAAGGAGACAGAAAGAACAGCTGTAACCTTTCTTGTTGTCTAGTTCCAGGGCCTCTGACTTTTGAAAGCCACTAGCAATCATCTGCCACAAAAATAGCCTATGTCATATTGTACCTTCTCAACAGAGGTTCTTAATAACTATCTTAGTGCTTTGATTGTTCAAATATTAATACATGGTAGTATTTTCCATTCACATGGAACCACTGACTTCTGAAGACTAAAGAAATAATCTCTGATGACTATCTCAATAAAGTCAATATTTTAGAGTTAAAAACCTCTATACTGTGTTGAAAATAAATTCAGTCATTTGGCTACTACATTTGTGAGCTATTACTCAATAAAACAACACAGTAAATAAAAGAGGTATAGGAAAACAACAATTTTAGAATTCAATCTCTGGAAATGTTGCAGAGTAATATAAAAATACCTATATGAGATCAAAAGAAACAAATATTCTTTTCCATCCTGCTCTTTTTTTAAAACTTCACTTGTCTAATATTATTCACAACAGAGGTTTACATACAAATTACAAATTGAAAAATGTTGGGGAATAAATCTAAACATTTCTGAGCCTTTTTTTTTAAATTTAGTACAGTGCAGCATAGGTAATTTAGATTCAAGCAGCTCTAAGTGTGTACATTTGGATTTTATTTAGGTCAGTCACTCTACTATAGAACAACTACTATTTTCACTTTATATAAAAGTTGATTTTTTTCTAGTGCTAATCCTTTCAAAATGGGTAAATTATAACCCTTATGTTTGTGGTATGCGGAGATCTTGGATGTACAAATTCCCCCTACAACTTGTCAGAATTCAGTATTTACGGCACAAAAGTTTGTATGATTGAGACTTTTTCTTATTCCCTTCCCTTCCCTGATGAATGGGTAACAAAGAAGGTATTTTGAGGAGAGATGATGAAGTTTAAGCACATAAGTGGAAAAAAAAATAGAATTTTATAACAGTTTTGGTATTGTATTATTGTATGCAAGTATAAGGGAATCCCGGAGTCCAAATAAAAGAAATATCTTTAAAATAATGCCTTGGACCATTTATGTAGAACTGCCATATTTTCATCTTTTCCTCTTCCGTAGTTATAATGAATTGAATTAATGACATTCCATGGAACTGGTAATTCAATTTATTCATACCATTAGTAGAGACCAGGGAATGACCAGACTAAAGAATCCTGACTTAATGGGAAGATAGTCTTTGATTTAATTGGCAGAAGAGCTGAAAATAATGATCAAAGGACAGTAAGAGTAAAGCCAAGAGAGTTGACTGTTTTTAGGCCCTAGAAGAGGCTGCTTGGCCTACTCAGGTTTTAAAAAGGTCATATATTTTTTCCTTCCCTTTCTTTCAGCTGTACTCCAAACTACTCAACAACTAAGTACATACAGACACCATATTAACTATACCAGATGCAACGTTCACAGGTATTTCATTGAAAATTATTGATCCACTGACCATTCACTCTAAAACCTCATGGTAAAGTTGCTATTTCCTTTCAGCCAAGATAGGCACAGCTAAGAATGATATCTTGAATATCGTCTTATTGGACTACCAAGTCATAATAAATGGAGGAGAAAGTCCAATATAATAAAATTTTCCAGGAAATGTAGCAGAAGCAGCAATGTGTTTTTTCTCCCTAGAACATGTAATTTTTAGCCTGAGGCAAGTGTTTATACCATACTGTAAGTAAAAATAAATAAACAAATTAAAAAATCCATCTATAATACTAAATACTTAATGTCTGAATTTCTATTGTGTCTGAGTATTTCAATTACCATGTATACCTTTGAAACCCCCAATGATATAAGAACTACTTACTTAAATGGAGACAAATTGTCAAATATTGCATTTTCATACTGCTAATAGACCAGTAGATTATTAAAATTTCTTAATCAAAACTCTTACTACATTCAGCTGAAATCGTATAATTTTAATATGAAATAAATATTTGCAGTACCTTTTCATTGCCATGCTCAGAGGGACAAATGAGTGACTGATACCTACCTTTGGAAATGAAAGAAAACAAAGTCCAAAGCATAGTGTAGTATTAAGAAAGTTACACTGAGTCATTAAGAAGATAAACATTACAAGGGAGGCAAAAATAACAAAACCACTCCTGATTTCGTGAGTTGGTGCATAGGGAAAAGGAAACAAGAACCACCTAAGCAGTTTTCACAGAAAGTGATAAAATCTCAGATTAGAAATAAAGTAAAAAGGGAGAAATTTAATTTAATAACCTTGGGGGGTTACGTAAATACAGTCACAGGTAGATTTATTAGTAAACAGAACAGTTCCCAAATACATCTTTGTAGCCCTGAAATCCAGTGGCACAGCCTGAGCATATTCATACTACTAAGTTTGACAAGACAGTGTCCGTGTGCAAACTGTCTATTGGTAGTTGTCCCTATTCCATGCTAACTTCTGAAAGATGCCTGGAAATAGTTTGAGAGATCTGGTTGTATCAGTAAAAAAGCACAACAGGGATCATTTAAGAAAAGTAAACAGGTAAATGACCAGATACTGGTATAATACCAAAGCCAGAATGATTCCAGGTACTGTTGAATTTGGTATTGAGATTCAGCCAGGGTGAAAGCGCTGAGGGAATGGTAAAATCATGATCTGGTCATATGATATCTCCAGGTTTCTGCTATGCTATTCTGGTGTCCTCTTTTTCTCCTACTATTAGTGATATCCACTCAGCATCTCTTTCAGTGTAATCAGTATAAATCCTCTGCTGAATGGAAGATTACATGGGATTAATGAACAGCCTATTAAGCAGGCTGTATCCTGAGATTCTTTCTGTATGCCCATTTTTTTTCAAAAAGTCTGCTATTCAAAATAATACTAGTAATTAAAAATATCCTCTACTTCACATAATATGTCTGATATTGATTTTATTATAGATAATTTTGGTGCATGATAAAAAGAGGATTCTTCCTCTATGTTTTAAAAGAGAATTACTGAAAGTTTTGGCTTTTCTGGAGAATTTCTTTTGAATGTCAGTAGGAAGACAGATATGTTTGGTTCTCTAAAGATGGTTCTCAGCTTTTATTGTTGCTGAACACATTATTTAATCCTTTTGGCCTCATTTTTTTGTCCATAAAATAGTAATAATAAAGATTTTCTTCATCTCACATGTGGTTATCTTATTTTTCAAGCTACTAAAGGCCCATCCTGCCTTTACTGCCTGTAAATACATTACTCACTTTAGTATATGGGGGCTGCAATTTAGAGCATCGAAAGAATATTCTAAAAAATACTGGTATAACTGAGAAGGAAAAGAAAAAGCTAACATGACCTGTCTTGTTTTTAACACTTTGGTGGTAAATATTGATTTTAAATAAATTTATTTCCACCTATTTTCAATATCAGCATGTGTAATAATTAAAGTTGTTAAAAAGTAAATAACATACCAAGCCAAATACTTCAAACATAAATAAAAGTTTAGCTTACTATATAGTATGTTCATGGTATTTAATCTATTTGAAACAGGACATTTCTTTTTATTTAGATGTCTTATACTCGGTTCTCAAGTACGAAAATTCAGAGTTTCCCATTTAAGGAACACATATATATTTACAAGGGGATAAATATTTCAATGCATTTAATGAAATAAAGTGGAAAAGATTTCCTTCAAAATATAAATACAAAATTCAAAACAATACTGGAAAGATTACAGGATATATGGCAATATAACGAGCTATCAAATCCTACGATTTCCAAATCTAGTGTTAATTTGCAGGGAAAGATTCCTAGATTAATCTGTGCATTTCTGCTCATAACGTTTTCTTGAGTTCCTTGAGTATATATCTCTTCAACTTCATCTCAAAACGTAGAAAAAAAGGAGCTAAAAGAAGAGAAGAAATGTGTGTCCTACCTTTTATTTGTTTTAAAACTTTACACGTTAGAGCAGTAAATCCCTTAGATACAAACTTCATCTGCCTTACACAAAAGCTATTTATATCTGCTCAAAATTTTCCCTCAAGAGGCATGTCTACCTCACACAGTGGAGTGTTGTGCAAGGACCTCTGTGCTGTCTTTGAGCAAGCTTGCATGCCCAGAAGCAAGCAGTTCAGAGCTTGACAGCACGTGTTACTTTATTGTTGCATTACCTAGTACAGACATGCCCGGTGCTTGCTGCATTATTCTTTGGTTCATGCCTCTGTGTGCAAACACTTCTACCCACCTCCACTGATTTCAGAATTAGAAATATCAAACTGACAGGAAATCTGAATCAAAACCTAAGGTTAAGTATACTTCAGAAAGTCTCAGTTCAGATCCTGTATCTGTGTCTTTCTCAGCTTCCTTTCTATATAACCAAAGGAAAACATTTAACAGGTCATACACAGATGCCGTAAACATTTGGATCTGAATCTAGATATTAATAATTTTTATGACTGGTGACACCATTCACTGAATTCACAGGCCTAGTACAATTTGAAGTTGGAAGGAGAATTGAATTGGCTAAATCTGACTACGTAACTGACTCAGATATTAAATACTTTGCACACTGATGTAAAGCTGGTCCTTAGTCATCAGCTTTTTTATCAGAGAGACTTGAGGGAGTAGCTGAGTTGGAGGTTGTTATATCCAGGGCCATTTGGGATGCCTGCAGCTACTTATCCAAAAGGCCTCTAGTCTCCCACAGGTTTTGTGTCCTGTTTCTCTGTTTGGTACAGGTGTCTTGTATACCCTGAGAAATCTCAAATTACACTAGATTCCAGTGTGTGGTCATCACAGGCAACTGAATCATGGCCTAAGTGTCTGCAATCAGCATCTGTCACATTTGCAGACACATACAAGGATAAAATTTAATTAAAGATCAAACCACCTAAATGTAGGTGTCCACACGCTGGTACTTCAAATTACATTGTACAGCTATATGTAAACAACTCAGTCAAGACTTCCTTGCTTTTGTATGTGACATTTCCATGAGAAAGCTGCTTTAGCTCTCAATGCCCTGAATGTCACAACTGGTGCTCAGATTTTTTTGCCTAAACTTGCAGCATATACAAAGATGATAATTTCTCTAAAATGTTAATGAGATTTTTCATCCTCTTGTGAAATAATGCTTTCAGTCCCACTCAATTTTTTGTTGAGATGAAACATGACTGGTATTTAGGTGGGATTTCCTCTTTCAGGAGGAGTGTGTCAATATTTTTGCAGGTGTTTTGGAAGGAGAGCTCAATGAGAAGAGAACTGAAACACACCTTCATTAGAACAAAAATACCAATGAAATATGACATTCCACTCCTTACCAATCTTAAAAGCAAACATTAAAAAAGAATTCTGTTCTAAAATAAACAGACCATAGTCATTTACCTAGCCATCTGGAATTGACTAGAATGGATAACTGATGGTTCAATGGCTGGCTGATTGTTGAGATTCTGCAGATTCTCAGGAACTAACATGCGTTGCCCCTTCCCTTTCCCCTTCTCTCCCCTCCCTTTGAGATCATTGAGTATAACCACACCTGTCCAGTACTCAACCATATCCCTGAGCATTTCATCTACCTGTCTTTTAAACACCTCCAGGGGTGGCGACTCAATCATCTCCCTGGGCAGCCTCTGCCAGTGCCTGAAAACCCAGTGAAGAAATTTTTCCTAATGTCTAATCTAAACCTCCTCAATTATACCCATCTCACAGGGAAGTCTACTGCCTCCCTGAGGCCTGGGTTAGAGGTGTCACTAGGAAACTCCGTGGTCTAGTACAGCCCTCTGATTATTATCTGCTATTGGTTGTGCAGATTGGCAGTGTTGAGGTTGCAGAAAGAAATCCAAAAGCCATCAAAAGGGATTTCAGAGTATTGGGGCTTTTGGTTGAAGGATCAGGAGAACAGGTAGTGTTTTCCTCAAACCTGTTGGTGGCAGGGAAGAAGACTGGAAGGAACAGGAAGTTTAAGTGATTAACATCTGGCTCAGAGGTTGATGCCATTTGTGGAATTTTGGGTGTTTTTGATAATGCAAAGGTTTAAACAGCACAGAGCCTGCTGACTACAGATGAAACTCAGCTATCTCAAAGTGGGAAAAGTATTCTCTCTCATAAGTTGACATAAATCATTGAGAGTTTTAAAATAGGTTCAGAGGGGTAAGGGGATATAACCACAGTCATTAAAGATGAGCCTAGGGGTGACGTGCCAGTATTGGGGGTGAAATCAATAGTCCAGCTCAATTGTATCTACACCAATGCACACAGCACAGGTAACAAAGAGGGGAGCTGGAAGCCACTGTGCAGCAGGATAGCTATGGCTTAGTTGCCATCACAGGAACCTGGTGGGATGACTTTCAAGTTTGGAGTGCTGCAGTGGATGCCTATAAACTCTTCAGAAGGGAATTTCAAGGAAAGAAAGGTGGTGGGGTGGCTCTGCATGTTAGGAAGGGGTTCAGTTGTATAGAGCTCAATGATTGTGATGATAAGGTTGAGTGTGAATAGGTAAAGATGAGGGGGAAGGTCAACAAGACAGATATCTTGCTGGTAGTCAGTTACAGACCACTCAAGCAGGATAAAGAAGTAGATGAAATATTTTGCACATGGCAGGCAGAAATCTCACAATTGCTGGCCCTTGTTCTTGTGAGGTACTTCAGCTTACACAACATCTGCTGGAAATGCAACACAGCAGAGGGGAAATAGTCTAGGAGGTTTCTAGAGTGTGTGGAAGATTACTTCCTGACACAGCCGGTAAGTGAACCTGCCAGGGGAGGTGCCTCATTTAAGCTGCTGTTTACAAACAGAGAAAGACTGGTAGGAGAGGCCACTTGAGCTTAGCAACCATGAAATGATGGCCTCGAGAACAGGTATCTCATTAGGTCACACAGAGAGAAAATTAGAAAGGCAAGAGCCCATCTAGAACCCAATCTGCCCATTATGGTAAGAGATAACAAAAAAGTTTTTACAAATACTTTAACAACAAGAAGAAAGAATCTTCTTCCTTTATTGGATGCAGTGGGGGAGAATATAAGGATGAGGAGAAGGTTGAGGTACTTAATATCTTCTTTGCCTCAGTCTTTAACTGTCAGACCAGCTATCCCCAGGGTATTCAGACCCTGAGCTGGAAGACAGGGATGGAAAGCAGGACACCCTTCCCCACCCCCCAGTAATCCAGGAGAAAGCAGGTAATGACCTACTATGGCATATGGACACTCACAAGTCTATGAGGCTGAATGGAACACACCCTCTAGTACTAAGGGAGTGGGCGGAGGAGCTTGCTGAGCCACTCTGTCATTTGTCAGCAGCTCTGGTTAACAGAGGAGGTCCTAGATGACTGGAGTCTCACCACTGTGATGCCCATATACAAGAAGGGATGGAAGGAGGACCTAAGGAACTGCAGGTCTGTCAGCCTGACCTTGGTACTGGGGAAGACTGGAACTCAAGTTAGTCTTGATTGTTCTTACCAGGCATATACAGGACAGCCAGGGGATCAGACCAATCTAACAAGGATTCATAAAAGGCAGGTCCTGTTTGACCAACCTGATCTCTTTCTAACACCAGGTGACCTGCCTAGTGGATGAGGGAACAGCTGTTGACGTTATTTACCTGGACTTTAGTAATGCCTTTGACACTATCTCCAGCAGTGTTCTCCTAGAGAAGCTAGCAGTTCATGGCTTAGATAGGTGCAGTCTTTCCTGGGTTGAAAAATGGCTGGATGACAAAGCCCAGAGAGTTGTGGTGAATGGAGTTAAATCCAATTGGTGACCATTCAAAAGTGGTGTTCCCCAGGGTTCAGTGTTGGGTCCAGTATTGTTTAATTTCTTTGTTAATATCTGGATGAGTGCTCTGTCAGTAAGTTTTCATATGACACCAAATTGAGTGGGAGTGTTGATCTGTTCCAGGGTGGGAAGGCTATGTAGAGGGATTTGGACAGGTTGGCTTAATGGGTCTAGGTGAATTGTGTGAGATTTGACAAGGTCAAATTCCAGGATCTTAACTTCGGTCACGACTGCACCATGAACTGCTACAGGCTTGGCAAAGTGTGGCTGGAAAACTACCTGGTGGAAAACTACCTGGTGTACTGTTTGACTGTTGGCTGAACACGAGTCAGCAGTGTGCCCAGGTGGCCAAGAAGGCCAATGGTATCCTTGTTTGTATTAAAAATGGTGTGGTCAACAGGATGAGGGAAGTGATTGTGCCTCAGTATTCAGCACTGTTGAGGCCAAACTGTGTTCAGTTTGGGGCCTCTTGCTACAAGAAAGATGTTGGAATGCTGGAGCACATCCAAAGAAAGGCAACAAAGTTGATGAAATGTCTAGATCTCAAATGATATAAAGAGTGACTGAGAGAACTGACGCTGTTGATCTGAAGAAAAGGAGGCTGAAAGAGACCTTATTGCTCTTTAAAGCTACCTGAAAGGAAGTTGTAGTGAGGTAGGTGTCAGTCTTTTCTCCCAAGAGACTAGCAGTAGGACATGAGTAAATGGAGTAAAGTTGCACCCGGGGAGGTTTAGACTGGATATTAGGAAAAATGTCTTTACTGAAAGAGTGGTCAAGTACTGGGACAGGCTGCCCAGAGACATGGTGGAACACCACCCCAGGAGGTGTTTGAAAAACATGCAGATGTGGCACTTTGGAACATGGTTTAGTAGGTGTGGTGGTGTTGTGCACACAGTTGGACTTAATCTTAGAAGTCTCTTCTAACTTTAATGATTCTATTATTCTATTCTACAAATAAAAACAGAAGCTGGAAGTTGGATTCTTAAGCAGTGTGTTAATCAGCAGGACTCGACTTTGGCTGAGGATCTGGTCTGAAGATTGTTACCATCATGAGTTAGTTCTTACTTTATGTGTTCCCAGAAGCTGAGATTATACAGTGGAGAGACATGGGGAGTCTCAGCAACTCCTGCACTGAGTGACAGGAATGACTGTGTATCCTGTGTGACAGGGAAGCTGCTCAGTCCTGACCTTTGTTTTAACTATAAATCACCCTCCTACTTATTAAATGTTTAGAAGAAATGTTACTAATCATACTGGTAATAGTTGTATTACTGTTAGTGATGGCATGGGAATTATTTAGACAGAATGATATGAAGAACAGTTTGAACTGTGACTGTCATCTTCTACCTCTACTCCCTGAACAGATTGCTAATGGATGACCCAGTTTACTGTCAAAATTTGCTTTTGATCACAGGTAAGTAATGAAAAGACACAAAGGAATGTATTTTCATTTTAAATTACTCCATTCTTTGGAAGTCAAAAAATAAATGCCACTAGTTTCAGTTTAAAGGAGGATTTTTTTTTTCACATGACTCTCAAATTTGTCTTTTAAACTAAAGGTGTTGTTTATCGAAAGTTATGTGAACTATGTGAACTTAGTCCTGAAGAGTGCTCCTTCAAGTAAAAGACTCTGTAGCTGGGACTATCAGCATTCAGCACCCCCAGTGGATAGCTCTCACTTAAATAATAAGCTGAATTTACCACTTCAGTAGGGACCTTGGCAGCAGTTTCACATGGGCTAAGGATTTTATCATGTGCTATGTCAGTACTTAACTCATAAGTTACTTTACTCATATGGGCAACTACACAAGACATCTGGCACAAGTTTGTTTTATACTTCATAGTATTTTATACTTCATAGCATTTAGGCCATAGGTACACAGTAAATCTTCTATACTAACCTGTGCATGTCACAAGTTGTTAACTTTACTCATGTGCTCCTCTTTGGGGCCATGTGACTTGAGCTAAACCAAGCATTTTGGTTCTGAAATGACTGAAGTGATAAATTTCATAGACTGGTACTAGCAAAAAAAGTGGTTGATGAACATACAAAGTCATTTTTTGTGCTATGCTTTAAAAAAAAAAAAGACCACAACATTCCTGTCATCTGGATGTGGACAAAAATTATCACTATTCCAAAATTGTCTGCTCCTTGAAAGTAAATATCTCTTGAAGAACACTTAATGACAATGATTGGTTTTATGCAAAATTGTGTTGCTTGTATATTAAAGGCAATGGCCTTCATAGATCGTGAACATGGGATTTATATGTGTATATTACACAAATTCTAAAGCCTGAGAAAACTACTGTGGTGGCCAAAGTTATATGTGAATTACAGCAGGTTGTTTTCTTTTTAAAGAAGGACAGATGTTATTAGCTTTAGGTTGTCACCGATTCATTGCTTTGCTAGAAAGCTATTCATGTATTTCATATCTTAGTTAAATTACTTAATTTCAACTCTAAGCTTTGTCTAATTTCTATTTCTATCTATCCAATGTCTTTATCAGCTCTCTTAGTGAGTCTATAACCAGCAGGCATGTTTATTCTCTTATCAAATATTAGTGGCTCCTGCTGGTATCCTGTCACTAACAATACTCTTTAGAAAACAGTCAGCTAGTTACTGTTTGAGCTACTAATTTCCTGTAATGTGTATTCTTTAAATAATTAGGAATTTAAGAACAAAATGTCAAAACTATATAGAGAAATCAGATATCCATAAGCAATGATGATTCCATCAGTCTGCAACATAATCTTCTTGTGTTTTACCTGAATTGTACCTCAATATTCTCATATTATCTCATATTTTCCATAGAGCTCTACACCCAATTTAGAAGACTCAGAATGAAAGGAGAGTCCTGAAAAATGTCATGTGCCTCTGTGCATAAATGGTATTTTATTTTAAATTAAAAATTTTGACAGTTTATAAGGGAGAAGGAAATGGAACTTATTAAAAAGTTAGCACTCCCATTTCTGAGTTACACATTAGCACATTTTTTTTTTAAATGAGGAATGATATGTAATGGGGTATCAGAATCCAACAAGTATGAATTGTAGCCATTAATTTACTTAGGACGTACAATTCACCAGAATCATTAATGCTGAGTTGGAAAGCTTATTCGGGGAGTGCTTTATGACATGAAGCTGTATGTGGGCTCCTAGAAGAAGGTGTTGTAAATCTTGCTTTCTGGACATGACAAATAAATCAATATAATTCTGAATTTTCCATTTCTTATCAGTTGTCCAAATCTACTCTGTTCAGTTACTCCACTAAAATCCTGTGTGGTGGCTTCAAATACTTCAGATTAGGTGTGCCAGCTTCTCTCTATATCAAAAAACCCCCTGCTTTCTCCTGCAGCTTTTACAATTTTCTTGTTTGTACAAACCTGGAGAAAATCAGTCATACTTTGGTTATAAACTCTGGGTTATAAATTAATAGGGCAATTAGGAGATAAACATGCAACTTTGTGTTTAGAAAGGAATTGAAATCACAGATACTACATATAAATCTGAATAAAACCATTATGATGCAGAACATATGCACAGTGTTGACATGCATGGTGTACATTTAAGGCTCCTGTGGTAGATTTCATATAACATGTACCTTTGATTATGCCATATATTTTAGCAGCCTAACATGTCTTTGTTTTATTTTTTTTTTTTTTTTTTTTGTTTTTTTTTTGTGGTTGAAGTTTGCAGCTGCTCAGTGGAGTGGAATGTTAGATGTCTCAACAAAGAAATGTAGAGTTGCCTGAAATCTAAGGCTTGAACACTGGATTTTAGGTAAAAGGTACAATGGGTCATGATGGGCTAAACTAGGAAAAGTTTGATTACAATCTGAAAGCTTCTTCTGTAGTGGAATAAGATTTTTCTTACTGTATGTATATTTTAAAAAGCTTCTTCCTTAGATATTAAATATCATTATAAAAAGCTAGAAAATGTACTCATGCTGAAGTAGATTTTTCATCTGTGGGAAGTAAAAACAAAACATCAGCATAAAAAATATTACCTCTGCAAATGTCAGGAAGGTTTTATTGATAATCACTTGAGATAAGCTGTATTTTAAATATGTTCCTGACAAGTTAGAAAGAGCTCACCAGAATCATATACGAGTTCAATTTGAAATGTGAAAAAAACACAAAGCAGTGAGAAAAACTACCTACCTACTTTACTCATCAGAGATAAGTCCATGAGGTAATTCAGCATGCCTATAGGGAGAGAATTTCCTTTTCACAGTTATTCTTTATGATTACAGTATTGGGTTTGTGTGGAAATCTTTTAATAGGAGGGTGGGGATACAAAGTTGTTTTCTGTCAGAAGCTGCTAGAAGCTTCCCCTAAGTCTGGTAGAACCAGTACCAGCTGCCTACTGGCTGATCAACAACAGTGATAGCAAATCTGTGATACTACATTGAAAAAAGGGATTGAAAAAAATACCCTGCACAACTGCAGCCGAAGAAAAGAGTGAAAATATATGAGAGAACTCTGCAGACACCAAGGCCAGTGAAGAAGGAGGGAGAAGAAGAGTTCCAGGCATCCGAGAGATGCCAGAGATTCCCCTGCAGCCTGTGGTAAAGACCATGGTGAGGTAGACTGTCCTCCTGCAGCCCATGGAGGTTAACAGTGAAGCAGATATCCATCTGTAGCTTTTGGAGGACCCTATACTGGAGCAGGTGCATGCCCAAAGGAGGTTGTGACACTGTGGGGAGCCTATTCTGGAACAGGCTTCTGGCAGGACCTGCACACCTGTGAAGAGAGAGGAGTCCGTGGTGGACCAGGTTAGATGGCAGGACTTGTGACCTTGCTAGGGATCCATACTGGAGCAGTCTGTTCCTGAAGGGCTGCACCCTGTGGAAAGTACCCACACTCCCACACTGGAGCAGTTTGTGAAGGTATGTATAGCCTGTGGTGAGGACTCATATTGGAGAAGTTCATGGAGGCCTGTCTCCCATGGGAGGGATCACAGGCCAGAGACAGGGAAGAGTGTGAGGAGTCCTTCCCTTGAGTAGGAAGGAGTAGCAGAGACAATGTGTGACAAATGGACCATATCCTTCATTCACAGCCTCCCTGTGCCACTGGGAGTAGGGGGAAGTAGAGAACCAGGGAGTAAAGTTAAGCCTTTGAAGAAGGGAGAGATGGAGGGAAAGTTTTTAAAATTTACTTTCTAATTCTCATTATTTGCCATTGCGGATGTACTGGCCAAACCCCTTTCCATCATCTTCCAACAGTCCTGGAAGACTGGGGAAGTTCCTCTGGACTGGAGGCTGGCTGATGCTGTGCCCATCTATAAGAAGGGTCGCAGGGAGGATCCAGGGAACTACAGGCCTGTCAGTCTGACCTCAGTGCCAGGGAAAGTCATGGAGCAGGTGATCTTGAGTGCTATCATGAGGTACTTGCAAGAGAACCGGGTGATCAGGCCCAGCCAACATGGGTTTACAAAAGGCAGGTCCTGCCAAACCAACCTGATTGCCTTCTATGACACAGTGACACGTCTACTGGATGAGGGAAAGGCTGTGGACG
>WAAB01018416.1:32887-83282 GCA_013389865.1 Piaya cayana | reverse complement strand
GGTGATTCTGTGATTCTGTGATTCTGTGATTTGATGGGTAATACATTAAGTTAATTTTCCCCTTCTCAAGTCTGTTTTGGCCATGGTGGTAGCTGCTGAGTTATCTCCTTGTCCTTGTCTCAACACACATCTTTGGTTTATATTTTCTCTCCCCTGTCCAGCTGAGGTGGGGAGTGATAGACTGGCTTTGGTTGGCATCTGTTGTCCAGTCAGGGTCAACTCACTACAATTATCTGTTTCATTACAAAGAAAAATAAAATCCTGTGGTGGGAAATTGATCAAATTGTTTGTCATTGTTTTTGATTAGAGGGTTATTTTAAAAAATTATTTATTATCTGTTTGATTTTTTTACAAGTGTATATGATATAGATTTTCTTATCATCAAACTAAATAGTCTTTTCCAGGCATGTATGGAATTCTCCATTCCCACCCTAAACAAAGAGCTGATAAATCTTGTTTGACACATATGGAATTTATGACTTGAATTAAGTGGAATGTCATACTAAGTGTCCATAAATCTTTCCTATTCTGAAATGCTTATATTTTAAGTGATGCAGATTAATCAATAATTTGTTTATCCCAAATATATGATAATAACATAGTTTTACTACATTCTTACATTACATATAATAATTTTACTCTATGTAAATCTAAATACATATGCACTCATATAGTATGCATACTACTGCCATAGAAATGTAAAAATATGATATATTGTTCTCATGTCAAAACTCTGTTCTGAAAAATCTCTCTCATGGATCTTAATATGACTTTTAAAATAAATTCTTTATGATGTCCAAATGGTCATCAAGTATGCAGTATAAACCCCTCTGAAATTCATTGGAAGCTTTTCCATTAACTTCAACAAATATGACATATAACCTTGATTTAACTTTAAATCTGACATATACTTATCCAAGACATCTGGTAGAATGTGAAAATGTTCTCCTGTCCTAAGTGATTAATAAGAAAAATGAATGTTACGTGTTCATTTGACACTTTTGTAGTCTATCTTTAAATGTATACAAGTCTTCTTCTTTAGAATTAAATTTAAGAGTCTAGAAATTCACATAAACTATAAATTATCAGTCTTCTGTTGTTTTTCAAATAAAAGAATGTCAGAAAATGTTATCCTGGTTTGTGTCATAAAATTAAAGTAGCAACATTCCATGTTAAGAGCTCTCAACTCTGTTCTGCTGTCTTTGTCTAAGCCACTTTTGGTGATTACTCAGTCTCTGAGTAAGAAAGGGAACAGGTATCTTGGTGGTCCACATAAAATTAAGCAAGAATATTTTTGATATAGCATTAGCTATAGAACATTTGCGGTGAAAGTTACTAAATCTGTGTACAGATTTGGGAAAATTGNTAAGAAATAATGTATTTTTCATCTTTTTTTTATATAATGTTGCAGGAGTAAATATACAAAAAGTTTTGGGTTTTTTTAATCTGTATCTGTTCATGCGTAATGCAGGACAAGAAAAATAGGAAAAAAAACAAGACAGAGAATTGTAGGGCACATTTCAGTATTGTGGCGCTGTAGGCACTAAACTTTTCTTTGACAAAAGCTTTATGAGTAAGAGCAACATGTCGAGGTTTTCCACAGGCAGCTTCCTGCCCATGGTAAATAGTGTAACAACATGTATTCAAAGGTATGTGATTCTGGTAACACAGTATTGGTCATGAGGCGTGAGAAGACACGTAGTAAAAATCAGTGGGGACAGCTCCAGAATAACCTGTCAATTAGAATTCCCAATAAACTCAAATAGAGGAGGTGATGTAGAGTGGTAGCAATTTGTAGCACATTGGAAAAGGAAAAATCTCAAAATCATAGGAGAAACTCATATCTTTCAAAAGAATATTATTTGGTGCAGAGGAAAGGCAGATTTATCTCCAGTAAAATAATGTCAACAATCCTATTATATTTCTGTCATATAATATTTAGTCCCCCCCCCAAATATATTCCCTTCCTAGTGACATAAACTCCATGTCCTTACTGAAGATACACCTGGCTATTAAGGATAACAGATCAGAACAAGTAAGCAACAGGTGAATGGAACAGTGATCAAATATGTATACTCTTCATTGCATAAGAACATCCACAGTTAAAGTGATAACTGAGCTGAGTAATGATCACAACTTTGTGTCACTGGCTATTTCACTCATACAGTGCTTAATACATTGATTTCTGAATAAATCCAGTAGCAAAGTAGGTTTTAAAAAAAAACAAAACCAAAACCAAACAAACCAAAAAAACCCCAAAACACCAAACCCCAGTTCCTAACAGATCAAAACAAAACCCCAGTGTAGATGATTCATTTGTAGGTATTTTCTAAGTTAGGAACTCAAGGTTTAAATCAAAGCAGAATCACAATTGAAAGTACCTTCTTGGCAACACCTGTGCAGAGAAGAGTGCAATTCCATCTTCAAGAAGGGATTGAGAAAGGTTATTTCTGTAAATAGCCCAGGTCATATATTTTTGCTTTCTTTACTTCTTAGAGAATGTTTTGATGGACTTCAGCATCCCAGTAAATGGAAGTATAAATTTAAGATACCACATCTGCTGGGATAACATAGGAATGGAATCCATGGGAAGCTGTAATCCATTTCTACCTGCCCTCTATCTCTTTCTCAGCAATGACAGTGATTATGTCTTTATTATGTCCTTGGAAAACATTTTCATAAACCTTATTATTAGATTTGGGAAAATTGTCTCTCTCACTTTGGAAAAAATAACAAAAAATATATTATTTTCTAACCTTAAATGAGGCCAAACTACCAAATCTTAAAAAAAAAATATTCAGCAACTGCCCACACAGAACAATGACATTTGGTCTTTCAAATGTGAATATCTTTTTTCCCACATTTTTTTTTATTAAGCCTTTAATTTAAAAAAAATCTGTTTGGTTAGTTTGCATCTTGGAAAAAAAACCAAATATATTCAAAGAGAAGACAAAGATTATTTTTGCTTTGAAACCACTAAGATATTTTTTCAATTAAAAATTCAAAGCAACAGATTTCTCAAAACTAATCTTGTAAACAGTTTTGCTCTCAGCAGATAGCCATTTTCTACCAACAAATACTAGATCTTGTGCAAAAGTTTTGATTATTTTGATTAATCTTTATATTTCAGAGAGAAATTATCTCAAGTACTGCCATTAATCTGTGTGACTAACAAGCTGTAGAGCTAAACCTAATATTTTCTAAATGAAGAGTTCAGATGGTTAACTTCACTTTTGTGTTTTTGATTGTAGATCTCAGACTGAAGAAAGGTGATATGGGGTTTGAAAAAAGTTCATGAGCTCTTATTTATGAGTAAGTCTAAATGCCAATGGCAAGGATTCCAGCACCATACAGAAATAAATATTCCCATTTCCTAATTTACAATGGTACCGAATTAAATCGTAAGACTAAATACTTAGTATGGTTGATACGTATTACTTTTGGTTTGAAGACAAGAGTTCAAAGACCCAGAATTGTGCAGCCTGTACTAACTAACTGCTAAATTATCTGTTTCTAGGTCAAAAGTTTTAATATATAGAGCAAGTTTCATCATTAGAAATGGCAGAGGAAAAAGACAGTGATGGAAATGGGTGCATTAAGTAAAGTCTTAAATTTAATCATATAAAGGATTTTCTAGATATTACCAATTGACTGATACAATTTCTGTTTTGGGGCATTTTTCAGATGTTCAGCATGGAATACATCCCATGAGGAGCTAAGTATGCTTCTCTGGTAGTAGGTACAGAAGAATTAATTTCTATAAGGATCACAATTTCCCATCAGATACCCAGTCATAAATTCAAGTGTATGTAGACTTGGGTGCCTTTAGGTAGGTACCAATGGCAAGTAGTATGCTAGAATACCACCTTGATCAGAGAGAAAAGAGTAGTGAACACTTGGCCTCTATGCAACTGCAGAATGCTGTGAGATTCTCATAGACTGCAAGTTGTACCTACTAACTGTTCGTAAATGTCTCAAAACTCCTGTGACATTTTGATAGCAGAAAACCCCTATACAGAGTCATCAGTGCCCAGAACTTACATCCAACCCCACAAATTCAGCTAAGTTGAAGACCCTTTCTTCCCTGAATGTGACATTGGGTATATCTAGCTCAAATAGGTATAGAAGCGCTTCCAGGCAACAATCTGCTATCATTGTGATTGCTGTCAGACTCCTTATCAAAGGTACCCAAAAGACCAAGAATGTGGTAAAACAATCCCTTCTGTCTAGTTAATTCTGGAATCGATCATCCTTTCCATGGTGCGTGTTCACTGTCACTCACGCAGCTTAAAAGATTGTAGTTAGCTGAAATGGTGGTGGCTTAGGTCTAGTCTTGGAATAAGCACTGATGTAGCAGGAGTTGAGACAGCATAGCAGAAGCATAATTGAAGACTGTCTCCAGGCCTCTCTCTGTAAAGCAGAGCGGTGTCGAAATCCCAGATGACTAGAAGAACATAAATCTTAATTCATTTCAACACAACAACCTCAGCCTGTGAGTGGTATATACTGAGAAGAAGATGGAGTAAGAGAGTGATTGAAAGGACATTTTGCTATCTCCTTGACTAGTAGAGAAGCATTGTCAAAAGCCAATGGAAAAGATTGAATTACTATACATGTAAACAGAAAGATACTTAATTGTATGTTCTGTTAAATCATTCCTTTTGATATTTCTTTCCTTTTCTTTTATATCTACCTTTCCCATTCAAGTAAAAATGTCTTCAAAGGAAAAGTATTGTTCTGACATGTTCTTGGAAAGCTAGAATAATGGAGATCTAAGTATTTCACTTTGACTGTGCTTGCCACTGAAAATAATTAGTAGATATTCTTGGTAGAACACAAATATAAGGGAGAATGGGTAGAAAAAGATAAAAGAGAGAAAAAAAGAGAGGCGATACTGAGAGGACAGATCTAGTTCTCAGCTTCATCTTCATTACAATATCTGTCTCTGCAGACAGTTGAGAGGCAAGGGGGAAAAAAAAAAGCAAAAACAACAACAAAAAATCCCCCAAAACTTGCACAAAAATGAAAGGGACAGTTAACTTGTTGACACACTGGAGAGAAAGGACACCATCCAAAGGAACTCTGACAGGATTGAGAGGTAGTCTTGCGTTAACCTCATGAAGTTCAGCAAGGCCAAGTGCAAGTTCCTGCACCTCATCTGGGGCAATCCCAAGCACAATTACAGACTAGGTGGAGAATAGATTGAGAGTAGCCCTGAAGTAAAGGGTTACTGGTGGAGAAGCAGCTTAACATGAGACAGCACTGTGCACTTGCAGCCAAGAATATCAGCTGTATTCTAGGCTGCATAAAGAGAAGCATGACAGGCTGGTTGAGTGACTTGATTCTGCCCCTCTACTCTACTTTGGTGAGACCTCACTTGGAGAACTGTGTTCAGTTATGGAGTCTTCAGCACAGAAAGGACATGAATCTGTTAGAGCAAGTGCAGAGGAGGGCCAGGAAGATGATCAGAAGGCTGGAGCACCTCCCATATGAAGAAAGGCTGAGAGAGTTTCCCTTGTTTAGGTGTAGAGAAGAGAAGGCTCTGGCAACACCTTATAGTGGCCTATAGGGAAGTTAGGAAGGGACCCTTTATCATGGAGTGTAGTGATAGGATGTAGTATAATGGTTTTAAGCTGAAAGGGGGTAAGTAATTTCAAATTGGATATTAGGAAGAATTTTTTTACAGTGAGGCTAGTGAGGCACTGGAAGAGGGTGCTCAGAGAAATTGTGGATGTCCCATCCCTGGAAGTGTTCAAGGCCAGATTGGATGAGGCTTTGATCAATGTGTTCTAGTGGAAGGTGTCCCTGCTCCCAGTCAGGGTACAGGAACTTGAATGAAACCATTCTACTATTCTACAATTGCATGATCCTCTTTGGTATGCTCTATTACTTACTTATTGCTGCAGATTAAATAGAGTGAAAGTGGCAGTGGTTTTATTTGAGAAAGTAAAAACACAGAGTGATAATGTTCTATTATAGAAAGTAGAATAACTAATTGTAGATTTTAACCACTCAAGATTCTCTAGCTTCCATTTTCAAAACACAAAAGCACATAGGTATTTCCATTGTTTTGGTAGGTTTGGTCCAGATACTTAGGCACTGAATATTAAGTCTGGAGACTGGTGTTTAATTTTATTTCATAGATCAGTTAGGTAACCAAGGGAGCGGGTAATTGGATAGTTGCAGTCTGCTTTTTACTGTGGAGGATATTTTACAAATCTGACAGTCCAATTTTTTTTTTTTTTGGGGGGGGGTGTTTAGTGGTTGAATAATTCACTGTAGAGAAAAATTTTCAGACCTTGTTGTAATAACTTCTCAGAAATCTTTATGCAGCGGAAGCTGGTAAGAAAGAAGCTGTCATCAAATTTCATTTCTAATGCAATTGTAGTTGTTGATGACCATATATAATTCCTCAGTGGTGTTGACTAGACTATTTCAGATGTCACTTATCTTATCTAACATATGCTGGTACGACTGGCTTGAATACTTTGGGGGTTTTGTCCCTCTAGCTGATTTCCTGGAAGCTGAGTTATCAGTGGAGGACCATAGGATCATTGTCTTTGGGATTCACTCCCTCTTGTGGCAATAAGTCACAAATATTGATGTGGTTTACAGACTGCACTTGTTTTTAAACTGTTTTGTTGTTGTTATTACTGTTGCCTGAGACAATGGTTATGCCAGTATTTAGTCTGATAGTTGTAAAGAAAAATAATACATTATTTTCATCCACCTTATTTGTTAGCGTACAATCACAAATAACATACATATATTGTTATTTTATGTAGAGCAGTAAATAGTCATGTTACAGACATTTAAGAATACTGACTCATTCTAAAGTGTAGTAAAAGAAAATCTTTCCTGAAATATTTCATGCTTACTTTTTAAAAAAGCTTACATTTAAAGGCTTTGTTACCCATACTATGTTGTCTTAGCAGTTCAGTGACAATCTGCTGCAGATTCTCCATAGGAAAAAAATAAGACTTTATGGTACTGAATGTGTTTTGCAAAGGTAGTGCGTGTACTGCTGAATAATGAGGTACTTAATATTCTGCAAAATGTCAAGCTTTTCAATTTATGACACCCAGGTAACTTCACTATAGTGGATAAAGTTTTTTTCTTAAGTAACTTGAAATTAAAAATAAATTGGACACTGGATTACACTTCAAAATCTCAGTCTATTAAAAAAAGTTTTTGGCATAACTGTAAGGTTATCTGGAATGTCCACTGGAGTGGGTAGGAGAGTGGTCATATACTAATACATGAGGTGTGGACATGTGGTATGTGTAAGGGTAGAAGGCAGAAGCAATGAAAGCAATTACAGTTTTGTAGAAAAAAAGGTAAGTGACTCACAAGATTAGTTGCTTAGTATGATAGGTGTACCCCAATTTTATATACAAAATGAAACAAAAAAATATCTTAGCCTGAGAATAATTTTTTATTTTTAGGAAGAGAAGAGTAGAAAGGTTTTTCAGAGGCTCAAGGAAACAAAAGAACCTCATCTATCCCCTCTGCCCACACTGCCCTTTTCCCAATTCTTTTCCATGTGACAACATAACACAACCATGCTCATGTTAATTAGTAATTTTCATCAAGAGAGGTAAGATCAGAGAAGTAGATTGTTAATAT
This sequence comes from Piaya cayana, assembly GCA_013389865.1. Taxonomy (NCBI): domain Eukaryota; kingdom Metazoa; phylum Chordata; class Aves; order Cuculiformes; family Coccyzidae; genus Piaya; species Piaya cayana. Next base: position 75,656 of record WAAB01018416.1, on the reverse strand, counting down.
ACAAAAGAATTTGTAGAGTATGAACTATGAATTCAAAATGCTGTACACAAATTAAAAAGAGATGAAATATAAAGATTTTGAAACAGATCCTTAAATTCTTGATGTTCCCAGCACACAGAAATGGAAAAAAAATTTCTTATTTTATTTAAGAGTGCTCCACCTCCTATGAAGGAAAATTCTGAATATAAATATTTCAGAGGACCTTCTTGACAGCATAAAATCTGTAGTGCATGCCAAGTTTTAGGGAGTCTGTAAAATATTCGATTTTTTTTCCTCTATGAGTTTAATTCTTGCAGATATACTAGCAGTTGAAAGTGCTAAACTCATAAGGACTAAACATACTCATAATTACTTCTGGCAGTGGTGTTAATGGCAAAAAATGTTTTGCTTCTCTTAGTTGGAAATAAATGCCCTGCCTTCATATTCTTTTCCAACTTTATGGAGAAAGTGGCTAAGAAGAGAGGAAACTACATGGTTTTGTGTAAAAATGGGCTTCAAATATGAAATGTCTTCTCTAGGCTTTCTGAGTAGACAATGAAGAGACACTTTCTTCCAGAGAGTGTTTCTATTTATGCCAGAACAGAAATCAAAGGCAGTGAGGATTAGTTGCATTTTCATAGAATCATGAAATGGTTTGGGTTGCAAAGGACCCTTAAACACCATATAGTACCGTCCCCCTGCAATTAACAGGGACATCTTCAACTAGATCATATTTCTCAGAGCTCCGGTCAGCCTGACCTTGAATGCTTTCAGGGATGAGGCATCTGCCACCTCTCTGGCAAANAGGGTACAGTTGGCCTTCTGAGTTGTGAGTGCATATTGCAGGCTTGTGTCCAGCTTTTCATCCACCTGTCTTCCATGTGTCTCAGCATTGCTTCTAGGGTTATCTGTTCCATGATCTTCCCTGGCACAGATATGAGGTTGACAGACTGGTAGTTCCCAGGATCCTCCCTTCAACTCCTTTTAAAAATGACTCAAATGTTTCTCTTTTTCCAGTCACTGTGGACTTTGTCAGACTGTCATGACTTGCCAAATATGATGGAGAATGGCTTTGCGAGTATATCAGCTGGTTCCCTCAGGAATCTGGGATGTGTCTTGTCAAAACTTGTAGTCTTACACATATTCAGGTTGCTTAGGTGGTCACAAACCTGACCTTCTCTTACAGTGGGAGGGACTTTTCTTCCCCAGTCCCTGTCTTTTAATTCCATCCATTCATGAGGTTTAAGAAGAGTTTGCCAGTGAGGACTGAGGTCAAAATGTTGTTGAGTACTTCAGCCTTCTCTGTATCTGTGGTTACTTATTCACCTACCATGTTAATCACAGGTGTTATGCTTTTTTTGACCTGTCTTTTTTGTCTGAGATACCTGAGCTCTTCTTACTAGTTTTTGCATCCCTTGTCAAATTTACCTCCAGCTGTGCCTTGGCCTTCCTGACGGTATCCTTATACAACTAGGCAAAGTTCCTATACTCCTCTGTTACAAACCAGGTTTTTAGATAAAATTTGCCTTTATTGTGACTTAGCAGAATTTGATGGCAATCTCTCTATTTTTGTACTTCATGGAGGAAATGTATAGTGAGAAAATTGGATTTTATGTGTTTGTGTTTAAAGGATTATATTTGTTTACAAGTAAAGGATTTTGTGTCCATGCCTGATCTTCTGTGTAACTTAGTTAAGATTTCTAAGTTTCCTCATGCTTATCCTCCATTCACTTTCCTTCTATCTTGTTGTCCAGCATTCATTCCAAAGTCTGAATTTGAGGTATCACAAAGCAGAGTCTCAGGCATCAGCTTTTATAAAAGAAATAATTTAATAGAGTGGCACAGTATCATGGTGAGCTCTGGATGGAAAGGCTGACATGAAAAAAGAAATCCCTGGGTATTTACACTGTTCCAGACTACTTACTCATGCCTCCTGATTGTTCTTTCCAGTAGTAATATTTAGATCTGGAGTCTTTTTGTTCCTCATTGAATTTCTTTCCTCTCTTTCAGATAGATTGTTATTTTGCCTATTTGCAGCTGTTGATGGTCTGTGTGCTTGAAGCTCCTGCATGGTCTGATTTATTTTGGTTCTGGAGACCCCGTTTTGACAAAATCGATGCACTTTTATGGCAAGTTTACAAGGAAATGTACAGCTTGAAGCTTAATGCTTAGCAAGTTTAGCTACTCATGCTAAATAAGGTAAGTAAGCAAACAGCATATTAAATCAAATAATATTATAACTCCAAGTGATTTATTCTATTTAAAATTTTACTTATTTAAACTAAACAATTCATCCCTACTGAAGAGGAGAGTTGCCTGGTGCAGTCCAGTTGCTGTCCAGGGAGGATTCAAATGGGCTTACTAGTGATCTATCATGGTAAAAAATTTCATTGCTACAAGGAATACACTTGATAGGTGTTCCAGTGCAAAGGAAGATCTTTGCCATTCAGCCACACTGCCAAGCAGAGTGAGCTCAAAGTAGTATCACATAGGCTGTCATATTTATGGGATAAAATGTGTTGGTTCATTGCCAAATTTCATGCAATAAGAGAAATATGCACAAGGCTCCTTATAGTCACAACTTATTTGTGTTTACTGGGTCACTTTGCATTCCGTGGGTTTCCTAGAGAAGTTCTTGAGTCGGGGCTTTACTTTCTTTGCATTCTGTACCAAACTGCAGCTGGTTTGGTAAAGGGTGGGGTTCAGTGTATCTATCACATCTTCCCAGGATACCCGCACCAACTTCCACAGTGTGTACATTTCTTTCTTGCCCTTTACTTTGACTAGCAGGTCCTGACTCAGCCATGCTGGTGTCTTAACTTCTTTTCCTGATTTCTTATACCTGGGGATAGAGAGCTCTTGCTCATTTTGGAAAGCATCCTTAAAGATCTGCCAGCTCTGTTCTGCTCCCCCTTCCTAAGGCAGTTACCCATGGACTGTTATTGAAGAGCTGGGAAGTTTGCTTTCCTACNGGCTGTCATATTTATGGGATAAAATGTGTTGGTTCATTACCAAATTTCATACAATAAGAGAAATATGCACAAGGCTCCTTATAGTCACAACTTATTTGTGTTTACTGGGTCACTTTGCATTCCGTGGGTTTCCTAGAGAAGTTCTTGAGTCGGGGCTTTACTTTCTTTGCATTCTGTACCAAACTGCAGCTGGTTTGGTAAAGGGTGGGGTTCAGTGTATCTATCACATCTTCCCAGGATACCCGCACCAACTTCCACAGTGTGTACATTTCTTTCTTGCCCTTTACTTTGACTAGCAGGTCCTGACTCAGCCATGCTGGTGTCTTAACTTCTTTTCCTGATTTCTTATACCTGGGGATAGAGAGCTCTTGCTCATTTTGGAAAGCATCCTTAAAGATCTGCCAGCTCTGTTCTGCTCCCCCTTCCTAAGGCAGTTACCCATGGACTGTTATTGAAGAGCTGGGAAGTTTGCTTTCCTACATTTCAGGATCCTTACTTTGCCAGCACATCTCGAAGCAAGCTGAGGTTCCTTGCTAGCACTCTGTCCCTCTGTCCTTGGTATGTCATTCCACAGATTGTCACAGGCAACCCTGCCTGATATTGTCCCCTCTCCCCCATCCAGTGTAGTTTAAAGTTCTCTCAATGAGCCCTACCAGCTCATGACAAAAGAACCACTTCCCCTTTGAGAAAGGTGTATCCCATTTGATGGAGCAAGTCTGGAGCTGAGTAGGTCATCCCATTATCAAATCCCCAAGATTCTGGGAGTTTGTAATTTGTCTTTGGAACATCTTAGCTTCAGGGACTACAGAAGTACTTAATTTTGACAACATGTGAAAGGAATCATGCTCTTAAATTATTACAAACATGACATTGTGATAGGCCACTGATCCATCTGTGTGACTCAGTAACTAGTCCCTTCCAGGAGCTTACAAGAGATATTTGACAGAAAAGCTCAAAAAAAAACCAGTGGACAGCTAAGAAACAATTTTTCCGCATGGAANAATTCCGTCCATTCATGAGGTTTAAGAAGAGAATTTGCCAGTGAGGACTGAGGTCAAAATGTTGTTGAGTACTTCAGCCTTCTCTGTATCTGTGGTTACTTATTCACCTGCCATGTTAATCACAGGTGTTATGCTTTCTTTGACCTGTCTTTTTCGTCTGAGATACCTGAGCTCTTCTTACTAGTTTTTGCATCCCTTGTCAAATTTACCTCCAGCTGTGCCTTGGCCTTCCTGACGGTATCCTTATACAACTAGGCAAAGTTCCTATACTCCTCTGTTACAAACCAGGTTTTTAGATAAAATTTGCCTTTATTGTGACTTAGCAGAATTTGATGGCAATCTCTCTATTTTTGTACTTCATGGAGGAAATGTATAGTGAGAAAATTGGATTTTATGTGTTTGTGTTTAAAGGATTATATTTGTTTACAAGTAAAGGATTTTGTGTCCATGCCTGATCTTCTGTGTAACTTAGTTAAGATTTCTAAGTTTCCTCATGCTTATCCTCCATTCACTTTCCTTCTATCTTGTTGTCCAGCATTCATTCCAAAGTCTGAATTTGAGGTATCACAAAGCAGAGTCTCAGGCATCAGCTTTTATAAAAGAAATAATTTAATAGAGTGGCACAGTATCATGGTGAGCTCTGGATGGAAAGGCTGACATGAAAAAAGAAATCCCTGGGTATTTACACTGTTCCAGACTACTTACTCATGCCTCCTGATTGTTCTTTTCAGTAGTAATATTTAGATCTGGAGTCTTTTTGTTCCTCATCGAATTTAACTTTCCTCTCTTTCAGATAGATTGTTATTTTGCCTATTTGCAGATGTTGATGGTCTGTGTGCTTGAAGCTCCTGCATGGTCTGATTTATTTTGGTTCTGGAGACCCTGTTTTGACAAAATCGATACACATTTTAATGGCAAGTTTACAAGGAAATGTACAGCTTGAAGCTTAATGCTTAGCAAGTTTAGCTACTCATGCTAAATAAGGTAAGTAAGCAAACAGCATATTAAATCAAATAATATTATAACCCCAAGTGATTTACTCTATTTAAAATTTTACTTATTTAAACTAAACAATTCATCCCTACTGAAGAGGAGAGTTGCCTGGTGCAGTCCAGTTGCTGTCCAGGGAGGATTCAAATGGGCTTACTAGTGATCTATCATGGTAAAAAATTTCATTGCTACAAGGAATACACTTGATAGGTGTTCCAGTGCAAAGGAAGATCTTTGCCATTCAGCCACACTGCCAAGCAGAGTGAGCTCAAAGTAGTATCACATAGGCTGTCATATTTATGGGATAAAATGTGTTGGTTCATTACCAAATTTCATACAATAAGAGAAATATGCACAAGGCTCCTTATAGTTACAACTTATTTGTGTTTACTGGGTCACTTTGCGTTCCGTGGGTTTCCTAGAGAAGTTCTTGAGTCGGGGCTTTACTTTCTTTGCATTCTGTACCAAACTGCAGCTGGTTTGGTAAAGGGTGGGGTTCAGTGTATCTATCACATCTTCCCAGGATACCCGCACCAACTTCCACAGTGTGTACATTTCTTTCTTGCCCTTTACTTTGACTAGCAGGTCCTGACTCAGCCATGCTGGTGTCTTAACTTCTTTTCCTGATTTCTTATACCTGGGGATAGAGAGCTCTTGCACATTTTGGAAAGCATCCTTAAAGATCTGCCAGCTCTGTTCTGCTCCCCCTCCTAAGGCAGTTACCCATGGAGTGTTATTGAAGAGCTGGAAGTTTCCTTTCCTAAATTTCAGGATCCTTACTTTGCCAGCACATCTTGAAGCAANACAGAAGTACTTAATTTTGACAACTAATTCTAATCATGTGAAAGGAATCATGATCTTGAATTATTACAAACATGACATTGTGATAGGCCACTCATCCATCTGTGTGACTCAGTAACTAGTCCCTTCCAGGAGCTTACAAGAGAGATTTGACAGAAAAGCTCAAAAAAACAACAGTGGACAGCTAATGAACAATTTTTCTGCATGGAACTTTTCAAGTGTATTAATCGGACTTTGGTTTATGTCTTCAAGTAACTAGATGGATATGAATTTGTATCTTTAGATGTTAAGCATTAATTTTCCCTGAAGATAAAGATTATAAACCCTGAGAACAGAATTTCAGCACTTAGTTTAAGTGTAATTATAGAACTGTGCCTCCTCTTTATGGAGCAAAGAACTTTTACTGCTCTGACCTCTTCCACAACATAGCTCCTGGTGATGAATGAACTCTGGGGCAGGTAATTCAATGTTGCATTTTGCCATAGAAATACAATGTGACCACACTGCTCCTAAGGCAAGTATTAGTCCCTCAGAATATTCTGCTGCAAGTTATAATCACACATTCCAACCAGTCAGGTATTAGAAAGTTGAAGGAAAACTTTTACAAGAAATCAAACATAATGGGTTACGTTTTGTGCTATTTGGTATTAAGAACTGGAAAATAAGATATGTATGATATGAAGCGAAATCCCATGACTTTTTGAATGCTTTCACAAGAAGGCTTTTCCATAGTAAATTAGAATGACATAAAAGGAAGGCTGCTGTTTTCATAACGTGCGAACAAAACTTCACCTAAATTATCCTCTAAACATAGGTATTGTGGTTGCACTATAACTATGGTATAATTACATTAATTTTGTAACAGTTATAATGTATATAACGTTGGTTATTGTTAAGTAATTGTGAAAGATATTAACCTATGTACTGACACATAATTCTTCACTGAAATACAAAAGTATATTAAATATGTTTACTATTATTGTTAAGCTTATTATTAATTTAAGGTGACATTTATAATTAATACCGTTAGATTTTATGTTTTGCAATAATAAATGACACTCCTCAGATAAACAATCTGTCTATAATGTATTTACAGAGATAAGTAAGCCATAAACTGTTTTACAGAATAAATGAAAGACTAATCTATGTTTTACTTTCAAGATGTCCTTTACATTATGTTTCAGATGTCCATTCAAGAAATGTGTGATCACACAACATTTCAAACTCTGTATTTTCAGAAGTTCACAAATTAAGAGTCAATATTTTTCTTTTTCTTTTCTTTTTCATTCTTTCCATTCAGGTTTAAAGTCATAGGATAAACTGTTCTGAAGGAATCTTTCACATAAGTTTCAAATTCATGGGTTTTAGATGTTGCAGAACTCACAAAGCTTGGATACTGATTTTCTTTCAATATGCAGAAATATGATGTGTAAGAGCAAAGCTAGCTTCCATTGGAGTGCCTAAATATGGTATTCCATTACTAATTTAAACACTGATTCTGATTTTTTCTCTGCTTTTCAGCAGTGTTTTGATGATCCCTAAAATGTACTTTCTAGCCTTTATGTCTGAATCAACAATATTACCACAGTGATTGAAAGAATCTATTTCTAAACTTCACTGATCTTGTGCTTTATTGCATGAAATGTTTATTACATTGAATACAATGAGTGGAAAATGTTAGACTTATTTTCATAGAGACAGAAAGTGACTGTAAACACTGTCTTCCATTCTACCTTTCTGGGTAGGTCTTCTGCAGAGTAAGACTTGAATGGCTGTTATTACTTATTCTTGGACACTGGAATATGTCATGGCTAGCACTAAAGAAAAGAAAAAAAGAATACCAATTAATTCCAAGTAGAATCTCTTGAAGAAATCCAAACACTGTAATGAGTTTTCCAACCCACTTCTGCTAAATTTTTGTGGCTCTGAGTTGTCTATAATGGTGCACAATGCTTAGAGAATCAAAACATTCCTTCAAAGGTTAAAATCCAACTGGAAGTGATAATTTAATTCTAGAGACTTTAGTAACATTTTACCTTTTGTTATCCAGAAGAATTAAAATGCATTGATCATATACCTAAAATATACTAGTTAATACAAGAAGTAATTATCCTTGAAGTAATAATTAACAAACAATTTTTACTCCATTCATTTCTTATATTTTTTAAACAATAGTCCTTTTTTGGAAATAAATTTATTATGCTACATTATTCCAGTTTATATAGAATATTATACTGGTTTCATGAAGAATTATGCATGAAATTATATAGACTTCAAAAGAATGTACCTATATTTATAAACATAATAGGTCCCTGTCTTGAGAAAAAAATACCCTCCCTTGAAGAAAAAGAAATGCATACCACTAAAAATTTACAGTATGAAATTGTGACAAGCACAATTTTTAAATTAGAGAAATAACATTTTGTTAATTGGTATGTTCACATTAAGAATTTAAGATGATAATTAATTACATTCTGTGCTCTTAATTGAAACATTACAACATACTTGGTTACTATTTAATTAGAAAGCATATTAATTATACATTAAGGTCTTCATTGTTTATACACTCAAGCCTTTCCTTTGAAGGGAATTCAGTGGTAAACAAGCCAAGGCTCAACAGAGCATTCTGGCATGAAGTTACAGCATCAACAATGTTGTTTTGAGTTCCTGTGATTTGCATGGGCTACGCATGGATCAGTGAACAACTTTATGGGAATTCAGACTGCCACATTCAGATGAGTCACAAGAACAGAAGTCTCTCAATATTCAGTATGTGTTATGTATACTTGCCCAGACACAGACAATGTGTAATCATACAGAAAGTTGCTATATTAGCAATTACCATGGAACATCCTTAATGCGTAATAAAGGCAAGGAACCAATTGGAAAAGAAACAAATTGCTTGATAATAATTTTTTATGGTGTGGTTTATTTAAAGTATGTTGCCCTTCTGGGGGTTATTAATTTGGGTAATTTCTTCTCCATGTAGCTGTTGAATTCTTGTATAAAGGTGGGAATAGATTTAAATAGCCTGGAACTAACAATATCTGAGAGTAAAAGGAAAAACAAATCAGAAAAAAAACTGACAACACCCAAACCTACAGGAATCTCCTGGCAAGGTGCAGGGTTTATGAGGGGTAAAATTTAGAAACATACTATCAGAAAACAAGAAAAGAAGTTCAAATTACTTTGTGGTGATAAAAGTATCAGAGCAAAAACGTATTTATTATTTCAGGCATTCAGTGTGCACCACAATCAGGTTAACTTTGTATCATACTTGGGTCAATGTAAGACTATATAAGGGAAAAAGTTCTGTTTTCTTATTTCTATTGCTGAATCTTTTTCATTTTTTACAATATGTGTACCGTCCTTTGGTTTCATATTTTAATTCCTGTATTTTCTGATCTCTTTTCAAATATAACAAGATATCAATCTTAGACTAAACATATTAGAATTCCTTTTCCCTCTGAGATCCCCTTAGCTATGCTAATATTTTTCTGTGCATTTGGATCTCAGCATTTTTGTTATCTCTGCCAGGAGACAGGGGAATAGGTGGAACTGGAAGACTTGTTAGCTGGACAAGATCTCACTGAATTCCAATGCAGAGCCAGTTCCCTGCTTCTTCCTGTGACTGGGTGAGTATGATATATTAACTGATATTGCTATGGTATTTACACAAACCCTGAAAGACTTTCCTTAAACACACAGGAGAAGTTTCCAAAGTCATCTCCTAATGCTACAAAAATATCAACCCAATAGGAAAAAGTAACACAGAAACAAACAGAAAATAAAAGTTGTTTTAATTTACACACTCAGTTCACAACTGCTTCCATGTGTGAAATACAGGCTTCATCTGGAAGGTAAGAGGTATTATTGTTACTGACTTCATTAAGGCCAGGATTATACCTCTCAGTCCCTATTTAAAGGAATTTTTTTATTCAGTTTGAATGATATCTTCTACTGAAATGGAAGTACAGCTGAGTCTGGGTAGATTTTCCATCAGGCATGGCTAACTAATAACTGTCAGAAATCAACACAATCCCAAAGAATTAGATAAAATTTTATATAAGATAAATTATACTCTTTATCTGCTAAATTGGAACATAGATTTGAAGAACATGGTATCAAAAAGAATGCTGTTACTCGGTCAGTTTGCCTTCCTGCAGCTGTCTCTGCCGGAAGGACTGAGAGTTGCAAGCACAGTTCCTTTCTCATTGTTACGCCTGTCTCAGTTACCAGATCCAAAAACCTCATTAGTAGGGACACAGGAAGGTAGGAAGAGTCAGGTAAAAGTATTTTAGGAATAACATATTTGGGAAATTCAACCTTGAAATAATTATTGACTGTGGCAGAAGTACACCAAAACTGCTTCCAGGATCTCATTGACTGAAAAATATTGTTAACCTTAATACCAAAATTATATGTAGTAAAATAGAAACACTTCTATTGACTTCAAGGTCTGTCTGTCTCACGGATTGTAGTGTCATGAGTGTGGATTTACATTACACCATCTACTCTTTTATAGTACCTATATGCATCCTTTTACTCCCTGGAAAAGCTGCAGTAGGATATCCATCAACCAAATGGAGTAAATTGCTTCACCTCCTATTTGCCATAGGAACATGAAACAGAGAAGTAGTTACTTTGTGTTAATAGCTAGGCAGATACAAATTCACTGCTTACTTTACTCAGTGACTTTCCTTACACTAGCTCCTGTGGGGCTATGAATGGGCTTTCTCATATTTACATAACTACAGGGATTAATACTTTCATTTATTATGCGTATATTTCAACATATTCTACATCATCTACATTGGGTAACTTAGAGTTAACCAAACTGAGAGTGAAATTTAATCGTCACTGTGTATAAAGCATTGAAAAGTGGTGGATATTAAACTGTATCAGGGATGTACTACTGTAGTACTATTGTACTTGGGAATATTTCTCAGTCGTATTATGCAGTGTATCAAACCTGTCATTAGACACAATATCCTTCAAAAATATTTAGAAATAAGTGAAAACTGTTTTATTTAAAATCTAGACAGTGAAATATATGGACAGAAATTCAAATACATTAATGTGAATTTCATTTACATAAATGTGCCAGGTTTTCTGTACTCCTTTAGGATATTTCTGTAATCACAGGTGACTAGGATTCTAGGGAGCAGGTATTTTCCTACCTGGAGCTCTATAGTTGTATTTGCAATGAGTTTTTTCTGCCTCTTCTTTAGTTGATTTAATAAAAACCTGTAGAAAATAAAGTTCGGACACTGAAATTGTCCAAAAAATAACATGGAGACTGCATGTTTCATTGCTAAATCTGTTTTTTGTTCAAACTCCCAAGGTCAAATATGAACATATGAAACTGTTTTGCTATATGGATCTAAATATTTCTCTGTGTTGCTATAAATATACATGAATTTTGACATTAAAAAATCATGCTTCAGAGCACTAATCCTTACAGTGCCATTTTGGTTTTATTTTATAAAACCAATTCAATAGGTTTAATTTTTTACAACATGGAAACAGGGCAACTCTACCTTTTTGAAATCAGTATGAATACAGAGCGATAACTACCTTTACATATCACAGCTATCATACCAGATACAAATGGTATCATTTTAGTAAACAAAGGGGATCACTAGAAACTAATCTCAGAAAATGCACTGTCCAGAAGAAGTCATAATAATGAGTATCCAATTCTTCAGAACCATTTTTCATGGAGTAAATAAAGTTTCCACTATACAACTTTGATGAGATATGTTAATTTTGAAGTTCTATTAACAATGTTTCTTAATAGTATCTATTTTTTTGCTTTCATTGTAATCATTCTGTAATCAGCAAGGAATTTGCCTGAAATGGCTCCCAGGCCACTGCCTGCCAGAATCCTCCTTATCAGGCGGTCCAACATTTCAATCTTAACATTGAGAGCAAGGCATATTTAATTTGTTAAAGAAAAAAAATGCAGTCTTTAAAGAACAGTACTATTAATATTTAGTAATTTCAGTAGAGCAGTTACAAAGAACTACATGTATATGAAGAGTTTATAACATTAATTTGAATTTACAAAATAAATGTCTGTGTCATACACAGAATCACAGAGGGAAAGAAGACAGAGGACTATTTACTGTCTATGAGAGAACAAGTTGTAAAAACCAAAACTGAACTGCAAAACAAACTCTTCAGGGCAGTAAATATATGTCTTTATGAAATTTACAACTGTTCATGAGAAAATTCATCAACAAACAGAAACTTTCTGGAGAGGAACATTAGTAGTAGATAATCTTGTTACATAAATGCATATTACAGACAGAACGTAAAGAATCTTAAGTTTTCAAACCAGAAATCTGACACGTGTAGCATTTTTTTATATTTCATATTTAATCCTTAGTTATAGTAAAGTGGGTTTTTTGCCATTCAGGTCAGTCAAATTATGTCCAGCAGCATGAATTGCCACATATTCTCTAAGGGCTGAATTTCAGCACAGGTAACAAACCAATCTATGTCAAGGGCATAGGAATTCAGATTGCTGTTTATTCTTACAAAGCTGTAGAAAGCAGAGTATATACTCCAAAGCTGCTGACATATGTGTAGGCAACAGATTCTTGGAAAATCCTAGGAAGCCCCAAAGAGACTTAAAGCCAGCCTTGTGCCTTTCTTGATACTCTTGATCTGATCAGCAAGAGCAGTGTGAATGTAAGACCTCTTTTTTCCCTGAAGATATCTTTGGCTACAGTTTGTTTATCAGTTGCTCAAGGAATTAACTGTATCTGTGCACTACTACAAGAAAAGGTGGATCTCTGTTACTCTGATTCTCAGTACTAACAGATGCTTCATTTTATTTATAACAGCAGATTATTAGCTTTATCTTTCATGTGGTTTCTTGTTAAAGGGGTTGCTTCCACTGAATTATTACTGAAAAATTACTGAAGTAATTTTAAGGTGTTCTTATTTATTCATTTTGCATTCTATTTTGGTATTTTAAAATAACCTTGCTATTGCATTTACTATGCAGTAATGCCTCTTAACACTTGACAAGGTGCCTTACTGTAAATGAGAATAGTATAGGATGTAAAGGTAGTATGAACTGCTGAAACACCACATAGAATGAATGCAATACAAGCTACATTTTAGAAAGACTAAGAAGTCAGAATGAAATTTAGTTTTATATGAAGAAGAGTGTAGTATTCTGGTCCAGCAAGTTGGAAGAATGATTAGTTCATTTATATTTTCTGACAACTTAGTGGCCTTGAATTTGATCCTCTTCTATTATCCACATGTGGACATCTTCAATATTTCTTAAACTGAGTGCCATCATTTTACTGCAGGCCAGTTTGAAGTTTGAATAGCACCTTAAAATTGTCCTGTCAAGCATTTAGGTATCAGTGTATAAGTTTGTAGTATTCATTATTTTTGATAGCATCTTCTAAAAAGTTTCAAAGCACAATGTGTTGGGTTTTTTTAGTTTAATGCTTTCCACTTACTGTAGTAAACAGAAATTTCCTGTCTTCTCCTTAGTTTTATTACATATTGGATACTTCTCAGTATTTGCAGGGGGAAGATAACTCTGGAAAAGATACTTGTGTCACTTGACTGTTGTAATACACTCGAACCCCAAAGGAGGCCTTTGAACTTTCAAGGGTTTTCTACTTGACCAAATTCATGGTGTAGAATTCCAGACTGTCATGTATTCATCTAGAAGTATAAATAATATTGCCTACAGAGACTGAAGCATTGACAAGCCGTAAAGCAATTGATTTCCTACAGCTCTTCCTCACAACACAAATATGATAAACATGTTTCATTTTATGGAAAGGAACAGTAAAGAAAAAAGCAAAAGGTAGCAATATTAGGGTCTACTAATCAAACTACAGCTGAAGAAACACAATTTACACACCTTTAGAGAGGAAACCATTGCTAGTGGTGACTCACAGTGATTCTGGGACAGATACAATCCTGGATTCATGCCGCATCACAATGAGAATTTTAAGGAATTATACAGTACAAGAGCTAGAGACTTCCAATGAAGCTACCATTGGATATGGGGACAAGTTCACAGGCACGGGAGGGAGAGAAATAAAAAAATAATACAAGAAGATAAACATTTGTGCATCTACATGGGCAGTTTGAACTGCCTGCTGTTCTCCTCCCAGATCTTGTTAATCCGTTGTCCATGCTTCATACATGCTAGACTGACCCTGGCACAGACAAAATAGTCTCTTTCCAAACAGCATTTGGCAGTGATCCAGTAATTGTATCACTTTATTGACCAGTTCAGTAAGTAGTAGGGACATGATTGTGCCATTTCAGTTTATTTTCTCTGCATCAGTGATATTGCAATAAACCTTACATTTCACACATCTTTATGCTCTTTCAGGTCTATCTGTGCTTGTATTTTTCTCATCTATCATAGTACAAATTAACAGGTTTTCTGGCATTATTAATTGTTAAATTTTTTTTTCATATTTGACCCAGGATGAATTTTAGAAAAACACCTAAAAATTGATACATATTGCAAATCTGAAGTAGTACAACTTAGAGTAAGAGAATCGCTGGCAATTGATGCCATGTGCTGCCAGCTGTTTCATTTTATAAGAGGAGGACTAGTCATGTTTCCAAGAATCTCTTTAGTCATATTCAGAATGGTGGATAGAATTGATTTGTTAAGTTAGTCAGTTTTTAGTTTGTTCAGGTTTTGGGAATTCAACAGTGCCTCAGGAGTTGCCATATGAAATGAAGAGAAAAACCTTAAAACTAACCAACATAAGAAAATAAGAACTGGCAGGATCACATAACATGCTTGAAGAAAAAACAGTATTTTATATTTGCTAGAGAAGATAAGTATGACTAGCAAAAATGACAACTCTACAGTGCAGTCATCCACACTTGAAATTTCATAAATAATTAAGTATGGCACAATTTTAGTCTCCACATTTTAGGATTTTCCCCAGACTGCTCAGTTAGCTCATGCCAAGAACCATTCCAAGAATAAACAGCACAGAAGTGACCATTTCTTTTTTTTTTTTTTTTGCAAGAATAAGAGAGTTATGGCATACAGACAAAAATTTCACATTGACAGTTGGTCAGAGGACCAAGGAAGGATCCCCAACTTTTTAAAGTTACTGGTAAAGCTTCATTGCTACCACTGTGATGCTTGCCTCTCTTGGCAAGAACTGGTGGCAGGGACAGTAGGTTCTGCAGCCAGGTGCTAAATTGAGGTGGACGGGCAGTCCCCATAGCAAGGAAAGCCTAGAGGGAGGTAGAGGCAGGGGATGACCATACTGTTGGAAGTGCCAGCTCATACATGGGTGGCTGACACAGAGGGTGTGCTCCTGGAAGCATCCATGGGAAAGTTAAACAGCTCCCAAGGAGCATAGAATCAAAGTATCATAGAATCAAAGAATCACCAGGTTGGAAGAGACCCACTGGATCATCAAGTCCAACCATTCCCACCAATCTCTAAACCACGTCCCTCAGTACCTCAGAAGCCTGACGTTCCCTTTTAAAGATATATACAGTCATATGTACATATTCACAAATCTGTTCTGTGAAAAGAGGGAGCTTATTACAGAAACTGTAATTTGTCTCAGTTCGCACAATTTAGAAAGCAGAACAAGAACAAATAAATGTCAATGTATCTACATACGTAGTACAACATAGCAACTATAGAACAGATGATTCTATACGTGGACCTTTCATCCCCGTAACTCTTCTGTTCTTCCAAACTTATAGATCAGAGTACTGAAAAATATCAATGCATTTTGGAAAAACACTGCTAATCCAGGGTAAACATTAGTGTTCTGTGTAACATACGCTCCAAAAAAGAATCCACATTGAAGCAATAAGTGAACCAAACATCAACATAAAGCCAATGAAAAACCAAACACGAGCACCTGTTCTTCCTAAACATCCATCACTGTAGCTGTATTTGTATTATTTGTATTAATATTTGTATTATTATTTTGTATTATGTATTACATATTTTGTGTTATTTTTGTATTATATAATTTGTATTATATATCTTATTTTGTACATAAGTGACATAATACATAAGTGGCATAAGTGACAGAAGTGGACAAAGAGGTGCATGGTAGGTGAAAAGGTGTGGCACAGCAGTTTGTAATGCAGTTTGTGCAGGAAGGGCAAGAGAAATTTTTTTTCTTCTTTTTTTTCTGTAAAATTTAGTTTTCTAATAAAAAGAGAGCTAAAATGATCTCTAGAAAGCCCTTACATCTGACCTATATAGCAAGTTGCATATGCTTTTCCCATTGCTGGAAAGTGAGAGAATAATACTCGCAACAAAAAAATGGCCAACAGGGGGACATTACTTTATATAATGGAATTTTCCTCATCTTAATTTGCCAGATAATTTCAGATTTAGTTTCAGATATCAATCAAATTCTGTCTCTAAGGTTACAGAACAACTGTCAGACAAGAAATTTAATGCTTTTTAACAGTTTTATTTTATATGTTTAGTCCTAGAAAGATCTTTCTCCATACTTGTGGTTAAAACATTTCAACATCATACAGGAGCCCTAGGGGTTCAGCACTTAACATAGCTACAGCTGTCTGTGTGAACCTTGGAAAGCCTTGTAGGTCTGGACAAGTTCTCAAATATATCTTTGCTTTCATTTTGTAAACACAGCCTCTCAGATGTGTGAAGGTGAGCATGTACCTAAATGTTTCACTGCTTCATGGCTATCTCTGCCTGTATTTAAGATCCTCAACTAAAGCTGAAGAGAAGTAACAATACTTACATATCTGCAACATATCTAAAACTTGCTGGGTTACTTCAGAAACAGAACACTTAAATAATGACAGAGGACAGAAAGTGGACAAAAAGTGCCACAACAGTGGCTCCTTCCATTGGGTCTTGCCAGATTCTAGATAAGGATTAAGGTCATGAAGATAGATTCTTATGAACCTTGTAGTTACTAATATGGCTAAAATATCTAGGATCTCAAACACCTTTACTGTTTCATGGGTCAAAATTCTCCTTGCTCATGGCAGCTGGAGTGCTGGAAATTCCCTGAATGAATACATACATCCTTGTTACTAGTTCTGAAAAAAAGGGACACATTTCACAATTAAAACTATGAAGAACTCTCTCTATATATCTCTATTCAGCAGTATGAGGGGTACTACAGTACTCATCAGTTTTGCTGGGTTTCATGTTGCTGTTGTTTTCTGTTCCAGGGGATCAATTTGCTTTTAGTTCAATGTTTGCTTTAATTTCATAGTTAGAGGACAGGAGTATTATTATAATATTGACTTCTACTTAATTCTAGATCTAATATACATACAAAATTAGGATATTTTGTTTGTTTTTATTTTTTACAGGTGCTTGACAGTAGAAAGAAAGGCTCAGGTGTACTGCAATTCATACATTTCCCAGGCATGTATGCATTCAGCACCTGGAAGCTGGTTACTTTTGGATGCGTGCTTTGCATATGTGGGTCAAGGAGATTTGGAAGTTAAGTTGGAAAGAAAAGAAATAGCTTATGAAAATCCGATATACTATGTTTTTTTATACAAAGTTCATATCATTGTTCTAGTAAATATATTTCCTATATATGCTATGCAGAATTTCTAATACAAAAATCCAAGGCCTAACTATAGCCATCTAGGCCAAAAAGCCTATTAAATATGAGTGCATGATGGAGCTGGGGAAAATTACTTTGGGGAGTTTTTCGATTGTATATTTCTCTCGTAGAAAACACAGCACATTTATATTTCTCTCTGAGATCTGACAGATACATTTACTTATTGTGAATGATGCTTTTAAAATTGCAAGCTAGATTGCTCAGTATTATAGGGAATGGCATTGTATAGAGCAGTCAAGCATAAAGTAAACAAATATAATGAAAATAAAAATGCTAGCCAATGCTGCTTTGCAAATCTCCCCTAAAGAGGACAAATAGTTTTTATAACACTAGAAGACTTTGCAGGGCCAACTAAACAGAGTAATCTTGGCAATCCAGTTCCTTTACTTTTTATAGACTTCAAACTGGGTCTGCTTCTCTGTAAGTCAGTTGTGTTCTTATTTACCTGTGTTATCTAAAACTTTTTCAATTTTACTGCTTGAATCCTTCCAGATAGGACTTCGAATTGACTCACCACTGCCAGTATTAATAGATAACAAGGTTGCTATATTTCATCTGAACACCCTTAACTACACTTTTGTCTATATGATAAAAACTCCAAGAACTCACTGTAGGAGTGCTGCTATGGACTGGTCCTGTGATGTACTAAGCATCCCTTAGAAAGCTGCTCAGCATCCACAACAGCCAGCGAGCTGAATGGCTTTAGCATATCATGGAATCAGTTTCGTTGCCTTTAAAGTTGTAGCATTTTGGAAGAATGAAGGCATATTGCCCTAAAGCTCCATAAAGGAAAGTTTGGAAAAAAATGTATTTAATACTTGAAATTGAGATAATATTAATGATGTTTATGCCTTTATTTGTTGCGTCTATTTGCACTGAAATAATTTGTTGTAAACTCTGTTTGGATTAGTGTAACCCTCTATAGCTGCTGATGTGCCTTACAGAAGGGCTAACTACATTTTGATTTTTTTTTACTACAGTTTAGAGGGAAAGTAATACAATTATCTTCTAAGGTACTTTAGTGTTACTGTTGACCAGAAAGGGAAAAGAAAAGCTAGAGACAAACAAAATGTAGTATTACTTGCCCATAAACTCAAAATGGAAGAGAAGAGAACAGTTATTTTATGAAGTAACTATGTTTAAGATGCAGAGAGGCAGTAAGAACTGAAAAGAAGAGTGTATTCCATAAGGCTTACTTAGATTTCAGTACTGTTCACTGCCCTGTCTGCTGGTTTTAATTTGCCTTGATCACCAGGTTGTGATATTGGTAATGGATTTATTATGAGTTTTAAACAACAAATTTTCTTTATTCTTGTAGAAACTTAAATTCCTTATGAGGACTGTGTTCAACTTTGCAGTTGCAAATGATGTAGTATTTAGTCCCACAGGGGATTGCCCATATAGAGTCAACCTTGATATCCTGGAATCCACTGCAGGTACTATAGAATTTACCCAGAGTATGAAAAAAAGAATTCTCAGATCACTTGTCAGAACACTTATTTGGCTATTGCAACAAAAGTTCCTTCACTGATTATGGGCCATTCACAAAATAATACTTTTTTAAGGCACTGAAGAATTCTGACTAGTCAGATCAAGCCTGGTTCTACACATACTATTATTTGTAAAATTTGTCTGTAGGTGTCTGGATCCACAGTTAATAGCTCCTTCTCCCTATCCATATATAGAGCATGTGAAAATCTACTATGGCAAACCATTGCTTAGTGTAGCCATCCAAAGTGATCCAGTAATTTTTGTTGTCTAACTTATTTTGAAAAAGACTGATAAAAACCACCAAATAAATATTCAAATCATGTTATCAACCACTATTGATATTTGTCATGTTTTTTCTATTTGAATCTTTTCTTAATTTTACAATTTTATTTTGTACACAGGCATTTCTGGATTATAGGATGCATTCTACATAGCAGTGACCATGGTATAAAAACATACAAGCACAGTGTGGTATACCTGAGCCAAAATATGTAACTGTTTTTCAGGCAGAAGGAAGGTAACAGAGGAACTTTCCAGTACTAATTTAGATGTAGATATCTGGAAGCTCACATTGCTCTTGCTGTGCTCCTGGAACAGCAATACACAGGCTTTTTTCAGTGCATTAGCCACACTTCTACCATACATGCAACAATTTTTTCAAAGATTCAGTGTGACAATACTCTGTATGCTAAATGGTCTCCCCTCTTTCATTTACATCCAGTTCAATGTCACACTTCTAATCTTCAAAGCTTTGTTAGCATGGCCTTAGGGTACTTCAGTGATTGCCTGCCACAGAATGATGTGACTTTTCCAGGCACTGGTTTAGGAAATATGGAATTTTAAAGTGCAAGGATGAATCTCGGCAGAGCAGAAATCAAATTCAGAATTTTCTGTGTGTACCTGGAACTCATTTAAAGAAGAAATGAAAATGACCTCTATAGTCCTCAGAACTAAATGCCACGGCTAAAATCTTCACTCTCCTTTCTGACATTTAGACCTCATTTGGGCAGGAATTGTCTAGAATGTTCCAGCAGCAATATTGCTGTAGGAAATATTTTGGGAGTTTTTTGCATGTTGTAAATTCTGAGATTAAGACATAATTTTTGTTTTAAATTTGTATCACTTGCCAAGTACTTAAGCATGGAAAGTCTTCACATAGGAATGAGAATTATGGGATTCAGGTATCTTATTATTACTTAAAGTTGAGAAGGATTTCTGAGACTGCTCATCCATACAAATCTAGTCCTGACATACTAATTTAAAAAAACCCCCAGAAATTAAAGAAATCTAGACAGATCATGGTTAGTTATCAAATTTACAAGTAGCAGCAGACAATACTAACATCTTCATGGCTTAGAAATGTATCAGACTTCAACAGGGAGCCAGTTAAGGCATTGAGGACAAGGGGTGGTGTGTTAAGTTGATCCTTGGACATCTCAGTGTTTGTGGGTTTGGGGTAGCCAAATTTAGATAACTAAAGAGGTCATAAATGCTCCTCCCAACAATACATTTGGAAGGGCATAATGGTGATCATTTGCAGTCAAACAGTATTTCTGCAGCACAAAGCCCCTCAACTAATATAAAAATAATTTCCTCAGAAAATGTTGAAGAGGGAAAGTGATTTCAAAATAATGAATGAATACTGTGACGTTAATTTATGCTCTTTTTTTACCACTAATTAGCAATGTGATTAAAGAAATTAGAGTTAATTAAAGGTAAAATTTTCTCTTGTAAATTGTTTCATGCATCTGATAATGTGAGATATGCCATTTAGAGACTGTTTCACTTACAAAGCCTGCATGTTTATAGCCTATGTACAACATTTGTAATCATCTGTCTAATGTGTTTGGGTATTACAAAACATAACTCTTCGGAAGAGTTACTTCTACTTGAATAACTGTCTATTGTTTTTGTAAACTGCTTGCTCCTAAACTCTGATTCAAGCTGATGAATGCCAGATAGTAATTTCTGAAGCCAGCACTACAGCTATAAATTCAATGAACAAGTCTTCTGTTTCCATCACTGTTAAGTTTGTCTGATCAGAGCAGCACTGAGTCATATCGAACATGCTGAAATTGATGTCATTCTTTACAGCCAGTTATATAGTGTTGTTCTTCACTGTGTACATTGTTCTGGTATAATTTTTTTTTTTTCACTCTTCCATGGACTTTCAGAAGATTAAGAAAATAAATTTATTTATTCTTTTCTGGGTCAAGTTAGAGCATAATACAAAAGCAAAAGTTCCACCCTTACATCCCACTCCCACCAATGATTTCTGTTTTCATATAGTTCTGTTCTCTGCTCGTACCCACAGAAACATGTGAACACATATTTGAGGAAGAGAAATTCTTTGTTGTGACCCATATCATCCACAGAAATAAGTAAAAAAGAAAAAAATAAACAAAAGAAAAGAGACCGGAAGACAGTGCAGTCATTTAGTACACCTTCTTGTTGCCAAAATGAAAAATCTACTGTGTAGTATTTCTAGAGGGACTTTTGTAGCAATATCTAATTTCAAAATTAAGGAATCATTATTATGCTGATGTGTATAGATATCTATCTGGAAATCTGACAAAGTTAGACAAAAAGTCTGCTCTTCAGTGAAACAACCTTGCCTGCCTGTAGCAGTGAAAACTGAAAACAGAAAAATACACATGATAATATTCTAAAGCTAAATCTCTTTTCTCCTGAATGTATTCATAACAGTTAAAGTTCACTGCCTCTGATCTATTGCTAAAATTACTCAAGCCACCTGGTTGATTTCCGCTTTTGACAGCTACATTGTTTTTGTAATTTGGATTGTTAATTTGTAGATTTTTTTATCTTTTTCCATGTGGCAAGACCTCATTGTGCTGCAATGGCTTCACTAATGTGTTTCATAGCCATTCTTTCTGAGGTACAACTAGTCTGCTGAAAGCATGTATTTTCAATTTTTTAAGTTCTTCTACAATACATTTCTTAAAAATTGGTCACACGCAACAATAGATTTCATTTAAAGTTAAAGATAAATCTACATATGACATTCCAGGTCAATTTGATCAGCACAAATGCTGTAACTAAGTTTAAAAATGTTTTGAGTGCTTTGAATGTTTGCTATTGAAATAAATGAAAAAAACCCCAACAAAACCCAAACCACTTGTGTGTTGAGCTATATTGAATATATATTAAAAGATCACAATATATATGGAGAACGAATCTGCAAGCACATCCTACTTCATGGTATTCTTTCCAGTTCTTCTTAAGCAAATATTCAAGGAATATGCACTTTTCTGTGGAGGAATGATACAAATATTATTGCAAGATGGTATGTGCGACTAATCTCTTCTTGAACTCAAGTAGCAAAAGCCAATCCAGCAGGATAAGGAAAGTGCTTTAGACATAATGGACAAACTGGAGGGAGACCAGTGGAGAGCCATTAAGATAACTAAAACATTGGTCAATATCAGGTATTTCCATTTTATTTAGTATTTTTAGCTATCCATGGTCATCATGGTTGGCTAATGAAGAAGGTCAGGTTTAAGTTTAAACTCAGGATGTTAAGTGAATAGATTTGTTTAAATGTACTGGACTACACTAGATGGACTCTGTCTCTGATATTTTGGATATGACCCTGTATATAGCCCTTCTTTTGTGAAATAGCAAAGTTTGATAAACAGACAATTTAAAAAGCATAAGTAATACCCTGTCCTGCCTGCTATGAACACTGCAATTAAACTGATTCATGGAATATAAGTGTCATGAAATACATTGTTTGACAAGCACCCTAATTATTTATACTAACAGTAAGTCTTAAGACTGCAGCTGAAACAAATATGAATGCCATATATCATAAAATCTGCTGTAGTTTTATTTATGCAGTTTGCCATTTTTTAGGGGATAAAAAATTGTGGAAAAATTTTTTTACTTTGCTTTTTAACTCACATCTAATGAGGCTGGAGCTGAATTTGAGTTTATATATTTATAAAGACTGCCTGGAATGGAAAATGTAACTTTGGATTTCAGATGTGATTCTAAGACAGATGTCTCAGAAATGAGATAAGAGTCAAGGTGGTAGGTTGCTTTTTTTATAATAAATACAGCTTCTAATGTGCAGTTATTTACAAAACTGATTGCTGCAGGTATTGAATTTTCTTTGTAGGTCATTAAGCCCAATACAGTACTCATTTTTCAACTGTCATAATAATCAGAGGCATTGTTATTTATGCTGCAGCCTCTTACCATTCTTTTTTATTTCCTAATGCTTTCTAGACTAAAAAGTTTTGTGATGACAAAATAACAGATAATAAGAAAAATAGCAGAGGCACCAAACACGACTTTGTCTTTTTCAAGAGGGATTTCATAACCAGTGACACTGTTATTTGAAAGACTCTGCTCTCCAGCTTCTCTAATGCCGTATGGTTTTAAAATAATGTCTCAACTAAGGGCTGACTTCTGAGTAAGCAAGAGACTTTCTGATCTTTTAGCTATTCAGTGACCCAAGGGAAGAATTTTGTGGTTTCAGTCCACTTCTTAATTTGCCAATATCTTTATTATTAAAAAACCATAAAATGTTAATAGCTGAGCTTAGTTCCCAGGGATGAATCTACATTTACCCTCAGAATACGCTACAGTAAATTATGGTTTTTATTTGTGTTACAGTGTACCTGAAATGTGATAGAAAGGCATTTGCTAACTTTTGAAGACCTGAAAGAAACCTGAGCCAGAAAAAAAAAAATCACACTCCCAATGCTTGAACTTGAGTGAAAGCATTGCAGTAAGATATGTTCTGTACTGACTGGTAGAAAGATTAAATACATTAAATAATTTATTCTGAAAAAAAACTTCGTCTTTTTTTATTTACTATTATAAAGGGAAATAATTATGGTTAATTATCTAAATATTGGAATTTAACCAATGACAACATTTATTTTCACAGCTAGATTTGTATGGTGAGAACTTGAATGTAGCTAAAATAATAAATATAGAATATATTATATTTCACTAATGAACAGAATTTTTTTATCTGCAATGGTATGGACAGTTGTGGGGGGTCGGGGGAAGAAATGGAAAAAAATTCTGTGTGTATGGGAACAGGTAGAAGTCAGTCCTGGAGAATAATAGATTAAAGAGGAACTTAAAGTTTATTATCCAAAATACTCAACTGAACCTGAGACAGAGGAAAAACAGATTGACTCTTAGAAAAAACTTCCTAAAGATAAACTCTAGGAAGACAAACAATCACTTCCTAGCATAGTAAAGAAACAGGAGCTTTACTTTTCAAATTTTGATGTATATGGACAGAAATATTCCTAAAGTTTTATAAGAAGCAGGTGCTTAAATAAAAATAAAGGTGTTTTTTCTTTAAAGTGCCATTTTCAGAAACAAATATACCTGTGTTTATACATCTAACTAATTGTAACTCAAGGCATTCTTATGTTAGTCTTGGTAGATGTTTACCATGAATTTAGTTTAGAGTATTACAGGCTAAAAGAAAACCCTGTGAAAAACCAAACATATTGTTTAGTATTTCTTACTTCCACATTTCTGTGAAACATGTTCTGCCTGGAAGCATATCATAGGTATCACAGACAGAACGTGTTTCACAGATATGTGACCCCCTTACTTTTAATGTATTTGTTCTTACAATTGAGATTTTTCTCTCTAAATAAAAGGATTATTATTATCATTTTCACTTTATAACTAGAGAACTGATTCACAGAGACACTGGTACGTTGCTCATGAAAGACAAAAGCTGTACAAGTGGGAACTGCAAACAGATATCTTAAAACCTAGGTTAGTGTTCCAGTAACTACCAGAAAACATCTACCATTTCCAGTCTCAATGTTTAAAGAATTTATTTTTCTCTATTTAATTTGTAACAATAATTCTCTTCTGTTTTTCATGTATCTCATCAGATCCAATGAACTTTTATGAAAGATGAGTTTTTGCCATAAAACTCTTTTAATTTCTGGTTTAAACTGCTGTCTAGATTTGATGTTACACAATCACTCTCTTTTTGGAAACCAATAAATGTTGCTATGTATGGTCAACTATAGACCTAATCACTGTGCAGGCTCTTCAGTTATGGCAGAGTAACAACACTTCTGAAAAGATTGAGCTTTGACTGAAATGAATAGATCACTCTCGTAAACAATCTCTTCAAGCCCAAAGTGAATGCAAAACATAAAAATGCCGAGTCCATATATACGTTATGCTCACTTGAGTGAGCACCATGGTAAATACTTATGAAGAGAGGGTTCACATTGCCAATTTGTACCATGCATGCACAATAAACTTATCAGAAAGAGTCATCAGTCAATAAATTTGTGTTACCTTAATTTTACAGAAACTAAGATAACTATTCCAGATAGACATGTTAAAAATGAAGCTTTTAAGCTGGGTAAAGTAAAATCCAACAAGGGAAAAATAAACTTTAGATAGCAAAGGTATGTAGTGAGGAACTAGTCTTCAGGCATCGACATACAGAGTGCTTTCTCTTTTCTTTGCAGTCAGCCTCTCTATCCATTAGTGTTAATCTATCCATTACTGCTAATCTTTGCATTAGTTTTGATGTGTACTATATCTGGTCATGTAAAGGCAGAAGCAGGCATATACCTGCAGGTGATATACCCACAAACATTATGCCTATGGATGACATTCTTAGGCCTGCACCCTACTTTTTATATCTTCTTTTGGCTGAGGAGGTTCATGTTTCCAAAAAAGGAGAATGCATTTTAAACATTTTACAGTACTTCGTTTGACTGTCTTTTTTACACAACATGGTACAGGTTCTGACTCCAAAGCAATTTTGAGCCTTTCCTGCTAAAAATGACCCTTCAAAACTTCTTAAAACTAAATAAAAAACACGTGATACTAAAAATTTCCATGGATAAAATATATGTTTTTTTAAAGCATGTGCTGTATGTAAGAATATATACATTGTCAGGCCTGAACATACTACTTCTGTATCAACAGTCAATCAGTTATGGATCTGTTCTGGAGTATAGCTTATAGAATCNGTGCTGAGTACAGAGGGAGAATAACCTCCCTGGACCTGCTGGTCACGCTCTTTCTGATACAAGCCAGGATGACATTGGCCTTTTTAAACACCTCCAGGGATGGCGACTCAAACACCTCCCTGGGCAGCCTGTTCCAGTGGGCCAAGGTGAACTACACCATGCATGTACCACATAACTAGTTGCAGTTTGCGGAGTCTGATTTTTCTTACTCATGAAAATAAACTGTGAGGCCTGCTAAATGCTATGCTAAAACAAAGAGTTTCCTATTATCCTATAAAAAGGCAACATTTAAACTCCATTTAACTGATGCTAATTTTGCTGCCTCTTTCCTTTAAAGAGAGAAACTATCTAGTTTTCAAATAACTTGCTACTTCTAACTCTGATAGATTATAGGAAAACTCCCTACACCTGTCTATACTCCTTATGTACCGACCCCCAAAAGAGATGAAGTCAGATATTTTGGACAGGCATGACTCATTACAATTTCCTAATTTCTCTAACAAGGAATAATGAATTTCTCAGTCACAGGTGAAATTGGTAAGAATCTTACACTTTTACACTAATCCTGGAGCAAAAATGAAATGTATCTTTTCAAGACAATGTGTGTCTCATTTATTATTTATTATTATCATGCACATTTTTTGGGTTTTTTCACTGTCATCTTCTTGTGTTTCAAATTTTTTCAGATTTTTTTTTTTTTTTTTACCCCCCGGTATCTTTGAGACATGGCCTTCTTTGAATAAACCATGACAATTTCTGTTAATTCTACTTTCTTTAATATAGAAATTAAATAAATAAAAATGTTTCTAAAAGATGTTTTCTTTTGTGTGGGTTTTTTTTTTTCACTTCAAGACATTTCTTTTTTGTGAAATTTTACTTTCACAGTTCTGTTATTTAGAATATACAAAACTGGGAACAGTTCAAACTTAGAATAAAGAAATCGTTATACTTCACTAAAAAAATTGAGACTCTGAGCCCTGTAACATGGAAAATAAATGAAGCCAATTAATTCTGTTTTTTTCTAAAAGTGAAAATACTTTAGGACATGAAAAACATGGATTTAAGTAATTGATTTACACCCTGGAGATACACGACTCACCGAAAGCATTTATTATGAGCAATGTGTGGAATGTCATCTCTACATAACAGTTTTGGGGTTTTGTGTTAAGGATAAACTGAATGTTATAAAGGTATGTAACTGTCTATAATGAATAAGGCTAAGGATTCATTTAGCTGATTATTCTGTCAGTACTAGTGATATAGACACCAGAAACAAATTACACTTCATGAATGTGTATATAAATATATTTATGTATGTGTGTAGTGAAAAACCCCAAGTAAATACTCATAGGTCTTCACAATATTCTCTCAGCCTCCAACAACTGACATCTCACTTACATCCTGAAATAATGGACATAGTTTTAATTACAAAATCGTTTCTGCTTTCTATGCAGTTTCTCCAATTCCTGAGTTCCCACAGACTTTTAGCACTCCCACACCTTGGCCCAATGAGATTTACAGCTTAACTACAGACTAACAAGAAATACTTGCTTTTCTTCTTTTTGGACTTTCCCTCTACTGTTTTCACCTGGTGCTAGTTTGTGATTGGTAAGGAACAGAGACTAACTGATCCCCCTTTAAAGCTCTATATCACGACAGATGTTTTCCGGGCCACTTTTTTTTTTTTTTACCTTTCAAGGTTGCTGACTTTGTATTTTCGTGTGTGTGTGTATAATAACTTACACTGATGGATATATTGCTCCAAAGAGATCTTTGCAGCCTTTCAGTCCTTAAAGGAGGCTTATAAGAAAGATGGGACAAATTTTGTAGCAGATCCTGTTGTGGTAGGACAGAGTATTGCTTTGATAGTAAAAGAAAGTGGATTCAGACAAGACAGACATTCCTTAGAATGAGGGCATTGAGACACTGGAATAGGTTGCTCAGAGAGGTGGCAGGTCTCCAGTCCCTGGAAACAATCAAGGACAGGTTGGATTTGGGCTCTGCAGTCTGATCTAGTAGAATATGTCCTTCTTTACTGCAAAGGGCTTGGACTAGATGACCTTTAAAGGTCCCTTCCAACCCAAACCATTCTATGATTCTATCATTACATATGTACCTCTGAACCTTAACATTAAACATGTAGTTTTGTTTTAGATATGTAAATAGCAATCCTTTGCAGAGACTAGATCCCCATCTTGCCAAGTTGTCTTTTCTCTTCCAACCATTTTGTACTTTACAGGAAATGTAAATTTTAATGTTCATCAGAGGATTGCACTGCAGAAGTAAGCTCTTTGCTGGCTTTAACCTGGCATGGTTATTTTCTTTGCCAGTCACTGACCACAGCCCTGTAAAGGGCAGGAGGCATGTTGTCTGTCTGGTGGCCATAAAAAAAAAAAAAAAAAGAACATAGGTAAGTTATCTCTCCTTTTCTGGAGAAATGGGGGATCCACTACCACCTAGTGTCAGGAGTTGTTATGCTTAGCTATGTTTTCAGGAGACATTTTTTGGTTCAATGTGCCCTGTATGTGCTCTTTTAGTGTTTTTGCAGCTAAATTGTGAGGTTTAGCAATTTCTCCCAGTTTTCTGCACATGAATTTTGTGCAATCAAGAATGCAGTATGGATGAGAATATTAAAACTTTTTTTTTCTTCTGCAAAAGATAGAAGAGAGAATAAAAAGGAGTTTTCCAAAACAAGAGAAAACCAACTTATGAGAAAAAAATATTTAAAATTACATATGTTTTTCTGGACTCATGCAAAATCAAATACTTTCAAAGAAAAAGAGTATAAAGAATTTAGAGTCTGTTAAAATGGACATCTTTAAACAGCAATGGTGATGATATAAGATTCAAGTTTCTCCTGAACTGGTTAATCACCTTCCCTTTCCCTTCCTGAAATGGACTAGAGTCTCACTCCCACGGAGACTGAGTAGTTGAGATATCAGTAATCTTGCTATAAAAAATTCAGGCCTGAGCTCTGAAACAGAACTTGTGCACAACATAAAATCTTGCTGGCTAACTTCCAACACTTAAAGAGCCTCAAAGCTTTTGATAGGAGTAGCAAAGAACTGCCTTGCAGACAGCTAATGATTTGGTTCCCAGACAAACAAATCCATTTGGGAAATGGCAAACCAACTGTCTTTAAAAGGCTTCCAACAGAGCAGGTCACTATACCATATCTAATGGAAAGGTCATCTCTTAGGAAAGGTTATAAAACAGTGAGAGGTTTCTACTTTTTCACTTCAGATCATTCCATTGAAATGAAACACGAAATGAATGGAGGGAGATGGTCCAGCCACATGGCTGCGTATCCTAACTGCCTGGCTTATCAAGAGAGTGCGGAGGTTTAGCACAAAAAGACATACGAACTGGGACAAAGGAGAAATAAATACTAGTACAAAATGCATATTTTACTGTTGATGAAAAGATAGCAATTGTTTTTTGCCTGATGTGTATGCATGGTGGACAAAATATTTTCTTTAAGTTAGATATGCAGGACTTCAAATTTTAAAAAAGCATGATTTCTACTAAGGATATTTTAAATGTTCTTGTTTTAATTGACACCCAGTCCAAAGTCCATTGCACATATCTCCAAACTATTTTGCCTTTTTCTCAAAACATCAGAAAAGCTGTCTCTTTGCTAAAGCTAAAGGATAAAATAACCAAACAAAACCAAAACACAACCACCATGCATATTAAATTATCTATGCATACTCTAGAACAATTTTTACTTTCTAGCAGCCACACAGTTAAAGTGTGAATCTCTACATATTTCAGGTCCAGAAAAAAATTAAACATATGGCCTCTTAACAGATGATAAAATAAAATAAAAACAATCATAGAAATGTGACATGCATTCACTTGCAATCTGCTGCAGAACTTCTGTGGATCTGTGTTCTGTTTTGCCAGTGTTCCTATTGCAGACCACAGATAAGTTTTATTACTCACGTCCTGCTTCCAGATAGCAAGGGTCTCTTCCAGATGACACAGAATCAGTTTCTTGAGCTACACTGGCACTACTTATCTTTTGGTGTTTTGTGTTTTGTTTTGGTTTTGGGTTTTTTTGAGAGTAGTTTTGGTGTATATGGCTGTAGTTTTTCTCTGACTTAAAAATCATCAGCCGCTTTTGCTCAGTGTTTAATTATTTTGGATCTTTGTAAACTTATTGCATTTTATCTATGATGATAATAATTCTGTGCAATTCTAGATGAAAGAAGCAAAAAGGAGGAACATCGTTTGATGGAAGTAGTCAATTACACTTTGCCTTACTCTTTATGACAGAGATTGATTTATGTCTAATATTTATTTGTGAAAGTAAAAAGCAAGCCTTTCTTTTTGAAGCAAGGTCTTCAAATGTTGCAGTTCACGAGGCTTATGTCATTTGCTTCAGCATTTCAAATTCTAATGAGCAATAAGCCTTTTCTATCACTTGTCATGCATTTATATGTCAATGTATATTTTTGATACATATGTATATATAAAACACTATTCTCAAGAAAATAATTGAAAATAAAAAGAGGAAATGAAAACCTTTTTTAATATCTTACTGTCCATTAAATCTCAGTTTTATAAAGATGATTCAGCTTGCACCTTGAAGATTCCTCAGGGATGACATGGGATATTAGTTAAAATTAATTTTAATAGTTTCAAAAAGAAAGGCATTTTTACATTTATTAGCATAATATGCAGATGTTATACTCTACATTCTTGAGAGCATGCAACCAGGAGAACTACTGAGTGAGAAAGATTCTGATTATTTACTAGTTAAATGTAAGACATTTTCATTTTTGTGATTTTTTTGTCTTTAAATTTTTATGGTTGCTTCAAATTATCAGAAATAAAATCAAATAGATTAAAGTTTTTTTTCACTAAATAACAGTTAGTGGGAAAGATGTCAGAAGATAAAATAAATAGGAAATTTGCTTTATTTAAATGTTCTTTTTCAATGGCCATTTGAGCAGAGTGAGTAGCGTTATAATACTATTTATTAAAACATTCTGCTATTTAATCCTTTCATAATACTCACCAGGTTCTGTTATTCAAAATTCACTTTTTTTCCGGAGAGAATTTTTTGAGCTTAAAGTAGTTTTTATAAAGAAAATTACTTTTGAATTCATAATGAAGAATTCTTCTGTAATGGTAGAAGGTAAAAAAATTATGTGTCATAATTTTTATTTCATATAATCATACATATGTAATTTCTTTATGAAAGTAACTGATATATTTTGAATTTCAAAGAGTAATCTGACTGTAACAGTAATAGCTTGTGTTATGATGGTTAGCTATGTCATTTGTACAAATGAAATGTAAATTACTGTAAGAAAATTTTAAGTGAATACAATTTGAAAAATCTCTTCAATGGAAGAGCAGGCATGCAAATAATAATTTCTATGAACATTCATACTGAATATATCAAACATAAATATCTAGAGACAGCACATGTAAAAAAGCTTTTGAATTGAAGTATGAACCTAATTCTTTTAGAGTAGTTCAATCGATACTTGTCTCTGTCCTCTTCAAGCCACAGCATTTCCCACAAAGGTTACAAATACTTGATGTGCATTTTGGTTCCTTCACAGTTAAACACAGAAGTAAATAACTGCCTACATTCTTTAGATTCAGAGACTTCTTGCTCTTTTGGATTAGGTGTAATGCTATATTTCAGTTAACTAACTGAACCAAAACATAAGATCCACCTCTTTCAGTTTCCTTTTCCTTCCAGTAATTTCCTAAAGAGATGCCAATGGTGATTTTTTGGAATCTTCCTGGAGAAATCTAGATCCTTTTAGTGGTTAATCAAACCTGTCTTTGCCCTGTTTTTTTAAACCGTAGTATTACTCATGAGCTATTATCCCCCCTCTGAGCCTATTCAATCCTATAGAGTGTGGGTTTGAACTGTAATGACTGAAAAAGAGAGAGAAGAGAGGACTACATGTATTTCATGCCAAATATTTGCACAGTTACTTATATTTTTCTTATTCCTTTGGGCATTTTTTATTATTATTGGTAATGATAACAAAGGATTGGGGAATAGGTATATCAAAATAAGATTGTATTTACTCCTTACATCTTCAGCCGTAACTGTAAGCATTAGCTGACAGTTAGTTTCATATTATCATTGTTTCAGCAGTTTTTTGCAAGTACTTTCTTGGTCACTATTGATTTTTTTCTTCTTTGTCAGCACTGTAGATTAAGTCTTAGCTCTGCATTGTTCTTTAAGAATCAATATGTAACTTTATGAAAAGATTTACATATTTGGTTTGTTTTATGACCTAAGCTGTTAACATGGCTTTATGTTACAAAGATATTTCTTTTTTAATTCAGGAGTTTTCTTTCTGGATTATCTATCACTGATGTTGTTAATGACCCATGTTATTAGTAAACTGATTACCATACGTTCATCTCGCAGTTTTCTGCTATGACTGGTAGTTTTTACCTCTGTATTTTGAATGAAAATTATCTGTTTACCAAAAATGTTTTTGAATTGAAAATTATTGAATCTTATGTTTGCTTTGGATGGGTGAAGGAGGCAAGTACTTGCTAAAGCATATAGGGACTTGTGTTAAACAAGAAATTAAATTCTGTCTTTACAAAGAATTCTACATGCGTGTAGTGCATATGTAAACAAATCCAAATAAGGTTATGCAAACCCCATAATTTACACACACACTCACAGACTTCAGATTTTGAATAATGTTTCCTTTATTCTGTTTTGGATGGAGCAGGACTCAGTCTCCTGATGAATCAGCCAGGAAAGGAGGCTGAGGAGTACAGCAGGAAATGTGCAACCAGCTCCAGTGAACAAACAGTGTAGAGGCTGCAAACGTATTCCGCTCTTGGAACACACAGGAGAATGTTAAAAACATCTGCTTGACTGGAAGTCTTCATAGTTTAGACATTCCCACACTTCTCTTGCACCGTGCCTTAGCATTGATCTGATCAGTGCCATTTGGGGCCTGACACCCGATTTATGCTCAGTGAACCCTTAGCCGCCTGTTGGAGAGAACATGTGTTCCATTAAAACATTGAATATAGCAGTTTGTTTTCATTCCTTGTTAACCTTCAGCTTGATTTAAGTTAATCTGCTTTATTCAACATTGCAATGGCCTGGGAGTATGCTGTTGCTCAGCTGCTATTGCTCAGCTGAGAGCGTCTGAAACCTTCCAAAACAATCACAAACAGGTGCAGAGGCACATCTCAAAATAATTACACCTTCAAACAGTAACAAATATTCATGTCATGATAAGTAGTGTCACAGGACTTACCAATGCACTGTGAAAGGCTTCATCTTCCACTACCTTACTCTATGCTCCAGCTAATCCCCATTATTTCTCCTTATACAAAAGTGACTCTTCACACTGAAATGTCTCAAGAGTGCCGCCATAATTTCAAAGTATAACATTGAACACAAATGAACTGGCATTTAAAGGGCTTGAAATGTTATTTATGGAAGTGTCTATTTTAGTCTTCCTTATAGGAAGTCTGTGCTCCTAGACATTAGTAAGTCAAAAGCCATTAAAACTGCTAGAACTTACAAACAGTGATTATATGATATTTGGTACAAAGAATTACCAGGATAGACTTTGAAAGTCTGAGCAGTCTCCCATATAAAGTCCAGTCTATTATATACAAGAACTTAACCTAACTAGGGCACTGAATCTTAAGTAATACACAGTCAATAATCTCTCCTTTTAAAGATCCTCTGGAAAACATGGGCAAGTTTCTCAGTCAAAACAGGAAGTTAGAAATTTAATTTATATTTAGGTAGCTATATCCCGTTATTGATGTTACGTGGCTCAGTTTCAGGGACCCAAATGGCCCAGTTTCCCATGGAGAAAAGAAGTCTTACCTGACTTTATAAAATTATTAGAATAAATTCTATTGTAATACTGATCGGGAACTCACTAATACTGTAACGAGACACACATTATGTATCAATGATAGCATAAAATTTTCCATGCAATGCCACAGGTTCTCTCCTGAATCAGGAGAGTCTGGGGTAGGAAAATGATATGTGTTTCTACACTGTGACCAATAAAAGAGAATGGGAGTAAAAGACATAAATGACAGATAGTTCTTATGAATTACTTTAGGGAAATACCTAGGTCAGAATATTTTTCTTTGAATGCTTACATTTAAGTTGGACTTCTCCTCAATTGGATGTAAAAATACATATTGGTTATTAATCTTTGATGTTTAGAAAATTATTATGTTTCATAAGTATTAGTTATTAAATTATATATAAATAATGTATTTTATATAAAATATAATATATAAAAATATATACAACATTACATATTTTATAGAAANTTTCTTTGAATGCTTACATTTACGTTGGACTTCTCCTCAATTGGATGTAAAAATACATATTGGTTATTAATCTTTGATGTTTAGAAAATTATTATGTTTCATAAATATTACTGTTATTAAATTATACATAAATAATGTATTTTATATAAAATATAATATATAAAAATATATACATTACATATTTTATAGAAAATATTTATTAAAATAATATATACACACTTTTTTAAACTGTACCTTTTATTCATAAAATATTTTTAGTGACTATCCTGCAGAGTTTAAGGCAGTCTGTAATTTATGGGCTCATCTTAACCACAGAGAGATTTATTGGAACAAGGAATTATTCTCTGCAAGCTGAACAAGATAATGTGCTTTCTACATTTTCTGTTATTCCCTTGTTAGTGCCGATGAATTCCTTTTTTCTGATGTGTTAGTGCTTGCCATTTTGTATTTCAGACAAAGAACATTCCTTTTCTTTCTAACGTGACTTTTAAAATAATTATATATTTTATGTTACAAAAGGAAATATTGTTTCTGTAAAGAAAAGATGTTTTTAGAAGCATATACAACTGCATATAGCACAAAAAGTGGAAGTCCATACTTTTTACCATGCTTTTCTTCTCTCACTGCTATATGAAAAAACAGGATTAGCATTGCAGCTCTGTCAAATTCTACCTGTAGCATGTGAACTATAGGTCAAACTCACAGGGACAGCTCAAGTGGAGAAAAAAAAAGTAAGTCAGAATCCATTCTTAACCTAAAAAAAGAAATAATTTTTAATTTTAGTTTTTCTGCAAGGCATCTTAATTAAATTTACAGTATTGTACTTGGAACTTAATGAGAAACATTTATTCCTCTTTAACTTCTTTTCTTAAGGATAAGACTTCTAAATGAATCATGCCCAGGAGCAGAGAAATCTTAAGCCACCACAGGGCATTTCCAATTGGTTTATGCTTCTGGGCCATGATACGACTGAAGCTTGTGAATTATACTACAACTTTAAATTGCAATCATGTCTGATCCCCATTTCTGAGCTAAGGTAAGATTCTGGACTACATTCAAATTACAACTTCAAACTGCACACAAAGCTGGGTGGTCTCTATCAGTATCAGGTCTGCTAAACTGGCCTAATGTTTATATCAAAACTTGAAAAAATCCTTCAATCCTGGACTATATTATACAGCACCTGTATCTATATGAGCTGGCCTCTAGTTCCATACATACGATTTGAACTCCATACTAGAGTATTTCTTAGGTAACAGTTTCTTCCTACTTCTTTATAAAACAAAGAAATAGCAACCAAAAAAGAAAACAAAAACCAAACCAAAAAAAGGCCTAAACCTTATCTATATCAGAATACACAAAACTTCAAAGAATGTATCAATCAATGCTACAGTAAAATTTCAACTCTTAATTTCCTCTTGGTTTGTTACACATGTAGCCTCCAAACTAACAGACCTACCAAAGCTCCACAGATAAGGTTTATAGAAATTCATAACTTTAAAAGTAATTTTTATTATAAGATAAACCACATATATGGTATAAAGTGGTGGGTAGGACTGATACCATCAGGTCCGGAACAGGCTTAAACATGGTGATGCCAAGGTGTTTGACTCGCAAACTTAAGCATTCCCTTGTTAACCAGGGAGAGCCCTTACTCTCCTTTATTCTTCCTGACCATGGACACAGATGTGCATGAAGGTCTGGCAACACGTCCAGTTTCTTGTCCTGCTCTTGCTTCAGTGAATAGCGCATAGCTCCCTCACTGGTATCACCAGTCAGCATCAGGTACATATCTGCACACCCTGTTATTCCTTTTTCTTGCCTCTTGTCTTTTTTTTTCACTACCGTGTTCTCCCCTTTCTATGCTAAATCTCTGCCCAAATAAACAAATTTCCTTAGTTAATTTTTCTCCCCTTATCTTAGCTGTGATACACCTGAATTAACATTTAATAATTGTGTTACTTAGCTAGTCCCTGTTACGTATGCTTTTGTTGCTATGATAAGCCAGGTGCTGCTGCCCTTTCAAGATTNTAGTAGAGAATTTTACCACTGAACCACCAATGTAGTATGTTAGTTACATATAGTGTTAATACATATATATATATATTCACTTAGCCTTTGCCTGTTTTGATTATTTTGTATTCTCAGCCTCTCTTACCTTCTCCTGGATTTTGGGACAGCAGGGTCTGGGGGAAGGGAGGGTGGCTGCAATATACTGTGAGGGTTTTGGGGAGAGTTTTAACTCAAAACCATTACACCAGTGTTTCCCTCCAGCTTTTTGCAAAGTTCCACGGCTTCTTATTTAACCTCCATTTCAATCTATTATAAGGTCTAGTCATGCTTAATGGTATAAAACATTATGCTTCTCACACAATTTCTGATATCATGTCCAGTATTTTTCTATGTTCTGCTTCTTAACCTCATGCCAGGTGAAAGGTCTTGTCGATTTGCCTGCGGCCCTAGCACATCAA
Source organism: Piaya cayana (assembly GCA_013389865.1). NCBI lineage: Eukaryota > Metazoa > Chordata > Aves > Cuculiformes > Coccyzidae > Piaya > Piaya cayana. The sequence continues at coordinate 39,043 of WAAB01018416.1, read as the reverse complement.
ATCTGCATAGAAACCAAGATTATGCATTGAAAAGTATCTCTCTTTCTTTACATCAGCTTAAGTAAATGGGTTCAGAAAATGATGTAGTTAAACTGGTGTGACTACTGTACATACAGATGCTCTCATAAAAGGATATGTAGTTACTGCCAAAAGAGACTTTTCTCTACTTCATTAATACTTATTTCTATACAGGCATTTTATAAAATAGTGAATATATCTTCTATCTCCTCAAATTTATCCTATCTCTTCAATCACTAGTTATTAGTAATCATTGATCATAGAATTAAAGAAAAACTTACATTGGAAAAAACTTTTAAAATCATCCTGTCTTTAACATAACACTGCCAACTCTACCACTAAACCACGTCCCTAAATGCCACATATACCCATCTTTTAAATACCTCCAGGGATTGTGACTCAACCACATCCCTGGTCAGCTTTATAACCCTTTCAGTGAAGAATTTTTAACTAATGTCTAGTCTAAACCTCCCGCAGTGAAACTTGAGGCCATTTTCTATTATCATATCATATTACTTGAGAGAAGAGACCAAAACCTGCCTCAATGCAACCTCCTTTCAGGTAGCTGTAAAACGTAATAAGGTCTCCCCTCAGCCTCTTTTTCTCCAGATAAAATGGCCTCAGTTGCATTAATCATTCTTCATATGCTTTATGCTCTAAACCATTCACTGGCTTTGTTGTCCTTCTTTGGATGGATTCCAACACCTCAATGTCTCTCTTGTAGTGACAGACACAAAATAAAACACAGTATTTGATATGCAATGTCACCAGCGCTAAGTACTGGACCATTACCACTTCCCTGTTCCTGCTGGCCTTGAAATTTCTGATACAAGCCAAGATGCCATTGGCCTTCTTGGCCACCTGGGCATACTGCTGGCTCATATTCAGCTGGCTGTCAACCAGCACCCCCAGGTGCTTTTCTGCCAGACAACTTTCTGGCCATTCTTCCTGGAGCCGGTAGCATTGCATGGAATTTATGTGGTTCAAGTGCGGGACCTTGGCCCATCAATCCAGCCTGTCTATATCCCTCTGTAGAGTCTTCCTTCCTTCAAAATAATCAACATTCCTGCCCAAATCAGAATGCAAAGTTACTGACATCTATAATATTAATTCATGATATATGAAAAGTGGAATAAATTAATATTTTTGTTTTATACAGTAACTTGAAGAAAGAAAAAAAGCTGAAACTAAAGCATTTCCCGAAAGTTGAGGGCTATTTTTTTTCTAATCCTGCGGATGCCTTGAAGAGCTATATATAAAAACATCTCTGCTGGCATCAGTAAATATAAATAACTTCATAGTTCAGGCATTAACTCATGAAATTGATTGAAAATGTTCCTACTTTTATCAGTAGTTAAATCTTCTCTGTCGTGGGGAGAAGCAGTGTTCAAATAGCTTAAAAACTATACTTGAACTAGCAAAATGTATCTACTTGAAAGAGGACTGCTGACTGCGCATTAAAATTTGATAACTCTCTTGAAATGACAAGCATTTGTCCTGTACGTGCACCTTCTCATGTTCTTTCTAGTACAAGCACCTCCTGAGAATACTTTCCATTTTCCTTCCCAGAAGCACAAAGATGCTGCATTATGATGGATAACAAGGGAGCAGAGAGTCCACCTCCAACCTTCATTAGATAGGGTGTGACTTTTCTTTTATTAATATAAATTACTTCATTATAAGAGATCATCTAATTATTTCTGAATTCATGAAAGGATATTCAAATAGGCCTAAGGGAGATTTAAATTTCAGACTTTGCTGGCGAGAGATGGACATTTGAGACAGTTGTCAAGGAGCCTCTTATTGTAGTTAGCCTGAAAATTTGATAGCTCTGAAAATTAAAACTCACTGAATTGACAGAAAGAAAAGAAATAAAATTAATTCCAAAGAAGATATATATATATGTAAAACTTCATGTTAGACAATCATAGTGCTTGGAATTTCATTCGTCTAACCATTAGGGGTTAGTAACAGAGTTATACATATTTTATTGGATTTTTAATAATAATAAAAAATCCTTAATGGATACAATATAGAGTGAGTGCACTACTTCTTGAAAGCTCTGATGTACAGTAACTCCAGAAGCATTGAACTGGATCAATAGATCTCACAACTTGGTATTATGATGCCTTAGTATCTTGTCATCTACCATTCATTTCCAAAATAAACCCAACAAAAAACAACTATATAAAAGTCAGTAGCACTGACTTACAAAGTACCTGAGACTTGTTCCCTCTTCTTGTTTTACCCTATTCTTTTTTTTTTTTTTTTTTAAAAAAAAGATATGGACATAGCAAAACCTGGTACTCAGTCATTCCCTCTCTCCTCCCTTAAAAAAAAGGAATCATCAATATAAGCATTTACTCCTGTGTACAAGTGGGCTCTCTCTCAGCAGCTATATAAGTATTTAAATGCAAAGCAGAATAGCCCACACCAAAGATTCTGCAGAAGCTCTGATTTGGAGCAGTGGGTGGTCTGGCTTCTCAGTTGATGGGGAGATTAAAAGCTCTGTCTTGAAATGGATTGTGTGGATTTAAACTTTGACAGTGTGTTCACACCTTAAAATTGTTATGCAGAAAGAGGACATCTCTACACTGCATTCAGCAGTCTCCGCTGATACTTTTAAGCAAATTTCACCTGTATCTGCAAGTTATTTCTGAAAAACAAAACAGTGAAAATATCTGATGACTTTATTGTTTCGTTGCTTTCCTTATTGTCCCTGTCCTCTCAGTTTTTGTCACCTGTGCTGTCAGATTTTTTTTGCAAAAAGCTATCCTGTGTACATTTATCTTCTTCTTAAAAGAAAAAATAATTTGAATACAGAGAAAAATGTTACTGAATTAAAAGAAATTTTAATGATATCTGTTATTAACCATAATACTCATTATTCTTGCAATTCTGTTTCTATTAATCTGGAACTTAAACTTCAGTTTCTCATTAGACAAATATTTAGAAATTATGTTAGAAGCTTTGAAGATGTTATAGTATCATAAATTCAAAATAGGTGAAAACTGGGTGGCAAAGAGCTACCATGTCTAAATTAAGAATTAAGCAGTTGATGTTTGACCTGATTTTTATTTCTAGTTACTCAGTGATTTTCTGGTTCCCTGGAAATTACTGGGTCCATTTCTCCATCTTTAGGAGAGCCTTTATATGTAATATTTTCTTTAAAAGGCTTTCTTTCCTGACATTATGAACTTAACATGGTACAAAACTTCTTTGGCCATTTGTAATTTGTAATTCGTCAAGGGAAATAACTCTGCTATATTCAGAGTTTCAAAGATCTGTTTAGTTTTGTTAAAATAAAAACAGGCTGCTTCAGGGGTGGAATCCCAGCACAGCTGAAACTACAGGAATTTTACGGATGACATCAATGAAATTATGGTTTAACTTCTGATTTCCAATTTGGTTCTTTGTAAGCATCTGTATGTGCTTAATTATGTGCGAAAATACTGAACCTGTATATGAGAGTCAGTTTTTTGAATGAGCACATGGCCAATTAATATAAGATTCTTTATCACTATTACCTGACATTAAAGACAAGTAACTTCAGTGCAATACATCTTGATTTCAGAATATGTTTCACATGATTAAGGACTGTAAACTGGGCTCAGGTATCTTATAGTCTCTTCATCTTCTTTTTATGTAGAGTGTGGATTTTAATTATTACATGTCTGTGTTTACAAGATTTTACATTTTATTTACTTTTTATTTAAATCTGGAGATTTTGAGAAATGGTTTACTTTAAAATATCTAAGAAGAAGGAGAATATAATAATGAAAGGCTGTTCTTTAATGTTTTTTCTGTGGTATTCCTTATTGTTATATGAAGCAGTCTAAGCTGTTAAGATTTTTTTTACTTCATATCCCTATGAAGAGGGATGTTTTCCTGGATATGGGTTTTTAAGACTTCAATACCATTTTTTTGTCACTATCTATCTGTGGAAACCTAGCACCTGACCAACCCACCACCACACTTCTCAGATAGCCAAGAACTAAAATCTTCAAAATAGATCTGGCTGAGTTAGTTAAAATATTTCACTTGGTAGTTTGAGCAGTCTTGTATGGTTTTCCTGGACCACTGAGCCCTCCATTCATGAGTGAACCCACGAGAGCAATAACTCTCAGAAGAGGGACTAATAAGTAGCTGGTTGGTGTAGTATAATTTCTAAGACTGCAGCTGCTGTTCATAAGTGAACATCTGTCTACAAACTACATATGTTCAAGGAGCTCCTGTTCGGTAAATATTGTTATTGTGTTTTTCATTCAGTCTATAAAACTGAATTCAAGTCATGGACCAGTTTACTGAAGTGCCAAGACGTCAGACTTTGACACACTTCACAACTAAAAATTCCATGGCCAAGTATCATACATCTCTCATTAAAAGTAGTTATAAAATAATTAATCATCCATATGACTCCTAGATCAGAACAGAATTAACTTGTATGTCTGGTGAAACAAAGCTTTTTTTCATGTATTTGTTTTGTGTTATTTCTATTAAATATTTCCACATAGACCTATTTTTCTCCATCCTTTTAGTAGACTTATCCTAACAAGACAATATTTTTCTCCATCAAAATTATTTTTTACTTCTATTATGCTTTTTACAGTAAGACCTCTAGATACTTAATGAGTTATTAGCACTAGTCCTACTGATGCACCAGAGTCATCTATAATTTGTAATCAGAATCCTTGCTTCTCCTAAGTATAAGGAGGATTGTATTTCTGCCTCATTAATCATGAGTATTAGTTCCGATTTTGAAAATTGTTTGACTTTTCCAAAACAATTTTTTTTTTCAAATTCATCATGTCCCCTCTTTTATTCCATATCAGTTTCATAGAATTTAAATAAATTCCTGACATTCTATTTTGGTTTTGTTTTGTTTTTTTCCACTCCATACTGAGGCCTTCGCTGTAGTATAGTTCAGATAGTAGGTAGAATAGGCTGTTGATATTGTATTTCTGTAACCCAGGCTTTTATAATTCAGATGATAAGAACCTGTTTCCTCCAGAAGAATTTTAGTGAAATCTGGTATTAATAGTTGCATTTCAAAAATTAGTTTAGTTTTATTTTATTCAGTTTACGTACATATATATGTAAATGTATGTTTGTCTATGAGATCTTCTATGCTAGATTAGAAAAAAGACTTACCAGGCCCACTATTATTTTTCCAAAAAGATTTTTAGTAAAAAAAGTTCATATGTCATTGTATATCGAATAATCATCCCCCTACTGCTTCTGACCTTCAACAGCATGTAGTACAAGAACTTCCCTGGATAAAAAATACATCTGAATTATCATGTCTGGAGGCTACTAGAGAATTTGTCCGTTATTAAACTGCTCAACTATGGATATATTCTTATCTTCCCCAAAACCCAAGACACTAAGTCCCATCTGTCATATTTTGAAAAAACGCATATATTTTTAATTTCCTCAAATATATTGAAATTAATTATCCTTCTTAGTTCTGTTTTAGAAAGTTACAGGAAACATGAATGCAGAATTTGGAGCTTATGTTAAATCTGATAAAAAAATGATTAGTTAGACCAGAACTGAGATTTTCCACCTTTAACCTTTTCTAGATGATAGTAGACTTTTGAAACTGCAGACACCTTTGTTTGAAGAGAGGAACTAGCATTAAACTGAGTCTACTTCTTCCATGAAAATTTCACTAATACCAAATGCTGTATAAGCATAAATTGCTTCTTTTGCTTTTCTTCTATCAGTTTGCAATTTTATTCCCCTGAGGAACATTCTTTCTCTTGAAGACCAGGTTATCCCTACAAGTTCTTGAAAATCACAGTAATGGTGAATTTTTAATTCTTCATTATGGGGAATAGGAAGACAATGACAAACAGAACGAAGCATTTTCATAGAATCATAGAAAAACCATGTTGGAAGAGACCCACCAGATCATCAAGTCCAACCATTCCTATCAAACAATAAACCATGCCCCTTAGCACCTCGTCCACCCATGCCTTAAACACCTCCAGGGAAGGTGAATCAACCACCTCCCTGGGAAGCCTGTTCCAGTGCCCAATGACGCTTTACATGAAAAAATTTTCTCTAACATCCAACCTAAACCTCCCCTGGCAGAGCTTGAAGGCCGTTCCCTCTTGTCCTGTACCCTGTCACTTG
>WAAB01018416.1:0-32821 GCA_013389865.1 Piaya cayana | reverse complement strand
GGCTGTCAACCAACACCCCCAGGTCCCTCTCCTCCTGGCAGCTTTCTAGACAGACTTCTCCTAGTCTGTTTTGTGTCAGTTTATACAAGCATCAGTTCTTTACATATGGTGCAGAAATGCACAGATGATATTCAGAAAACACCGCAAAATCTTTGTGGGTCTGATCCTTTTTGAATATTGATCAGTCTTGAGGTTTTATTGATTTATTGGAAGCTGATGGTCTTGTATCAGTTTCAAGTAATGATATGGAGAAAGAAGTGGAGCAGAAGGTGTTCTCTTTATAGGGAAGCATGCAACACTTGCCCAGCACATCATCTTCCCCAAGAAGAGAGGTATCTGTTGAGTATGGCAATATGTAATGTATAAAATTACATTTAATAGAATCATAGAATCACAAGGGTGGAAAAGACCTTTGAGATCATTGAGTCTAACCATACCCATCCACTACTAAACCCTAAGCCCATTATCAACCCATCTTTTAAATACCTTCAGGGATGGTGACTCAGATACCTCTCTGGGAAGCCTGTTCGAGTACTTAATAACCTTTTTCATTAAAAAGTTTCTTCCTAATATTCAATCTGGACCTCTCCTGGAGCAACTTGAGGCCATTCTCTTTGCTCCTAACACCTATCACTTGGGTGAAGAGACCAACACCCACCTCCCTACAACTTCCTTTCAGGTAATTGTAGACAGTGATAAGTTCTCCCCTTAGCCTCCTCTTTTCTAGGCTAAACAGCCCAGTTCCCCCAGTCGCTCCTCATAAGACTTGTTCTCCAGCCCCTTCACCACCTTTTTGTTCTTCTCAATGCACTCCATGACCTCAATGTATTTTTTATAGTGAGAGGCACAAAACTGAACACCCTATTCAAGGTATGGCCTCACCAGTGCTAAGTACAGGGGCAGAAACATTTCCCTGGACCTGCTGGTCATGCTGTTCCTAATACAAGCCAAGATGCTATTGGCCTAGGCCACCTGGGCCACTGCTGGCTCATTTTCAGTTGGCTGTCAGCCAACACCCCCAGGTCCTTCTCTGCCAGGCAGCTTTCTACCCACTCTTCCCCAAACTTGTAGTGCTGCACGGGGTTCTTGTGTTGCAAGTGCCAGCCACAGGGATGGCCTGCTCTTGCACCACCAGGATCTCTTTAATAGAGAGAAGCAAGCCCTCTTGGGCTCTTTTGTCCTTAAGGACTATCTTCCATGATACTTTATCAATTAGTCTTCTGAACAGTCCAAAGTCTATCCTCTAGAAGTTCAAGGTGGCTCTTCTACTGACCCTCCCTCCTTACTTCTCCTAGAACTGAGAATTCTATCATTTCATTATTACTATGTCCCAGGTGTCCTCCAGCTGTTACATCTCCAATAAGGCCTTCTCTGTTCACAAAAACCGGATCCAGCAGGGTGCCTTCCCTGTTCAACTCACTCACTAGTTATGTCAGGAAGTTAGTTGGTCAGTTGAGAAAGAATTTTTTGAGATTGTCATAGAGCATTTTAATCACCAACATCCAGCTAGTTTAATGATGGATAGACAGACAGACAGATAGACAGACAGACACACAGAAAGACAGACAGTCAGATAGATAAGATTAAATTCAGAAAAGGAATTCTACCAAGATCATGACAGCTGCAGGATGCTGGACCACTGAAGCAGAGATAAGTTGTTTCACTACAAAAGATTCTTTCTTTACTCGCTAAAGTCTGAAAGTGACTGAAATCCAATGATAACATCCTTCTGGCCCGGTTTCTCATTCACTTTAATGTGACTATTGCTCCTTCACAGCTAAGATTTTTGCACAGTTTCTGCTGTCTCAACTTCCTCAATCTTATTCTAATGCACTTGTGTTTCATCCCCCTAATCTAAAGACCTTTCAGGTCTCAAATAAGATTCATGCAACCTATTCTTGCTTGACATTTTTTCACAGTTAGTGCTATATTTCACATATTTGTTCACTAAAATATGAAAGATACTGTCTCTATATAGCAAACACTATATATTTGAGAACTTGACAAATTCAAGAAGTAAAAGACAGCTTTTGTGCCATGACAGATATAGGACCTGGTATAAACTATTTCTGCCCAGCGGCAGATCAGCACAATTGAACTCTGCTTCAATTTATTTCTTGCGTTATGTTTATGTCTTGGTGGACATCAGATGTCCACCAAGCTGCTGTATCACTCCTCTTCCCAGCTGTACATAGGAGAGAAAATACAACAAAGGCTTGTGCATTGAGCTAAGGACAAGGAGATCATTCATCAATTACTGCCATGTATAAAACAGAATCAATTTGAGGAAATATATTTAAATTTTACCAATAAAGTCAGAATAGGATAATGAGAAATGAAATCAAATCTTAAAACCCTTTCCCTCACCCTCTCTTCTCCTCAGGCTTGACGTCATTCCCAATTTCTGTGCATCCTCCACTAAGTGACATAGAAGAACAGGGAATGGGAGCAATAGTCAGTTCATCATGTTGTCTTTGTTGCTCCTTCCTCCTCACACTCTTCCCTTGCACCAGTGTTGGGTCCCTTCCACGGGAATCAGTTCTCCATTAATTTGTCTAACATGAGTCCTTCCCGTGGGCTGCAGTTCTTCACAAACTGCTCCAATGTGGGTCCCTCATGTGGTGATAAGTCCCGGTAGCAAACCTACTCCACTGTAACTTCCTCCCCCCACAGGTCCACAGGTCTTGCCAAGACCCTGCTCCAGCCTGGGCTCTCCACAGGGTCACAGCCTTCTTCAGGCCCATCCACTTGCTCTGATATGATGTCCTCCACAGGCTGCATGGATAATTATTCTACCATTAACCTCCATGGGCTGCAGGGGCACAGCCTGCTGCACCATGGCCTTCACCATGGGCTGCAAGTGAACCTCTGCTCAGATGCATGGAGCACCTCTATGTTTCTGTCATATATTCTCACTTCTGTCCTCTGGCTGCTGCTGTGCAGCTGTTATCACTTTTTTAAAGTGAACATATTTATCTCATTTGAGTTATTGTTTCACTTCTGCAGTAAACTAGGAGCATTGTCACCTCAGTTACATTTTTAGGCTTCCTTCACAGTCATAACAGGCAGAAATGTATTTACTTTTTAAACCAGACTAACAAATAAAAAAAAATTAGGTCTGTAGTCCTAGACAATTTTTTTTTGTCATATTGACATCCTAGCTAGATTTTCCTAAGTTTCACACTGTAGCAGCCAATAGCAAAAAAAAAAAAAGTCCCACACTACATCATATTTTGCATGCAGATTCTCTGACTTGATCATACAAGGTTATGAAGCTCTAGTTGAAATTGAGTAAAAATATTAAGTTTTCTGTGACTATTACTCAGCATCATAGCTTGTAATTCCTGTAGACATTTGAAACTACTATACTCTACTTAGAAACCATCTGCTTAGACTTCCTAAATCAGAAGAATCAAATCATCAAAATATTATATTTTCAATATGTAACTGAAAAGTATATGGCCCAGACTAATTCCTTCTGGTTTAGGGGATAAAATGACTAATCAGAGTGATCTAGGACTGAGAAGATGTTTATGTTGAAATAGTAATAAAAATTTTACTGTCTTTTTTCATGTGGCTCTCACTTAGTTGTGCATAAATAAGTAGAAAGTTCCTGAATTATAGACCATCAGGGTAGCTTAGAAATTGTGATATGAGACTGATTAAATACATGAAAATATCAAAGCCACTGAACATTGCCAGGATGAAAGTCTCAATTAAACCTTTAGTATTCTCAGTATTTCTGGTTTCCCATCTGAGTGATTGCATTCATAATGTAGGGCAAGTTTCATATATTATTAACTAATTAATTAGCTTCTACCATATGTGAAAACCTTTGGCATGAAGCATCCCCCAAGCTATTAAAGGTAACCAAAAGCACAGATAAAGGGCAAAGGGGATCGGTGTCCAAAGCGAGAATCACACTCTCACTTACTTTGTCATAATTATTTCTCATATCAAGTTCAATTTTCATGAGTAATATGCAATGAAATAGCCATATAGTACAATGTGGAAAGTTCCCTGTGGGCTTAAATTTATTGCGACATTTTATATTTAATGTTAAAAAAAGTCAAGCATAAAGTTTACTCATGCAGGTCCCTCTGCACCCATTATAGGCAGAGGGAAGACATCACATTTAGCTCTTGGATACACATGTACAAGGTTTCTGACTTCAATAGAATTTCAGATATGAATATAAAGTGAAAATGTGTCTCAGAATAAACTCTTCACCTTCCCTGCCTCCTCTGTGGAAGAAGAAAATCAGGCATATGGAATTGCTTTTGCATGTTTCATAAATGAAGATTCATTTGAACAGAAATTGATCCTCTGCATGGAGAAAATCTTGCATCCTAAACTAACAAATCTTAAGTTTCAAACCCTCTTAAAAATTATACTTGGACTAGGATGACAGCTTCTGAGAGATATCACATGGTACTTTTTAGTAGTGCATTTAAATTTTCAACTTTATCATAATATTCAAAAAATGCTCCAAATTGTGTGAAATACTGGTTTAGGACACTAGCCTTGTTTTCATACAGCTTTATCTCTATAGAAACTTGACTGACAATAATCTTACATCATTGTGCAAAAATTGATACAAGGGATATATACAAACTTTGCCTGTACAGAGAGTGCTCCCTTGCTTCAAATGTTCTGTGTGTGAAGTACTGGGACAGAGCAAAGCTGTTTTCTCAGAGAGAGAAAAGGAACTTTTTACCTACGTTCAAAGAATTGAGAAGGAATAGTATACAAACTCTGGAATAGGTGGTCTGTGCAAGGCATTGAATAAATTAAGTGCTGATTCCTTCATAACACAAGAGAAGTAGTATGCAGATGTGATAACTGAGTCATGTTACTCCACAGTTAATACAATTTTTTCATGGTACTATATTAGAAGCAGTATCTGAAATCACAGTCTGACATGGAGATTGCTAATGCAGAAGCAAGATGTACAAACTTGAGATTTGAAGGTAAAAGTGAAGATAAACCTGAAACCTTTGAAAAACTTTTATACAACTTTAATCCACACTGCTTCCACTAAAATGAAATGAACTCCTGATCACGGGGTAAGTACAACCGGAAATTTTAATTTTAAACATATGGTTGTCGGTAAATGACCTTATATAAAAAATGAGATATTAAATTGTTTTTTAAAAAATGTGGGGGTTTTTTAGCGTAATCTTTCTTGATTTATTTATTAATATTAGAGCTAGCTTGAAAAGTAGAGTATTTCAAACACAATCCTGGCAAAGCAAATCTTGAAGATGTTAAAAAAATAATATGTTGAGTATAGAATTCACAAAATGAAAAAAACAGTGACATTTTTCAATGTTTTAATAAAAGAGATCTTCAATTTGTTCAAGCAGCTTTACTGTTTTTCTGCAAAGCAGGAAATACATTGGCATTAAAAGTAACTGATCTATATAAACTTTGTTTCCCGATTATTAAAAGAACCACAGACCACATTGGAAAAACTATAGAAAAGCAGGAAAACCTATCACTTCCCATGTGTTTCAAGATCCTCTAGGGGTTTATTGCCCTTTCTGAAAACACCAGGATAAAAAACAACTTGATAACTAAACTTCTATCTGGATACCTTTGCCTTAAAAATTTTTAATTTTCTTTGCAGACCTGACACCCTGTAGGGCTCAAATTTATAGAAGTTCTATTCAAAGCAGTTATAAACATTTACAATCATACATTGCAAAATACTTGTCCAAACAACAGTTGTATTAACTACATGGAAAAAAAAAAAAGAAGCTGAACGTCATAAAGCTTGCAGAGAAAGAAAAAACAGGTAGATACTGTTTCTTGCTTTATACAAGATACAAAAACCTTATAAAGAAAATTTTCTGGTTTTCTCAATCCTGGACACAACTAGGAAGTTTGTGTTGTATTTTTTTTCACATGGAACAATAGTATTTGTCCTTTACAACATTTGTGCATTCTCCAGCTATATAAACCAATACATTACCTTTACATATAGTTAAAGGCTTATACTGTGTTCAGACTTGGGCCCTTAAATTTGAAGCATTCTCAGTCCCTTATATTCACTTAAACAGGGAAATATTGAAACAAAACTTGTAGGAGATACCTAACTCCACAAAAACTCACTATGAGTTCAGTATCTGAGCGTCATGTGAGGTTTTAAAAAAACCTTGAACTCCTTGAACTCATGAACTGAGAGAGTCTGAATTTTAAACAGGGCAAGAATGTTCAGGTCTCTGAAAATAATATTGCAACATTTTTTTTTACATTTTTCCCCCATGACACAATCCTTTATATTATCCTCCATTTATATCATCATCATCAAAGGGTGAATTGAGTTTTCAACATGTTTAAAAAGTGATAACAAATAACAGTTTAGGTTGAGAAGGTAAAAAGTGAAAAATGAAACTAGGCAAGGAACAGGACATCTCTCTTATACAAGTAGGGCTGGTTTAACACTTAACTATAAGTTATTGAATAATATTTAATAAATAAATGAATAAATAAGTAAAATACAACTATATTTGGCCTTACAATACCTTTTTAAGTGGTCAAACAAATTGTTAGTCAGAATAACATTTTTGAAACATGTTCTTCCTTTGATCCTTCAGAACACCCAGGAGAACAGACTCCAGCTGGGATATTCATCCAGATGGAACTGAACAAGTTGGTTTAGAAGAGAAAACTTCACTTGGTAAGGACTGCAGGACGTTGGTGGCTCCTGAAACAAAGAAAATGAGGCTACTGCCCATAAACAACATAATATTTATTTTTAAAGTGACAATATTGTTTACAAATTTACACATTCATATTTAAAAATAGAATGGCAGTATTCACATTTTTTTATTCAAATAAGACATTGCCCATGTCTGGGGCCATATTGCAATCCCTGTTCATCTCTTCACAGCCCAAGTCCTATCTGTATTCTTAAAGACTGAGGCAAAACAAGCATTTAATGCCTCTACGTTTTGCTCATCTCTATTATTCAGATAAATATCTTCAACAAGTATCAGTCCAATGTGTTCTTTAGACCTCCTCTTGATATTAACATACTTAAAAAGCCCTTATTATTATTTGAAATAACAGACTAATTTCAACTCTAATTGAATGTTGCCGTTTCATGTCTTCTCGTTACATGTGTGAAGCACAGTTCTGTGATTCTCCTGAAGAGCCTGACCTCATTTCCAGAGATTGTACAATTTCTTCCTCCTCTTTTTTCATTATACTGAAAATTTTAAACTTAAGCATTTCATGAGCACTGTGGCCAAGACAGCCACCTACCATCAAATCCCCAAGTCCTTCTCTATTCACAAATAACAGATCTAGGAGGGCATCTTTCCTAGTTAGTTCACTGAGTACCTGCAACAAGAAGTAATCTCCTATGAACTTCAAGAATTTCCAAGACCTACTCATCACAGCAGTATTAGATTTCCAGTTGTTGTCTAAGTTGAAATCTCCCACAGGGACAATGGTTATCAACCCAGACATTTCTCCTAATTGCCTATAGAATCAATGGTTACATCTTGGCTGGGTGATTTGTAGTAGGTACCCACTACATCTTTGTTTTCTGTTCTTCTGATTCTCACCCAGAGGCTCTCAGTCGCATCATCACTAACAGTAAGGTCTGTATTATCATACTCTCTCTTATGTACAGTGAGATAATTAAACTCTACAATGTCATTTTAGAAAACAAACAAGAATGTTTTTATCTAGCTAAAGAGAATCCCCTCCTTTAATTTTATTGGTTATACAAGGCTAGATGCTGGGACCAATCGCTCTGTAATATGGTCTGAAAGATATGGCTCAGCCTTTCCCTGAAGGCTTTCATTCTAAAGACACTTGAATTTCCTGGATGAAAGACATTTCAACTGAAATATTCTGAACAATTTAATGTTGAAGTCTGACAGACTTCTTTTGATCCATGACAAAGCCAATGCAGCATGAGGAATGAAAAATGACATAGACAACTCATTTCACCATAACTCAGTTTAGAATAGAAAAAAATCACCTCCAATGTTGTAGCAGCACATTATTTTTCATGTGTCCCCAACACTGTGCCTAATACTACTCATTCTAATTAATAATAGTGGCAAAGACTGGAGAGCAGAGAGATATTTATGCACAAATCCTGAATTATTCAATATTATTGTAAAGCCAGCTCACCTTCCATAAGCACTTCTGCAGCCATAGCATAGCAACAAGATCATGTTTCTAAAGAGTTCTTCAATTCTAGTAGCTCATAAATGCTGAATTAAGAAAGCAGTGGTTGAAATTCTGTGGTTTGTGTCATGCAGGATGTTAGAACAAGGAAATACAATGGTTTTTCTGAGCAGAAAATCTATGAATCCATAAAAATTGAATTAAAAAAAGACTGATGACCTAAAGCTAAAGGATTCTATGTTCCATTAATAAACTTCTAAAAGAACAGATCCAGTCAGAAAAGACCAAATATCATATTGGGATAATGCAAACATGCACAGTTTGAATACTTGCATGAGGAACATAGAATAGAAGGTTCTTCAGTCTGGCACAGAAGTATAATCCAACAGCTGCAATATCAATCTAGATAAACTGAGATTACAAAGGTGAAGTTAGTTTAACTGAGGTCATGCATGTATTCAACTGTTAGGTCAAATAATTACAAAATACAGAATATATAGATTTGTGATGAACTCCCTGTCACTAGCAAAGCTTACATGAAAAAAAAAAATCTTTCTAAAAAGTAGTGCTATTACTGGACCTACAGTTATTATATTGTTGATAATTACAACAGAGCTTGTTTTCTGTTTAATCCTCTCCTCCCAATATTTATTAATTTTCAATCTTATTTTCAATTTAACATCACCATCTACTTGGAAAAAAACACAGAAGAGACACTGAAAGACTGTACTATATACTTTTATTAATACTAATTGATATTATATCAGTCTAAAATTATTATATTTTTAAATAAATCAAGTTGCAAAATAAATATATTTTTGAACTTTTTGCTACAGATAAATTCTATGCACACACAGGTCTACAAAGAAAGAAAACATGACATATTCATGAGTTTTTCTCCAGAAATCTCAGAAGAAATGTGTTTCTTGATCTCTTTTGTCCAGCAAATATATCACATACAGAGCAGAAGTTAGATTTTTACATTTGAGATCCAGAACACTGCTGATTCACAGTTTTTCATAGCTATAATGGAAAGAGGAACAGATAATGAAATGCTATTTACAGGCAATCAGTCAGTCAGCAAAACTGTACTTCATTCATACATAATCACCAGAGTCTGTTTCAATTAGACCCAATAAGTGTTCAAAGTATTCCACCATCCCTTTTCTTCCCACCTTCTCCCCTTGAAAAGGCAGACATTCTTAATGTCATTAGTTCAGTTAAAGGTGGTGTCAGGCACAGGAACATTTCTAATACTATAATAAGACAACAACATTTTCAATCTATTAGTTTCTGGGTAAGAAAGAGTGGAATGTAGGATTAAATGACTCAAGAATACCTTCCAATCCTACTGTAAATTATTTCTGTGGTTTTTTTCCAATACATTCTGTATCAGTTACATAATATACAAAAAAGAAATAAGAGAATTTGTGGTTAATTCAATACTTTTATTGTGGTTTCTAGCAAAGTGAACTGAAAGAAAGATTTCAACATAAACACAATGTTATAAGGTAGGAATTTTTGTCTTCCTTTTGAGTATATCCTGTGATTAAAAATATCATATAGATGTCCATCTTTTAATTTTTGGATTTTGTGTATTGAATGAAGTCTTGGTGATTCCTTGAAAATTAACAAAAATGTAAAAGGCTGTATTTTGCATAAACAGAGGAAAACCCCCCATTATTCTTTGCTTTTTGTAAATGTTTCTTGATGCTTTCAACATATTATTTGCCTTTATATTTTGTAATATGGAAAAAGCAAACACCATTTTTACACACAGAAACTAATGCAGGGTCTGTTTCTTTCAGCGTTTTAAATTTAGCTGAGTTTTACTGAGTGAAGATGTCCATAGCCAATAAGTCCTCCCACTCCCCTGTGGCTGCAGATGGAGTTCAGGGGAGTGTTGCTCTGTATGTGGGTATGTGCATCTGCTCACAAAAGACCTGTCATTCCTGAGTGATTTGTGTCACAAGCATCTAAAGAGAAGTTGTGATTACCCAGGGGGTCACAGTGCTATAGTCACAAACTACAATGGATAGTCCCCTCTGACTGATGAATATGATAAGGTGTATTGGCTGTTGATGATAACATGCTTCTTAGGACTTTAGCTCTGATATCAGTGAGTTAGAAAAGTCACCACTAGAGCAGAAATTCTGACAGCATTTTTAGAGTATTTGCCTTACTCACTTGAAGGCTACAGATGTGAGTAAAGCAGTGTTTTCTTTAAAAATGTTGACACCGGTATTTTAAGTACACGTAATAAAACCCATGATTACCTTTATTTTACCAGTTACCACTCATAAACTGCAGAGGTAGCATTCCATAACACCCATTATGCAGCCACTACAATGACCTACTGATCTATAAGTTGCATGCATCTGTAAACATATGGAATATATCTCACTTTTCTGATTTTCAGAGGTATAAGAACAAATCCCTTTCTTCAGAAAAAGCCAGAGGTAATTGCAGTCTTAAATTTTGACCTTTGAGAACCTTTCACATATTACTGAGCTATCAGCTGAAAGTGACATTTCCATGCAGACAGCAGATAGTTGTGGCATCTTAAATACCACCAAGTGCAAAGCTTTTCATTCTCTAATGTATCTGTGTTTTGTTTCTATATAAGGTAAAGTACAAGCAGAAACTTCGCATGTACTGTGTTGAATACTGTCCAGCATAGCATAAGCTGGAAAAATGTTGTTAACAAGAGGTAAACTCAAGATATCCCTGAATCAGCCTACTCTTGGGTTACTTTAGAAACATTCCCTCTACTTCCTATACCAGAAAAACAGAGATTTTAATTGGTGTTTGAGATAAGTCTGCTGGCTTAAGTCAATAGAAAAGGTTATCATCTTCTGTCTGCATGAAGTAAGAATCAGTGTTTCCATGCACAACACAAAAACTAGCCTAGTACGTATAAAACTAGTGTTAATTGGTATGTCATTCACATGAGATATCATTAGAGACAAAAGATTATCCTTACCCTGCTTATGCTAGATAAGTAACACACGGTCTCAAATCTAGTCCAACTTTTTCAGTACGTAGAGACACTTGGACAACACTGAGGATGATTCAGCCCACTCGTCTTTGGCATCTATAACAATGGGAGGAAACTGAGATGGTGTTTTAGACCTGCTGTCTAATAAAGTCAGGTCAGATAAATCCCAGCAACATATTAGGACTAAACTGATGTTTCATTTGTGTTTCAGCACAGCAACAAAGTTGCAGACACACTGGCACACACAGATAAGGTGAAAATCAGACATGTCTTCAGGTCAATCATTGTTATAAACCTTGCATTGTCATAGATGTTCTTCATACAGCATAAATTGATTAATTCCAGTTATTTGGCACACAGATATTAGGTTTTATTAGTCAATCTTCTACTGAAAAAGTAGGAAGAAAAATGCATATATGTAAGTAGAGGGTGAGTTATTGCTGTTACTCTTCAATTTAATCATGACTTTAAAGAAATTCTTCAGAAAGGTAAAATTGTTGAGAAGAAAAGTACATTGGGAGAAACAGCAACTTAATATTTTTCACAAATTAAGTCTCAGCTATGTATGCTGCTAAAGTTAAGGTGTTTCATGTTCTTCAAATTCACTCTTTAATCAGATACACAGCTAAACCAGAACTCTAAATATCAATGCCATTTAGCGTACCAATATTGTGGAATCACTGAATGTTTACTGTACTCTGGGGATCTTTTATGCTGCCATCACACTGCTACATGTCCTGATAACACTGTTCAGGTCTTAAAAGTATGCTTCCAGTACTTCTGCCAGTTTTAGGAAACTATTAATTTACTTTTTGATGGCACAGTTTCAGACTGCATAACTCTCAAGGCTGACACAGTGGAGGTGATAGAAACAGACAGCAGCACATTCTTGGGTTGGACTAAACTGATCATACACCAACGACTTGCATTTGCATTTCCAATCAACTGGATGAGGCAATCTAAGTGTTCATTTCCACTGAAAAGAGAAGCCCTAGTTGCTATCACCCCCAGGTACCTGTTTTCACCATTAAGCTTGTGTCAACCCCAGATTTTTTTTTTTTACTGAGGCCATGAACTAATGTAACTAATTAACCCAGCAGAAAATAAACCATAACAAGCAAACTACAGATAGTTTCCTACCCTGAGCTGGTAATCTAGAAGATCCTACGAATGCCAGGGTTTTCATGGGAATGTGACCAACCTACTGGAAGCAGCTACAGGGATAGGAAAAGGAAAAAGAAGAAGGAGGACCACATAGGGTTTTTCACCAGGAATAGGTGATTTGAGAAGTGGAGCTACTCAAGAAATCATTGTTTGAATACAGGAATTGCTAAATTTATGTGAATGAATTTGATTTATTCTTGCTTCTTATGAAATTAATTGTAGAATATCATCTCTCTCTTTTTTCCTGATTTAACTATTCTGTCTCTAAGACGTTACCTGGAAAATTTCTACTCTGAGGTATGCAAACAAATATCCACCAGTATTTAGTGTTGAAAATGTATACACAATGGGCAAATGGAAAGCTGTAAGTCATCTTGAACAAGGCTTAAACATAAATGAGAAAGTAGTGCAGATGGACTCACAGAAGTTTCTCAGTGCATCTGATGTGCAAGATATTCCTAAAGAACATCTTCAGAATTAGGTTTATAGCAGTTTCTATTGTTCATGTGGTGGTTTTATTTTTTTTTTCCCTTTTCTTCATCCAGGTCCCAATTTTCTATCTCCCTCTTTCTTCCTTCATCAAAAAGGTAAATGCAGATTATTCAAAGTTGGAAGAAAAATGGTTTTGGAGCATGGAATGTAACTCCCTTAGCAATTCCTGATTGAGTGGTGATTATGATTTAATACAGATGTTTGATAATTCTGCAGAACAGAATAATTTGGATTAACAATAACAATGGTCTTGATTAAGGGATTGAGTGCTCCTTCATTAAATTTGCAGGTGATATTAAATTGAGCAGGAGTGTTGATCTGCTGAAAGTTAAGAAGGCTCTGCAGAACATCCTGGACAGGCTGGATCAATGGGTTGAGTTCACTTGTATGAGGTTTGACAAGGCCAAGTGTTGGATCCTGTGCTTAGACCACAACAACCCCATGCAATGCTACAGGATTGGAGAAGAGTGGCTGGAAATCTGCATGACAGGGAAGGACCTGGAGGAATTGATGGTGCTCCTTGACTCTGTTGAGGCTGCACCTTGAATACTGTTATCAGTTTTGGGTCTCTTAGTACAAGAATAACATTAAACTACTGGAGTGTGTCCAAAGAAGGGCAACAAAGCTCATGAAACATCTGGAGAGTAAGACTTATGATGAGCTGCTGAGGGAACTGGGTGTCTGTAGTCTAGAGAAGAGGAGGTTGATGTAAGACCTTATCACTCTACGACTACGTGGAAGAAGATTGTATTGAGACGGATGTTGGACTCTTCTTCCTGGTAAATAGTGACAGGATGAGAGGAAATGATTTCAAGTTGCACCAGGGGAGGTTTATTTTGGATATCAGGAAAAATTCCTTCATCAAAAGGACTGTCAAGTATTGGAACAGGCTTCCCAGGGAAGTGGTAGAATCAGCATCCCTGGAGGTATTTAAAAGTCGTGTAGAAGTGAGATTTCAGTACATGGTTTAGTAGGAATGGTGGTATTGGGNTTTGCAGGTGATATTAAATTGAGCAGGAGTGTTGATCTGCTGAAAGTTAAGAAGGCTCTGCAGAACATCCTGGACAGGCTGGATCAATGGGTTGAGTTCACTTGTATGAGGTTTGACAAGGCCAAGTGTTGGATCCTGTGCTTAGACCACAACAACCCCATGCAATGCTACAGGATTGGAGAAGAGTGGCTGGAAATCTGCATGACAGGGAAGGACCTGGAGGAATTGATGGTGCTCCTTGACTCTGTTGAGGCTGCACCTTGAATACTGTTATCAGTTTTGGGTCTCTTAGTACAAGAATAACATTAAACTACTGGAGTGTGTCCAAAGAAGGGCAACAAAGCTCATGAAACATCTGGAGAGTAAGACTTATGATGAGCTGCTGAGGGAACTGGGTGTCTGTAGTCTAGAGAAGAGGAGGTTGATGTAAGACCTTATCACTCTACGACTACGTGGAAGAAGATTGTATTGAGACGGATGTTGGACTCTTCTTCCTGGTAAATAGTGACAGGATGAGAGGAAATGATTTCAAGTTGCACCAGGGGAGGTTTATTTTGGATATCAGGAAAAATTCCTTCATCAAAAGGACTGTCAAGTATTGGAACAGGCTTCCCAGGGAAGTGGTAGAATCAGCATCCCTGGAGGTATTTAAAAGTCGTGTAGAAGTGAGATTTCAGTACATGGTTTAGTAGGAATGGTGGTATTGGGCTGACAGTTGGACTAGGTGGTCTTAGTATTTTTTACCAACTTTAATGATCTGAATCTATTGTTCTAATTTCTAATTAACTGAGAAGTTGCTAGCACATTTCATAATGCTCTGGGTATTCTGGAACTAGGGAAGGTTAAGAGGTTATCTGATCTAACCTGAGTTGCCTGAAAATTTAGCCTAAGGTAGAAATCTATGCTACTTCTGTAGTTAATTGAGAGAAGTGGGTATCTCATTTCTGTTTGACAGGTATTTTGAAATTTGGGGGCAAGTACATCTGGTGACGGAAAGGATGAAACTGGCACTGTGCGGTTAGATATTCCAAGGACCAGTCAATTGAAAATGAACACTATTCCCATGATGAGGGCTGAGGGTTCACCAGCCTAGCTGAACTGCATTTACAACAATGCACGCAGTATAGGCAATAAGCAGGAAGAATTGGAAGGAGGAGAGGAGAGTGCTGGCCTCTTCTTCCAAGTGACAGGGGACAGGGCAAGAACAAATGGCCCCAAGCTCCACAAGGGGAGGTTTGGGCTGGACATTAGAAAAAAGTATTTCATGGAAAGGGTCATTGGGCAGTGGAACAGGCTGCCCAGGGAGGTGGTTTATTCACCTTCCCTGGATGTGTTTGAAAGACAGGTGGATGAAGTGCTGAGGGGCATGGTTTAGTGGTTGATAGAAATGGTTGGACTCGATCATCCTGTGGGTCTTTTCCAACCTAGTGCTTCTGTGATTCTGTGAAATGGAACAGATATCTTTTTAGGAGTTATTTGTTCCTTCTTAATGTTACAGTAAAAGTCTGAATTATTGTGTTATATCAGACCTGACTTTAATATCAGAGACTATCTAAGGTGATTCCAGAGAATTAGGGATCTGTTTGTGGGCATTAATCTTTTGATAGTACAGACAGTAAATGTCATACAAATTAAAACTTTTATAGTACACAACCACCACATGAAAATACAGCTCTGAGAAATATTATGTAATTCATAGAATCNTTTTTTTTTTTTTTTTCCTTTTCTTCATCCAGGTCCTGATTTTCTATCTCCCTCTTTCCTCCTTCATCAAAAAGGTAAATGCAGATTATTCAAAGTTGGAAGAAAAATGGTTTTGGAGCATGGAATGTAACTCCCTTAGCAATTCCTGATTGAGTGGTGATTATGATTTAATACAGATGTTTGATAATTCTGCAGAACAGAATAATTTGGATTAACAATAACAATGGTCTTGATTAAGGGATTGAGTGCTCCTTCATTAAATTTGCAGGTGATATTAAATTGAGCAGGAGTGTTGATCTGCTGAAAGTTAAGAAGGCTCTGCAGAACATCCTGGACAGGCTGGATCAATGGGTTGAGTTCACTTGTATGAGGTTTGACAAGGCCAAGTGTTGGATCCTGTGCTTAGACCACAACAACCCCATGCAATGCTACAGGATTGGAGAAGAGTGGCTGGAAATCTGCATGACAGGGAAGGACCTGGAGGAATTGATGGTGCTCCTTGACTCTGTTGAGGCTGCACCTTGAATACTGTTATCAGTTTTGGGTCTCTTAGTACAAGAATAACATTAAACTACTGGAGTGTGTCCAAAGAAGGGCAACAAAGCTCATGAAACATCTGGAGAGTAAGACTTATGATGAGCTGCTGAGGGAACTGGGTGTCTGTAGTCTAGAGAAGAGGAGGTTGATGTAAGACCTTATCACTCTACGACTACGTGGAAGAAGATTGTATTGAGACGGATGTTGGACTCTTCTTCCTGGTAAATAGTGACAGGATGAGAGGAAATGATTTCAAGTTGCACCAGGGGAGGTTTATTTTGGATATCAGGAAAAATTCCTTCATCAAAAGGACTGTCAAGTATTGGAACAGGCTTCCCAGGGAAGTGGTAGAATCAGCATCCCTGGAGGTATTTAAAAGTCGTGTAGAAGTGAGATTTCAGTACATGGTTTAGTAGGAATGGTGGTATTGGGCTGACAGTTGGACTAGGTGGTCTTAGTATTTTTTACCAACTTTAATGATCTGAATCTATGGTTCTAATTTCTAATTAACTGAGAAGTTGCTAGCACATTTCATAATGCTCTGGGTATTCTGGAACTAGGGAAGGTTAAGAGGTTATCTGATCTAACCTGAGTTGCCTGAAAATTTAGCCTAAGGTAGAAATCTATGCTACTTCTGTAGTTAATTGAGAGAAGTGGGTATCTTCAGAGATGGTAGTATCTCATTTCTGTTTGACAGGTATTTTGAAATTTGGGGGCAAGTACATCTGGTGACGGAAAGGATGAAACTGGCACTGTGCGGTTAGATATTCCAAGGACCAGTCAATTGAAAATGAACACTATTCCCATGATGAGGGCTGAGGGTTCACCAGCCTAGCTGAACTGCATTTACAACAATGCACGCAGTATAGGCAATAAGCAGGAAGAATTGGAAGGAGGAGAGGAGAGTGCTGGCCTCTTCTTCCAAGTGACAGGGGACAGGGCAAGAACAAATGGCCCCAAGCTCCACAAGGGGAGGTTTGGGCTGGACATTAGAAAAAAGTATTTCATGGAAAGGGTCATTGGGCAGTGGAACAGGCTGCCCAGGGAGGTGGTTTATTCACCTTCCCTGGATGTGTTTGAAAGACAGGTGGATGAAGTGCTGAGGGGCATGGTTTAGTGGTTGATAGAAATGTTTGGACTCGATCATCCTGTGGGTCTTTTCCAACCTAGTGCTTCTGTGATTCTGTGAAATGGAACAGATATCTTTTTAGGAGTTATTTGTTCCTTCTTAATGTTACAGTAAAAGTCTGAATTATTGTGTTATATCAGACCTGACTTTAATATCAGAGACTATCTAAGGTGATTCCAGAGAATTAGGGATCTGTTTGTGGGCATTAATCTTTTGATAGTACAGACAGTAAATGTCATACAAATTAAAACTTTTATAGTACACAACCACCACATGAAAATACAGCTCTGAGAAATATTATGTAATTCATAGAATCCTACTTTATTTATCTTTATATTACTTCTGCCAAACAAAAAGAACAAGATGAAGCATGACTTTAAAATAAATTCATACCTGAAGCATGACTTTAAAATAAATTCATACCTCATTAGTTTCAAATACTATGTTTCCTTGAATAAAATGTGGTCCAGAATCACAACAGAGAATTCTAGTTCATGCTCAGTTGTCCTGTACTGTAAATTTATATCTGATAATTATTGGGAAATATAAGTAAATATAATTCATATGTGGATTCACTTCACCATGTTGGTTTGATATCATTCTGTCTTAGATCTAGTGTCCTAATGAAATGTCTTGAAAGCTGTGTAATATTATTCCATAGCTAAGATGGTCAGGAACTGCTGATTTAGAGATTCCCTACAGAAATAAATATGCTCTTTCCATACATAATGAGTAATACAAGTCCTCCATATAAAATTGTTATGAAATTTTGTCTCTTTTCAGTACTAAGAAATGTTATCTTGGAATGTCTTTAACAGATTTTAGAAAGCATTTCATACAATATTATTAGTGGCATTACCTCTATAATACCCAATTAGGTAACAATAATATAATACCCAATTAGGCTTTAAGTATTTATATCTTCAGTCTTCTTCTGATACCATCACAAAGGGGTAATTTCAAGATTGCTGGATTTTGATGAGGTTTTCTAGGTGCTTAATTTCACACCATCACAGCAGTTACTCTACATTTTGCTGATTAGTAATTGTAAAAAATATGATCAGAGAATCATAGAATGGTTTGTATTGGAAGGGACCTTAAAGATCATGTAATTCCAGCTCTCCTGCCATGAGCAGGGACACCTCGCACTAGATCAAGATGCCCAAGGCCCCATCCAACCTGACCTTGAACACTTCCAGGGAAAAGGCATCCACAACTTCCCTGGGCAACCTGTACCATTTCCTCACCACCCTCATTGTGAGGAATTTCTTCCTTATGTCTAGTCTAAGTCTTCCCCTCTCCAATTTATGTTTGTTCCCCCTAATCCTATCACTATATGCCTGTGCAAACGGTCCCTCCCCAGATCTCTTGTATGTCTTCTTCAGATGCGGGAAGATCTCCATAAGTNTGACTTTAAAATAAATTCATACCTCATTAGTTTCAAATACTATGTTTCCTTGAATAAAATGTGGTCCAGAATCACAACAGAGAATTATAGTTCATGCTCAGTTGTCCTGTACTATAAATTTATATCTGCTAACTACTGGGAAATATAAGTAAATATATTTCATATGTGGATTCACTTCACCATGTTGGTTTGATATCATTCTGTCTTAGATCTAGTGTCCTAATGAAATGTCTTGAAAGCTGTGTAATATTATTCCATAGCTAAGATGGTCAGGAACTGCTGATTTAGAGATTCCCTACAGAAATAAATATGCTCTTTCCATACATAATGAGTAATACAAGTCCTCCATATAAAATTGTTATGAAATTTTGTCTCTTTTCAGTACTAAGAAATGTTATCTTGGAATGTCTTTAACAGATTTTAGAAAGCATTTCATACAATATTATTAGTGGCATTACCTCTATAATACCCAATTAGGTAACAATAATATAATACCCAATTAGGCTTTAAGTATTTATATCTTCAGTCTTCTTCTGATACCATCACAAAGGGGTAATTTCAAGATTGCTGGATTTTGATGAGGTTTTCTAGGTGCTTAATTTCACACCATCACAGCAGTTACTCTACATTTTGCTGATTAGTAATTGTAAAAAATATGATCAGAGAATCATAGAATGGTTTGTATTGGAAGGGACCTTAAAGATCATGTAATTCCAGCTCTCCTGCCATGAGCAGGGACACCTCGCACTAGATCAAGATGCCCAAGGCCCCATCCAACCTGACCTTGAACACTTCCAGGGAAAAGGCATCCACAACTTCCCTGGGCAACCTGTACCATTTCCTCACCACCCTCATTGTGAGGAATTTCTTCCTTATGTCTAGTCTAAGTCTTCCCCTCTCCAATTTATGTTTGTTCCCCCTAATCCTATCACTATATGCCTGTGCAAACGGTCCCTCCCCAGATCTCTTGTATGTCTTCTTCAGATGCGGGAAGATCTCCATAAGGTCTTATGTATTCTTTCTAGCTAAGAACTAATGAGTGCAAATTCACTCTTTGAAAGCAACCACATGCATCAAGACAGACAAGTTTAAGTCAAGGCAGCCATAGTATATGATGCAGCTTGAAGGCGCAAGCAATTGGGTTGGAAGATCTTGAAGTAATGATCTTATATCTCTTGAAGAAAACCACGACGGACTTAGCAATNCCTAGTCCTATCACTATATGCCTGTGCAAAAGGTCCCTCCCCAGATTTCTTGTATGTCTTCTTCAGATGTGGGAAGATCTCCATAAGGTCTTATGTATTCTTTCTAGCTAAGAACTAATGAGTGCAAATTCACTCTTTGAAAGCAACCACATGCATCAAGACAGACAAGTTTAAGTCAATATGTCTCAAGGCAGCCATAGCAGAACATGCAGCTTGAAGGTGCAAGCAATTAGGTTGCAAGATCTTGAAGTAATGATCTTGTATCTCTTGAAGAAAAACACAACAGACTTAGCAAAATTAAAATTAAAATAAAGGAGAATGAAAATGAAAGTTTACAATCAAAGTGTTGAAACATTCCAGCGTATCTTTCATGAGATTTTACATTTTAAAAATGGTACTTTGGGGTGCTTTTGGAGAAAATAATCACATCATAAGCCTTGATTTGTTATTACATCAATCTGTTTTTAGAATATTTCAAAGTTTTATATTTCTTGAAAATGTTCCTCATTTAAAAGGGTAACAAAGCATTACTTTTGTCCAAAACAAGAGCAAAAATAATCACCAGTCCTCTAAAATCAATCAATCCATCCATCCATCCATCCATCCATCCATCCATCCATCCATCCATCCAGGTGGTACTAGATCATAAAGGCATTCCTAAGAAATCATGCAATCTCTGATAAGATATCAGCTCAATTTAGTACAATATCAAATACTTTTTAAGTTACTGAATGTCATATCAGATTAATGACTCATACTAAAAATATGTGACAAACTCTTAATATATCATGAAATTAATTTGCAAAAATGAAACATAAAATTACTTCTTCAGTGAGGTTGTCAAATTTTATTACCAATTTTTGGTTTTGATAATATAAGATAAAATTTGGCAATTCAATAACACACTTTGAAATATGTCTTTTCCGTCTCAGAAACAGAGGACATTAATGGAGGAATTATCATCAGGATAATAAAATTATCATATTAGTGAACAACAATATATTAAAAGTGATCACAAATTCCTGCTTCCCTCCTCACCCTCCTGAAAGTCTGGAGGCTAAAATAATATCAGTTATCAGGGTCATATTGATAGATCTTTATTGTTTGATTTTTTTTTGTTATTGTTTTTTGTGAATTTTGAATGTTACTGTTCAGTGATTTTTATTTCAGGGAATATTTCCTTTTCCAGTGAAAAGCTGTGCAATTACTAGACCATTATCATATATATATACACACACAGCTCTTGATGTCCTCAAATTTTCCAAGACAGCATAAATTTATATAGGTCCCTCCAATAGAAGCATTTAAAGAAATTCCAACAAACTGTCAACGAACCATTATCAGTGTGATTAATCCATTTCATTTTTAGTAAAGTTAAGAGATTTTCTTCTCTAGTGGATCATGGATTCCCTTCAGTTATTTGCAATTCCATCACCTCTGGGCTGAGCAAAAATGATGCAACATAATTCTTTGAAAAGCTCAGCTGTTACTGAATATTGCACTGTGCCACCTAGGAAGAAGTGTTTACCCACTAGATAGTCTGAGAAGCCAGGGATCAGGTTATGAAAGCTAAAGCCCTGATAGAATTAAATCTGGCCAGGGATATCAAGTACAACCAGAAAAGCTTCTTGCAGGTATGTCAGTGATAAAAGGAAGACTAGGGAAAATATAGACCCTCTCCAGAAAGATAGAGTAGTTCTGGTTACCCAGGATAAGGTGAAGGCAGAGTTGGCAATTATTTTTGCCTCAGTCTTCACAGGTAAAGGCTTTAACCACACCACCTAGGTCACAGAAGGCAAAGGCAGAGACTGGGTCAATGAAGAACCACCACCTGTAGGAGAAGGTCATAATTGGGACCATCTAAGGAGCTGGAAGGTGCACAAGACCCTGGGACATGATGAGATGCACCTTTGGGCCCTGAAGTAACTGGCAGGTGAAGATGCTAAGCCACTATCCATCATATCTGAGAAGTTGCTGCAGTCTAGTGAAGTGGTACTGGGACAGGTGTTGTTTAAGATCTTTGTCAGAGACATGGACAGTGGGATAGATTGTGCCCTCAACAAGTTTGCCAACCAGACCAAGCTATATAGTGTGGTCAAAATACTGGAGGGAAGGGATGCCATCCAGAGCAACACTGAAAGGCTTGTGAGGAGGGCTTGTGTGGAACTTGTGATTTTCAGCAAGGCCAAGTGCAAGGTCCTGCTCTTGAGTCTGGGCAGTCCCAAGCACAGGAAGGACATGGATCTGCTAGCGTAAATCCAGAGGAGAACCACAAAGATAGTCAGAGAGCTGGAGCATCTGCCGTACAAGGACAGAATGAGAGAGTTGGGTTTGTTTAGCCTAGAGAAGAAAAGNTTTGAAAGCAACCACATGCATCAAGACAGACAAGTTTAAGTCAATATGTCTCAAGGCAGCCATAGCAGAACATGCAGCTTGAAGGTGCAAGCAATTAGGTTGCAAGATCTTGAAGTAATGATCTTGTATCTCTTGAAGAAAAACACAACAGACTTAGCAAAATTAAAATTAAAATAAAGGAGAATGAAAATGAAAGTTTACAATCAAAGTGTTGAAACATTCCAGCGTATCTTTCATGAGATTTTACATTTTAAAAATGGTACTTTGGGGTGCTTTTGGAGAAAATAATCACATCATAAGCCTTGATTTGTTATTACATCAATCTGTTTTTATAATATTTCAAAGTTTTATATTTCTTGAAAATTTTCCTCATTTAAAGGGGTAACAAAGCATTACTTTTGTCCAAAACAAGAGCAAAAATAATCACCAGTCCTCTAAAATCAATCAATCCATCCATCCATCCATCCATCCATCCATCCATCCATCCATCCATCCAGGTGGTACTAGATCATAAAGGCATTCCTAAGAAATCATGCAATCTCTGATAAGATATCAGCTCAATTTAGTACAATATCAAATACTTTTTAAGTTACTGAATGTCATATCAGATTAATGACTCATACTAAAAATATGTGACAAACTCTTAATATATCATGAAATTAATTTGCAAAAATGAAACATAAAATTACTTCTTCAGTGAGGTTGTCAAATTTTATTACCAATTTTTGGTTTTGATAATATAAGATAAAATTTGGCAATTCAATAACACACTTTGAAATATGTCTTTTCCGTCTCAGAAACAGAGGACATTAATGGAGGAATTATCATCAGGATAATAAAATTATCATATTAGTGAACAACAATATATTAAAAGTGATCACAAATTCCTGCTCCCCTCCTCACCCTCCTGAAAGTCTGGAGGCTAAAATAATATCAGTTATCAGGGTCATATTGATAGATCTTTATTGTTTGATTTTTTTTGTTATTGTTTTTTGTGAATTTTGAATGTTACTGTTCAGTGATTTTTATTTCAGGGAATATTTCCTTTTCCAGTGAAAAGCTGTGCAATTACTAGACCATTATCATATATATATACACACACAGCTCTTGATGTCCTCAAATTTTCCAAGACAGCATAAATTTATATAGGTCCCTCCAATAGAAGCATTTAAAGAAATTCCAACAAACTGTCAACGAACCATTATCAGTGTGATTAATCCATTTCATTTTTAGTAAAGTTAAGAGATTTTCTTCTCTAGTGGATCATGGATTCCCTTCAGTTATTTGCAATTCCATCACCTCTGGGCTGAGCAAAAATGATGCAACATAATTCTTTGAAAAGCTCAGCTGTTACTGAATATTGCACTGTGCCACCTAGGAAGAAGTGTTTACCCACTAGATAGTCTGAGAAGCCAGGGATCAGGTTATGAAAGCTAAAGCCCTGATAGAATTAAATCTGGCCAGGGATATCAAGTACAACAAGAAAAGCTTCTTGCAGGTATGTCAGTGATAAAAGGAAGACTAGGGAAAATATAGACCCTCTCCAGAAAGATAGAGTAGTTCTGGTTACCCAGGATAAGGTGAAGGCAGAGTTGGCAATTATTTTTGCCTCAGTCTTCACAGGTAAAGGCTTTAACCACACCACCTAGGTCACAGAAGGCAAAGGCAGAGACTGGGTCAATGAAGAACCACCACCTGTAGGAGAAGGTCATAATTGGGACCATCTAAGGAGCTGGAAGGTGCACAAGACCCTGGGACATGATGAGATGCACCTTTGGGCCCTGAAGTAACTGGCAGGTGAAGATGCTAAGCCACTATCCATCATATCTGAGAAGTTGCTGCAGTCTAGTGAAGTGGTACTGGGACAGGTGTTGTTTAAGATCTTTGTCAGAGACATGGACAGTGGGATAGATTGTGCCCTCAACAAGTTTGCCAACCAGACCAAGCTATATAGTGTGGTCAAAATACTGGAGGGAAGGGATGCCATCCAGAGCAACACTGAAAGGCTTGTGAGGAGGGCTTGTGTGGAACTTGTGATTTTCAGCAAGGCCAAGTGCAAGGTCCTGCTCTTGAGTCTGGGCAGTCCCAAGCACAGGAAGGACATGGATCTGCTAGCGTAAATCCAGAGGAGAACCACAAAGATAGTCAGAGAGCTGGAGCATCTGCCGTACAAGGACAGAATGAGAGAGTTGGGTTTGTTTAGCCTAGAGAAGAAAAGGCTTCATGGAGAACTTAATTATTTTTCTGGAGTTTGTATAAATATTTGGGATGAACTTTCACAGCAAATCAGGACAAACAGACAAAATCTCAGTGCAAAGGAAAAAATTGTTTCTACCAAAAGAGAATGTCAAGATCATTTTTGTTTAAATATAGAAGACCACCAAAATAATTTTATTTACTTCTTTAAGTCTTGCATTTCAGTTACTCATAATGACAAGAAGCATAACATTGTAAACAGAATTCTGTAGAGTTTATTCTCATTTCAGCTTAAGATGATCTATATTCCATACAAACTGAGGTAATAATGGCACAAGACTTTAAAGTATATTTACTTCAGATGCAGAAAGCGAAGGAGGTGGCTGATAGATGTTAACACCTTTTGAAGGTTGTATGAGTGATGAGAATCGTAATATAATAGCCTACTGGATGGAATGTGAAGAGTAAGCATATTGCTGTGCAATCATCTGTAATAGCTGTATAGAATACAAAGATGGAAGACAATATGGGTGAAAATGTCATTGTATGACAGAATTTGTGATTGCAAACTGAATTTCTCATATATTTCTCAGTGCACTTTTTCTTTCCAGTCAGAATTTCATGCACATGAACGTCTATAAGACAGGTAACTGGTCTATTTGCAAATTATAATTTACTTTTAATGGAGTTTTATATTTCCCTAGTTTTCAGACAATGTCTTGTGGTATAGATTAAAATACCAACTAGCAGATTCACATCAGATTGAAATCATCAAGCTTAAATAGAAGCTATCAACAGTTTGCTGTCAAGGAACAAGGGAATTACTTGATGTGACTGTCCCTGCAGAGCTCTGTCTTATCTCCTGTGTAATTTAATGGTTTTACTAACAACTTAGATGACTTATAAGCCTTGACACTCAACAGTAAGTTCTGCAAATCCTTTAGAGGACTAGGTGTGAATTCGAACTGATCCTGATAATTCGATGAAAAGTTCAGAAGATCTGATCTTTAAGGTGATATCCAACACAGAAAATTAGTAAAAGCTACACATATAAAGAAAAATAAATCAAAATATATGGTGACAATAGCAACTAGGCTGGGAAAAATAGAAATCTGGGATACAGAGGGTTGGAAGTATGTCCAAATAAGCAGCCACTATTGTTGAAAAGACAAATGTCATTTTCTGACAAGAGTGCTGCAAATTGAAAACGAGTTGAAGTATAATTAACCCTCTCAACATAGAGTAGCTATAGAACTATCTCAAATGCTGTTAGAAATCTGGGGGGAAACTGGAATTGGGCAGAGGAGAGTAAAACTTCAACAGTGCACCCAAGATCAGCAAAGAAAGAATAGAAAATCTGGAGGACTAGATTTGGGTCTCAATAGTCTCCCAAGGTAAAAATGGTTCTTTCAAGAAGGCTAGTGATTATTTTTTTGTGTGTTTTCAATGTTCTGGTATCCAGAATGAAAAGTTATAAATTTTACTTTCAAAAATGTTGGTTTATTTTAAGCATTAGGAAAGTTGTTACTTGATCTTCTCTGGGAGTAAAGACTTGGCCCAGATGAGTTTCTGTGTGTCTAGATGTGTTTCCTCTAGCACCATCCCTTTTTTCCAATACCAGCAGTGAAGTATAGCTGTTACCAGGAGCTGCGTAGGTCAGTGGTGAGCCTGAGATGTTAGGAATGATGACTGTATTTTTGGATTTGTCTAGGATCTGATTCCAATTTTTTCCCCAGTTAAACTGCAGTAAGTAGTGTTTTCCCTGATGGAAGAATAGGGTTTGGAATCTAAAATGATAGCAGAAGAATGAGTGATGAGTGAATGGAAAAACTTAGTCCTCCCTCAGGCTTAGGTACTAGGGAAATTTAATTGAATGGGTTTGCCATAAAGCCAGTTTACTTCACATACTCTGGTTCTTGAGCCTTTAACAAGCTAATTTTCACTATGAATTCCTCTTTTTTTTTCTACCAAGTATATTTATAAAATAACATCTTGTTCTCAGTCTCAGAAGTGCTCACATACCATTTCACAAGTCGTCAAAAGTTTAGTCAAGCACTAAGAAAACCGAAACGCACATAATTAAGTTAAACTCAGAACAAATGTTGTCAACCTGTGTTTAGACTGAAGTTTGCTCCCTCTTTCAGATAGTGAGGGCCTGAAAGCCTCATTTTTTTCAAATATACCTGCTGGTCTAAAAGTATTTTTCTTTGTAAACCTTACTTCAACAAAGAAAACAAAGTGACCATAGAGCTTGAAATTAGCCAAAGCAATAAATGCTGAGAATTATCCTTTTTGATATCCAGAAGTAGTAAAAATGAAATCTGCATAAAAGATTAGAAAACTGCTTTCCCACTGATTTCTCCATCATCCTGTCTTGTAACCATGACTTCATTTGAGTAGTGCTTGTTTATAAAGTTAATAACCTACAATGGTTTTCTTATGTGTCTGTATTTCTCTGTTTGAACACAAGAAACTCAATCAAAATGTATCAGAACCTAGACCAGGGCAGAAAAAACAAAACCAAAAACCAAACCAAAAAAAAAAAACCACATCCAATTATTTTTCTAAGTTTTCCTTAAAATCCTTCAGTATTAGTAGAATTTTTTTCTGGCTCATATTCACCTACAATTCACTACATGACAAAGACAGGAGTGAAATTTCTAGTTGAGGGGAAGGCTTTGTTTCATATAAACACAAGATGCGTGCTCCACAACTTGCATTTAATTAGTGACTTGAACCTAAAGGCATTGGAAATGAGGAAGAACATGTTATGCTCTTTCCGTAAAAGAAGCATGCACAGATTTGTGTGCAAAGGAGATGCCTTGACACTAGGAATAATTTTCCATTACCTAGATAACTGTTAGAAATTAGTTTTCTTTCAGTGGTGCATAAATGCCTGCTCTGACCCTGGCTCTTCTTCCCTAGCCTTATTGTGCACTGGATTGCTTACTCACAGTGGAAATGAAAGGGTACATGAAATCCCTGGAAAAATAACCTCTTTGGTTTTGGATTGCTTTTTCTGCCAGGTCTATTTCACCCTGCAAGTGCAGAAACGTTTGTGCTGTTCACTGGAAATTTGAGGAAAGAGGTCCTGGGGAACAGCAACTGCTAGAGAACTCCTGTGGAAGAGTGCCTAAACTAGCTGACTATCTATTTGAGATTTCAAATTAAAGGTGGTGTTCTAGTTTTTTACTTGCTGACATCTGATTCATTCTTTCAAGAAGCTTCTTTACTTTTCTTGGTTTCTTTAAAAAATTAAGAATAAATGTGAATGAAAATATTAGAGCATTGCATTAAATGGCTTAATTATTGATTAATAAGTAAAAATAGACTTAGGACTATAACTCTCTTTGCTTATACTCTTATTGTAAAGACTGTATGTTTTTTAAAATTAGAAAACTTACCCCTTGTGATCAGAAGAGCAGAAACTATTTTGGCCATTATTGTTTCACAGCAGATTATTGATAGTTTATCTGAAATGTCTGAATATTATATCAAAACCTACAGTAGAACACTCAAAAAATGTCTGTAAATGTACTTGTACAAGCTGTGATGGCCTGAACTTCTGTCCTGCTTTATTAGCACCTGTACAGCTCTCAGAAAGTCTGTTCTGAATTCACCAACACCCTTTGTCAGCAAGGGAAGAAAGATTTAATTTCACAGTAGTAGCAAATTGGATATGATGACACCTCTCTGGTTTTAAGCAGGCTTTCTGTAGCAGGTGCTATGTCTTTTAGCATTAGTGTTTCACTATCATGACAGCATTAGTCACCCAAATAGAGAATAAACATCCATAAACCCCTGCAACTTTAAGAGGTAGAAATTAAAATAATAAATAACTAAATACACGGTAACAAAAGCTACTAACAACCTTCTGTTTGTTTTTTTTTTTTTTTTTAAATATATTTCCTTTGACTAGCTTGCAAGAAAACAGTATTTTTATGGATAAATGCATTAGGACTACCTTTTATTTTCCCTTTATCATCATTTATTGGTCATCATCACTTCATCAGTTGCTACAGTATGAATATTTTTGAACACTTAGGTCTCAGCTTTCAAAGGACCTCTTCCCATTGCAGCAGGAATACGTGCTTGGACAGTCATTCAACTTCAAAATGAACGAATTGGGAAATCACTGGTGACATATTAACCTCGCTTCTGTCTTGGTGACCAAACTGAAAAGGATGTTTTTAATAAAGGAATAATAATAATAATAAAGCAACCCCACACAACTGAATATAAAACTAGAATTAGTTTTAATGTTTTCTCATGATCTGTGGAATTATTTGTAACAGATGCTGTAAGAAATGTCCATAAGCCATTCTTAAAAAAATACATTCCTCTTAAAACATTAGTTTAGTGACACAATGGCTAGGTATAGTGTTTCTCTTTAAAGCTTCTGGGAATGCTGAGGATTTCAGTTTATTAATATGGGGCATATAGGGCTTTCACTATATGGAATTTCTTCAGTCCCCAGAGTGAGGAAGGATAAAAGTAATCCTCATCTGCAAACAAGAGGTAGTAATAATTTATTAAATTTTATGCTATAGTATATTAAGACCAGCATTATTTACATATTTTAATGATGTATCATGAATTCTGTACTGATGATATTCTGTCACACATTGTAAATCTACCAGGAACCCAAACAGAATACATGCGATCTATAGGTGTGAAGTCTGAGTAAGGGTCACAGACTGCCATTTCATTAACTACAGCTTAGAAGGATGGAGTTGCTATATTCAGAGATCTGTTGATGTTACCTTATCTAATGTATCACTCCAAACCACAGAAAAGTTAAGCAGAAGGTCTTATCATTATTGAAATGGGGTTTTGTACTCTCATCTAACTAAAAATTTATCATCTGCATAGACTGTAAAGTGTTCAGACCATAACTCTTTCTTTGTTTTGTCCATTTCCTACATTCTAGTGGAAATTAATTTTTATTTTTACTTCTTCTGCCAGTGATCTCCAAACTCAATCGTTATCCAAACTGCAAGCCATGAATTAGCCTAATCAAAACACTGTTCTTCATGTAGACATTTGAGTTCACAACTTGTCAGAAGGTAAATCCAGCAATCACATTTGGGACCACAAGTTATTCCTCTGTGCTACACTTGGCTAATTAATCTGGGCACAATGAAAATATTTGTCTTTGATAGTCTCTTCAGGCAGGTTCCCACAGAAAACACTAACCTCCACTCTGGAGGAACAGGTTATTAATAGATGTTCACCTGTCTCAAGCCATCATCAGTGTAACGTGCCTCAGTAGGAGAAAAAGGTGTTAATCTAAGATACCAAACTTCATTAAGAGAAGTACTTGATTGGATGGTGAACATGGAACTAGACTCTCCTCAAGTCTATTTGCTGGTGGAGATAGTGTAGAAACACATTTTTATATACAATATAGATAATACAATTATTTTTCTGAATTATGAAGTATTCAGCAATACATTTGAAAGAAACTGTGTGCTCCATCTTACCTGGTAAACCTGGCATATTTTACAATAATATTTACCCACAAAAAATTGCAGCTAGCACTATGATACATTGTTAGTCTCAAAAGATGTAGGTCTCAATTCAATTTGATTTACAACACATTAAATCGGGAGCAGCTTCTCTAAAACAGCTAAAGACTTTGACCCACATGAAAACTAGTAAGCAAGTTCTGGAGTAAATGCCAGCAAGTTCTTGTGATGTTTGATTGGTATACAGTGTGTGGATCACAAATTAGCATTTTTATTCCATGCTTTAAAAGAAAGACAGTTAAACTGCTGTTTCATTTCCATTGTGGATCCTGGATAAAGCCATAATTCAAAAGACTTTTTACACCTCATTGTTACTTATATTTCACTTCTTGTTTGAAATATTCAGCACCTTCCATATATTGTGCCACTGATATTTGACTTGAATGATATCCTATATTCCCATAGCTTTGCATATGAATAGTGTTGTGGTATAACTGGTTTCCTTTACCTAGCTTTTTTAAAAGAAAAATGTACCAAAAAACTAAGAACCAAAACACCCTGCAGCACTCATCAGTCAGTATTTCAATACCAAAAAATGCAGGTACTTATTTGAACATATACCAAGGAACACTGTTCAGCAGAAGCTGTCCTTGAAATGTAAGAAGCACTATGAAACAACACATCTACAATATTTTGAACTAGTTAAAACATCTAGATCACTGTGGAAACATTTAAATTTTTTTCTGATGGATTTTTAAATGACTTCAAGGTTTATAAAATTTGTTTATTTAGTTTTTTGTTTGAGTAGAGACCTTGGAAATTAAAACATGTTTGAATATTTCTTGCAATTTAAATTACTCAGTGTAATTACATTGCTTTCATTAAATAAAGTGGATTCTCTGACTTCCTTAATTTCTCTCATCTGTTTTTGTTGTATGTTTTTCCTGGTTGATATAAAGAAAACCCCAATAAATATAATACTCTCCTTTTAAAATCCCTCTTAACTGGTCTGATTTAAAGTATTCCATGACTTCATCGACTGCAACTGTTATATGCAGTACATGATTGCCTGAATACAGTAATTTAGAGGGGTAGGTTACTTCCAAATTAAAAGGAACAAGAAACTTTTTGCAAATATTCCCCAGTGTTTATTAAAGAAGAAAACTATTTCTTTTATACCAGTACAAATTATATGGACATCTAGCAAGGCTGTATCTATTGGATTTTGCATATCATAAAATTCTCTCCTCCTCCAGATTTTTGTAAGACAATTTGCTCAGCTTTATACATTCTTGCAAGTTGCTTTAAGCTTTTTTGTAAATACCTAATACTTTTAATTATAACGTTTATTTCTGAAGTCCTTTAGAGACTCACTTTGGAAGCAAGATCTAATGA
The DNA here is from genome assembly GCA_013389865.1 of Piaya cayana. Lineage (NCBI taxonomy): Eukaryota > Metazoa > Chordata > Aves > Cuculiformes > Coccyzidae > Piaya > Piaya cayana. The sequence continues at coordinate 1,631 of WAAB01018416.1, read as the reverse complement.
AGTGTCTATGAACAGAACACTATTGAAAACATAGACATGGCTTGCCTTTAAAACTCATAAAATCAAAGCCATCAGTCCTGTAAAGACTTATGCATGATTTTAGCTTTATGTGTCATGAACGAAGCCAGACCCATACTATAATGTTCTGTGAACACAGTTATGTCAGCTAGGAATAGAAGGGGAAAATCTCACTCTCAGCTAACTCTCATGCCATAAAAACTTGTTGTAAACTCAACTCTCTTCACAGAACTCAATTTATGTTGTGGAAGGCTGTGTCACACTAATGCAGAAAGAAAAGCTCTGTCAGTGGCTACTGAATTTCCATGTGAACATGTTGGCAACATGCTCTTAATTTTGTTTTACATTTGCTTTTGATTAAGAAAAATATCAACAATATAATAATGTTTATATTTCATTGGAATATGAACACTTCCTCTTTTTTAAAATTGATTTTACTTCTGAAATATTTCTTTGCTATAAGAATAGCCCTTATCCACCCTCTGAAAATTAATTCACTTCAAAAATAGCATGAAATTTATGAAAAGTGTATCATTTTAACAATGAACAGCAATTTTCACAATTTTCACATTTTTCATTGCAATTTTCACATGCTGATCAACATCAGCATGATAGTAATCATTTTTTTTTAATGAAAACCTATTACAGCCAGAGTTTTGGTTTGCAGATACTCTATTTAAAGCATTATAAATATCTATCACTGCCTAAAAATAAACAGACATTTCAAAAAAAAATCTGCCTTCAGATGTAGTTAAGAAATAATCTTTGGTAAAAATAATACTTTTAAGTAGTGGTTAAGAGAAGTATACTGAAATTTAGATTGGCCAAGTCAGTGAAAGATAACAAAAAATCTTTCTATAGATTAGCAATGAAAGGAGGACCAGGGAGAATATTCTGTCCCTACTGGATGCAGAAGGAACAACTGTGACAAAGGATGAGGACAAGGCTGAGATACGTAGTGTCTTCTTTGCCTTAGTCTTTAATAGTAAGGAAAATTGTTCCCTGTGTGTACATTCTCAGGAACTACATTTTCCCTAGTCTTCCTTTTATTGGTGACATACATACAGGAACTTTTCTTGTTGCCCTTGATGTCCCTGGCCAGACTTAATTCAGTCAGGCCTTTAGCTTTTGTAACCTGATTCCTGGCTGCTCAGACAATTTCCCTGTGTTCTTCCCAGGCCATTTCTCCTTGCTCCTGCCCTACGTAAGGCTTCATTTTTGCATCTGAGTTTGTCAGGAGCATCTTGTTCATCCATGTAAGCCTCCTGAGGGTTTTACTTGACTTCTTTTTTGGGGTGCACTGCTCCTGAGCTTGAGGAAGGTGATCCTTGAATATCAATCAGTTATCTTACGTCCCTCTGCCCTCTAGGGTTTAATCACATAGTATCCCTGAAAAGGCCAAAGTCTGCTCTCCTGAAGTCCTGCATAGTAAGTTTGCTATGCACCTTCCTCACTATCGTCATGATATTGAACTCCTCCATTTCATGGTTGTTGCAGCCAGCTTCCCTTGAGCTTTGCATTCCCCACCAGCCCTTCTTTATTGGTGAGAACAAGGTCCAGTGTAGCACCTCTCCTCACTGTCTCTGCTAGCACTTGGAGAAGGAAATTATCAT